>JAUELO010000366.1:1404767-1421744 GCA_032357855.1 Amphibolips quercusostensackenii
TTGACGTCAAAATCTTACATGTCTCCTTCCGAGAAAATAATGTACCGAAACGTTTAAAGTAACATAATTATTTTCAATTCATCTGACCTTAAAGCCAATATCGTACATGCCAATATCGTACATCACCAATTTAAAATATATATAAATCCCGAAACATAATAACGCTTCGCGATTAACATGGGAAAAGTGTATGTTTACAGAAATAATAGCCCTTAAACATTCCTCAAGATGTAACTAAACTTTAATTTATAAAAAGTTTTCAACAAGTAGTTTTCTTGCCCATTTTCTTGGAAGCTGAGGTTTTCCTATTTAAACCTAATGTTAATTTCGACCACCTTAATGTTAACCGATTTGAAAAAAGAAATTTCTTTTTTTGGGAATCTCAAAAAATGTGAATGAGGTAGTAGCCCTCCTACATCAAAAACATTTTTGTAATGCATTTTTGGACTAAATGTGCAGAAGGTTATAAATAAAGTGGAAAGGGTTGTTTAGAGATGAAGGAATCACCTGTTGTAAAGCGTGAAATGTTAAGCGTTTCGGACCATTAATGCCCCTTTATATCATCCACTTCGCGTGCCTACAGCTCATCTGGCACATTACATCGCCACTAGAGAGGCACTATCTCACTACGAGTAGTGGGTTTCACTCCACACTTTTGGGGGTTGACTCACTCAATGTCTCCTTAAGATGTCCTTTGACCACATCGCATGAGTCTTACGGCCATTTTTTATGACCCTTTTGAATTTAAACCCTGATAAGTAAATAAAGATCAACTTATCTCTTCCTGGATACCACCTTTTTCCTTCCCCTTTCCCAGATGATACTTCTCACCTGCCCCCCAGATACCACGTTTTTCCTCCTACTCTCAAGATACTTTTTTTTTTATCTTTTACCTCCCAGATACCAAATATTTTTCCTCATCCTCAGTTACCACTTGATACCTTTTACCAGATACCATCCTTTTCGTTCTCCCTCCCCAGCTACCACCGCCAGTAATCGCTTATTCATCATGATTCATCACCAATCATAATTATTAACAATCACGACCACAAAATGAATTACAATCCACCATTTATTAATTAATTTCCAATTGATGAACTCATGAGTTAATCAGAAAATTTCTTTTTTTTGCAGCTTAGACAACCACCTTGTAACCTGTCACCGATATCCAGCGGAGCAGCATCGCTGTGAAAGTTGTCCAAGTGGCTACGCCTGGCGACCACTTCTGGTTCGTCATCGTGCCATCGTCCACGGCGACCTTAGAAAATACCTCTGTGAAAATTGTCCAAAGGTAAGTTTTACTCGTACCTTAGCAATCGCAAACTGAATCCCTCTAAACAGGGCTGATTTTTAAGTATCGCTAATAGGTTGCAACTTCGCAGGTTTTCACCGATCCATCGAATCTGCAGCGGCACATCAGGTCCCATCACGTCGGAGCCAGAAGTCACGCTTGCACCGAATGTGGAAAAACCTTCGCGACGAGTTCAGGACTCAAACAACACACCCACATCCACAGCAGCGTCAAACCCTTTCAGTGCGAGGTTTGCCTAAAATCTTACACCCAGTTTTCGAATCTATGTCGTCACAAACGGATGCACGCGGTTTGCCGCACCCCAAGCAAATGCGTTAAGTGTGGTCAATCCTTTAGCACTTCAACATCCCTTTCGAAGCACAAGAGATTTTGCGATTCAACGACACCAGCCGGACCACCAGGAACGATGCCTCAGCTACCAACATCTACAACAAGTCCGTTTTTGGTTTATCCAAGAACACCAGTTTCCCTACCTGGTGGACTTCCTTTCTACCCAACGAGTCTCATGAGTCACTATCATGGAATGTTTCCGAGTGCACCTAACTTCCTTAATTCCCCTCTTCTCTTCCACCAAAAAGTTGAGGAAGAAAAGCGGAGTGAGAGTCCTAAAAGAGAACGATTTACCCCACCTAGGGTTGTTCAACAGAGCAAGGTATCTCCATACACTGCTGAAGAAGCAACTTCAACTTTCAGACCATCCCCAGCAAGACCTCCTGTTCATACTCCTGAACCTGAGGAGAGACTAGATATCTCTGAAAATGAAAAGAAAGAACAGAAAGAGTCTGAAAAACCTGAAGAATGTGATCAACCTTTAGATCTTAGGGTACAGACCAGAAAAAGGGAGAGAACTACTTCTGATTCTATAGTCTCTACAAATAAAATGGAACTTTCCTCTTTGTCTGTTGAAGAATCACCCCCAGAGAAAACGAGAAAAAGGACCAATTCTGATTCCACAGATTCTACACCTAAAATTAGAATTTCCCCTCTTCCAATTCCTGTTGAAGAACCACCACATGTTGAAGAGAAAGAAATTACTCCTCTCAGAACGAATCTTTCGGAACAACATCCACCACATATGGCTTATCCTCGACCAATTCATCCAATGTTTCTAGAAGCGATGTACCGCCAACCTGGAAGTTTCGCGGGGTTTTCAGGAGCTCCACCTCCAACTGGTCCCGGAGAATCTCGACTCCTGCCTCCACTTCCTCCTTTTGGTCCTCCCCGTGGGCTTCCTTTTTTAGGGACACTGATGAACGGTTTCAATAGTAGACCAGGAACGTATGATCTGCTAGCAAGACCCTCTATGGGAGGTTATCCTAGTGTCAAACCTTACCAAGATGCTGTGATGCCTCACCATCATCATAACCATGGAAAGATGAAGGACAGGTATTCCTGTAAATTCTGTGGAAAAGTATTTCCGAGATCTGCCAATTTGACACGACATTTAAGAACACATACTGGAGAACAACCCTACAAATGCAAATACTGTGAAAGATCGTTCAGCATCTCTAGCAATCTCCAAAGACATGTCAGAAACATTCATGATAAGCAAAGACCTTTTAAATGTCCTCTCTGTGATCGTTGTTTTGGACAACAAACTAATTTGGATCGCCATTTGAAGAAGCACGAAGCTGATGATGGAAGTGGTGTTGTTGTAGCTGACTCTCCAGGAAGTAGCAACGAGAACGAAAGGGAGGATACCTATTTTGATGAGATTAGGTCTTTTATGGGAAAGGTGACTTACGGAGGGGAAGGATACGGTCTTCCTCACCATCCTTATTTGCCAGAAAGACTGCATGAAATGCATGATCCTAAGGGTGACTTTGATGATGATGAGGATAGTGAGGGTGCAGTTTCGCCAATTGAAGAAGGCGACGCTTTGTCTCCAATTCCCAAGGAATCTGCCTCACCTCAGTTTGATCTTAAGTTAAGAGACAAGCAAAAGCTGCTCAATAACAACACGGCGGAGCCGGTGATCGAGGTTTCCACGTAGCCAAAAGATCATCGTCTTCCGCGACGCTGATTTTAGTTTGAGATTATCTGATGTAAATTCAAGTATTTCCTGTTGTTTCAAGGATCTTAGAATCGATTTGCATTAAAGGTCGATCGATCGACGAAAGCGAAAATCAAACCTTGGATCTTTACGTACTTAAGAATTTGTAAATTTTAGATAACTAGTCGATTCATTTGTTTAAAGTGGATTCAATAAGTCCAACCTAAGACGTAAAACTATTGCGCGAAAGCTTATTCGAGAGTTAGTGTTTTATATTTCCAAGTAATTCGATACTTCGATGTTAAAAGAAACTTTTTTAAAGTGTAGGTCTAAAACAACCACTTTGGCGTTGATCACTCTGATTTTTTAGTTTGCCCCTTGTTTTAGCATAGATTGAATTTGAATTCGTTTGAATTATTTTGAATTGCTTGGAATCTAAATCTGAATCTTCTGAATACCATCAATTCCCTAAAGTACCTGAAGTCCTCGAAATTTCCTAAATTCGTGGAACTTCTTGCTTTTGTGAAAGCCTCTAAATTCGGGTTCTACAACAAAAAGCTAACTCAAAAATCAGAGTGGTTAGTCCAGAGTCTAGAGTTTCGACGACCAAAGCAGCGGTTGTTTCAGACGTACATCCCGAAAGAGATTTTTTAAAACATGGAGGTATCGAATTTTCCTCTTTACTCCTTCCCGTTTGAGATTGGCGTGCTAGACTTTTATATTATTTATTTAAAAAACTACGACAATTACGAGAATCAAATTAATGATAACTAGTTAAGAGAAAATGGAATGGAAGAAAGTAAATTTTCGATAAAATTAAAAAAGTGAGACGTTGTATGAAAATTGATAGTCTAAAATTGATATAGTCCAGAAGCCAAAGTGTGAGGAAGGGAAAAATGTTGAGAGTGTATTTAATGAAATTCTATGAAGCTGTGTACAAATTTCCATTAGGTGATAAAACTTTGTAAAAAAAATTAAGATGAAGTCTCTGTAAAGGTCTCTTATATACATAAATATGGACTAAATATATAAATAGCGAGAAAGACGTTACTCGAAACTTTAAATGGAATTATAATCATCGGTTACGATTTCACGGTACTCGATAGCGAATTCAGCGATCCGACACGTGCGTCCCATCGGATTAAAAATAAAAATGATACGCACACTTTTATTCCTCCACCCCATTCACAAATTTATCCACTAAGAAGAGACGTTTTTTGTAATAATTGCATCGTTCCTTATTTGTATTTACTATTTACTATTCACACGACACCAGGATGGGGCTCTGCTTCTTTTTTCCCTCGAATTTTTAAAAATACATAGTCTACATATCTCTGTCACTATAAGCGATAGTAAAATTACTGATTGATTAAGTATATTTACGTCGATAATAACGACTCTGTCTATCTATACATACTGTATAAAAGCATCTGTACTTCATCATTATTGCAATTAAAATATTATACTTGAATTTGTTATCTTTGCGGTCATTCCTTTACTCTCGTTTTTTTAAAATTCATTACCTTTTTATCCAATCCAATTATGATATTATATTTACTTTTAAATTAGTTTATTTCATTTTAACCTACTTTACTTCTGTTCTACTCTACTCCTACGGTAATCCACTTTCACTCTACAACACTTCTACTCTCATTCTACTTTACTCTACTTCTACTCTACTCTACTTCTCCTCTACTTTTACTCTACTTCTACTCTACTTTCACTCTACATCTACTCTACTTTTACTCTAATCTACTTCTTCTCTAGTCTCCTAATTATCTACTTCTAGTTCTACTCTACCACCTTTCTTCTCTTACTCTACTCTATTTCTACTCCTACTCTACTTTTACTTCCTTTCTGCTTCTACTCTAATTATACTCTTATATAATTTGACTCTAATCTACACCTATTCTAATTTAACGCTACACTTTCTCTATTTCTCTACCCCACCCTGCTTCTATTCTACCCTACTTTTACTTAACTTCTTCTCTACTTTCACGTTACTTCTACGGTATTTTTCCTTTGACTCTACTTTGCTTCTACTTTATTTCTACATCTTCTCTACTTCTACTTTACTCTAGGTTACTTCTACTTTACTTATATACTTCTACTTTACCGTGCACCTACTCTGAATCTACTTTACTACAAATCTACTTCTACTTTTAAGATAATTTTTTTCTACTTTATCTCGAAAATACTTCTACTATAATGCTACTCTACTTTTACTTAACTTCCACTCCACTTCTGCTTCTGATCGACACTGCTTCTACTCTAATTATACTTCTACTTTACTTTCTCTCCACTCTTCTACTCTACTTTTCTTCTACTCTACTCTACTTCTACTCTGCTCTACTTCTAGTCTGCTTCTACTGTACTCTTACTCTAATTTTATTTCTACTTTACTTCTACTCTAATTGTACTCTTATCTAATTATACTCTACCCTTGACTTCTTCTCTACTCTATTTCACTTATACTCTGCTTTTGGTCTACTTCTGCTATACTTCTACTCTACTCATTTCCTACTCTACTTCTACTCTAATCTACTTTTTCTTTACTTCTAGTATACTGCTACTCGACTTTACTTCAAGTCTACAATTTTCTTCTTCTGCTATTCTGCTCCTACTCTTGTCTACTTCTACTCTACTATACTTATTCTCTACTTCTTCTCTATCTTACTTTTTACCCTAATTATACTCTAATCCACTTCTTTTTCACACTAAACCCACTCCAAATGTACCCTACTTTACATCTACTCTACTTCTTCTACTCTAATATAATTTGACTCTTCTTCGTCTCTACCAGACCTTCACTTTAACGCTACTTTTACTTCCTTTCTACTTCTACTCAAATTATACTCTTATATAATTCTACTCTAATCTACACCTATTCTACTTTAACGCTACACCTTCTCTACTTCTACCCCACCCTGCTTCTATTCTACCCTACTTTTACTTAACTTCTTCTCTACTTTCACGTTACTTCTACTGTAATTCTACTTTGGCTCTACTCTGCTTCTACTTTATTTCTACATCTGCTCTACTTCTACTCTACTCTAGTTTACTTCTACTCTACTTATATACTTATGCTTATAATCTACGGTACACCTACTCTGATTCTACTTTACTCTACATCTACTTCTACTCTTGAGATCATTTTTCTCTACTTTGTCTCTAAACTACTTCTACTCTAATGCTACTATACTTTTACTCAACTTCTACTCCACTTCTGCTTCTGATCGACGCTGCTTCTAGTTTAACTCTACTTTTACTGTTTTCTACTCATACTACCTACTTCTACTCTACTTTTACTTCACTTCTACTTCTAACGTACACTGCTTCTACTTTAATTCTACTTCTACTTTGCTTTTTCTCCACTCTTCTACTCTACTCTTCTTCTACTCTACTCTACTGCTACTCTGCTCTACTTCTACTCTACTCTTACTCTACTTTTACTCTACTGTAATTTCTACTTTACTTCTACTCTAATTGTACTCTTATCTAATTGTACTCTACCCTACACATATTCTACTTTCACTCTACACATAATCTACTTCTACACCACCCTGTTTCTATTCTACTCTGCTTTTAATTAGGCTCTACTCGACTTATACTTTATTTCTACATCTAATTAACTTCTACTTTACTCTGGTTTACTTCTACTCTACTTAACTTCTACTCTACTTTACTTCTACTCTACTTATATACTTGTACTCTACCGTGCACCTACTCTGATTCTACTTTACTCTACATCTACTTCTACTCTTGAGATCATTTTTCTCTGCTTTGTCTCTAAAATACTTCTACTCTAATGCTACTATACTTTTACTCAACTTCTGCTCCACTTCTGCTTCTGCTCGACACTGCTTCTAGTTTAACTCTACTTCAACTGTTTTCTACTCCTACTCCTACGCCCTACTTCTACTCTTCTTTTACTTCACTTCTACATCTACCCTACACGGCTTCTACTTTAATTCTACTTTTACTTAACTTTTTCTTTACCCTTTTACTCTACTCTTCTTCTTTACTCTACTTCTACTCTGCTCTACTTCTAATCTACTTCTGCTCTACTTCTACTCTACTTCTGCTTTACTCTCACTCTACTTTTATTTCTACTTTACTTCTACTCTAATTGTACTCCTATCTAATTTTACTCTACCTTACACATATTCTACTTTCACTCTGCACCTTATCTACTTCTACACCACTTGTTTATATTCTACTCTGCTTTTACTTAGACTCTACTCTACTTTTACCTAAACTCCACACTGCTACACTCTAAAGTAACTCTACTCTCATCATATTTCTACTCTTTTTCTACTTTACTTCTACTTTAATCTACTTTTCCTCTACTTTTACTCTACTCTAGTTTACTTATACTCTGCTTTTGATCTACGTCTACTATACTTCTACTCTACTCATTTTCTACTCTACTTCTACTCTAATATACTCCTTCTTTACTTCTAGTTTACTTCTACTCGGTTTTACTTCTACTCTCTTCTACTTTACTCTACTTTTACTCTACTTCTACTCTACTTCTACTTCTACAATACTTTACTTTATTTAACTCTACTTTTGCACTTCTTCTACACTACCTATATTCTAGAATAATTCTACTCTGCTGTTACTCTACTCTAACTCTAGTCTATTCCTACTCCAGTCTACTCCTACTCTGCTATACTTATTTTCTACTTCTTCTCTATCTTACCTTTCACCCTAATTATACTCCAATCCACTTCTTCTTCACACTAAACCTACTCCAACTATACTCTACTTTACATCTACTCTACTTCTCCTACTCTAATATAATTTGACTCTTTTTTGTCTCTACAATACCTTTACTCTAACGCTACTCTACTTTTACTGAACTTTTACCTTACTTGTACACTGCTTTTACTCTAATTATACTTCTACTTGGCTTTTACATTACTCCTACTATACTCTACTTCTTCTGTACTTCTGCCTAACTCTAGTTTACTTCTACTCTAATTCTACTTTACTTCTGCTCTAATTCTGCTTTACTTCTGATCTACTTATACTCTACTTCTACTTTACTCCTACTATAATCTACTTCTTCTCTACTTCTGCTTCTACTCTTCTCCTAATCTACTTCTACTCTACTTTTACGTATGCTCATCTTTTGCACCAGTTATACTCTTATCTACTCTAAACTAATATTTAATCACCTCTCCTCTACACTAATCTCCTCCTACACTAAGATAATTTTATTCTACTTCGTATCTGCAATGCTTATACTATTATTCTACTCTACTTTTACTAAACTTCTACTCTACTCCTACTCTAACCTACTTTTACTCTTCTTGAACTTAATTTCTACTTATAGGCTACGATTCTTCTACTCTAATTCTACTTTTACTTTTATTCTCCTTTCACTCTAATTTTACTTCTACTCTGATTCTACTTCTACTTTAATTCTTCTCTACTCTTCGTTTACTTCACTCCTACTCTGATCTACTTCTCTAATTCTACTCTGCTTCTAATCTTCTTCTAATCTACGCTTACTCTACCTTTACGCCTGCTCTACTTCTACAGTATTCATACACTTATAAACTTCTACTAAAATCACTCTACTTCTAGTGTAATCTACTTGTTCTCTACTTCTAGTCTACTTCCAGTCTACTTCTACTCTACTTCTGCTCTACTTCTACTTTACTTCAACTCTACTTCTACTCGACTCTAGTTCTTCTTTTACAATATTCTACTCCATTCTACTTTACTTCTACTCTACTTTACTTCTACTCTACCACTACTACAGAATAATTCTACACTGCTGTTATTCTACAACTCTAGTCTATTTCTACTTTTAATTTGATCTCCTCCTACTCTACCCCTTTTCTACTTTTACTATATCCTAATGTTACTCTAATTATACTATTAATCTACTTCTACTTTGCCGTACACTTACTTTAATTCCACCCTACTTTACATCTACTCTGCTCCTCCTACTTTAATATAATTTTACTCTGCTTCGTCTCTGCAATACTTTTACTCTAATTCTACTCTACTCTTACTCAACTTCTACTCTACTTCCACACTATTTCTGCTCTTATTCTACTTCAACTGTACACTTATCCTTCTCTGATCTATTTCTACTCTACAATACGTGTAATTTAATTCTAGTCTTCTTTTGCTTAACTTCTACTTCTACCGTACATTTCTTCTACTCTAATTATACTTCTACTCTACTCTTCTTCTACTCTACTCCAACTCTACTCTACTCCTACTCTACTTTTACTTGTATTCTACTTCTTCTCCAATTATGCTTTTATATAATTCTAATCCACTCTACACCTATTCTACTTTCTATCTACACCTACTCTATTTCTGCTCCACCCTACTTCTATTCTACTCTACTTTTACTTAAATTCTACTCTACTTATATTTCAGCTCTACGCTGCTTCTACTCTAATTCTACTTTAAATATACTTCTACTTTACTCCTACAATAATCTACTTCTCCTTTACTTCTACTTAACTCAATTCTACTTTACTTCTGATTGACTTATACTCTTCTTCTAATCTGCTCTTACTATAATCTACTAATCCTCTACTTTTACTTTATTTCTACTCTACTTTTACGTCTGCTCCACTTCTACACTATTTATACTTTTATCTACTTCTGTGCTTCTACTGTACTGTACACCTACTCAATTCTACCCTACTTTACATCTCCTCTACTCTTCCTACACTAATATAATTTTATTCTACTTCGTCTCTACAATACTTCCACTCTGATGCTATCCTAATTTTACTCAACTGCTACTCTACTTCTACCCTACTTCTATTTGTACTTTGCACTGCTTCTACTATAGCTCTACTTTAACTGTTTTCTGCTCCTACTCTAACCTACTTCTACTCACATTCTACCTCTACTCTAATTCTAATTCTACTTTACTTCTTCTCTACTGTCCTACTCTAATCTTCTTTTTCTTTACTCCTACGCTAATCTCCTGCTCTTCTGCTTCTACTCTACTTCTACTTAACTCCTACTCTACTTTTACTTTTACTTCTGTTTTTCTTCTACTCTAAACATACTCTTATTCAATTCTACTCTACTCTACATCCACTCCACTTTTACTTTATAACTACTCTACTTCTACTCCACTCGCTTCTATTATACTCTACTTTTACTTAACTTTTACTCTACTTCTACTTTAGCTCTACAACGATTTTACTATAATTCTACTTTAACTCGACTGCTACTTTGCTCCTACTACAATCTACTTCTCCTCTACTTCTGCTTAACTCTAGTTTACTTTTACTCTAATCTGACTCTGCCTCTACTTTACATCTCATCTCCTCCTACAATAATATAATTTTACTTTACTTCGTCTCTGCAATACTTCTACACTCATCTTACTCTATTTTTACTCATCTTCTACTCAACTTCTACTTTACTTCTACTTTACACTGCTTCTAGTCTACTTCTACTTAAACTTTTTTCTACTCCTACTCTAAGCTACTTCTCTTTAACTTCTTCTAGATTTTTCTGCTCTACTCTTCTTCTACTCTACTCCTACTATACTCTAGTCTACTTATACTCCACTTCTTCTTCTACTTTACTTCTACTCTAATTGTACTCTCAAACTCTATACTGCTTTTACTGTAATTTTACTTCTACTATACTTCTACCTTAGTCCGTCTCTACTTCTGACCTACATATACTCTACTTCTGCCCTTCCCCTACTCTGCTAATACTCTGCTCACACCTACGTACAGCTTCTCTAATTCTACCCTACTTTACATCTCCTCTACTCCTCCTACACTAATATAATTTTACTTCACTTTGTCTCTACAATACTTCTACACTTATCTTACTCTACTTTTACACAACTTCTACTCAACTTCTACTCTACTTCTACTTTATATTGATTCTACTCCATTTCTACTTAAACTGTTCTCTACTCCTACTCTAAGCTACTTCTACTTAACTTCTTCTAGACTTTTCTGCTCTACTCTTCTTCTACTCTACTCCTAATATACTTTAGTCTACTTATACTCCACTTCTACTTCTACTTAACTTCTACTTGTACTTTTGATTTCTATGCTGCCTTTACTGTAATTCTACTCCTATTCTTTTTTTACTTAACCCCTAATTTAATTTACTTCTGATCTACTCATACTCATCTGCTTCTATTCATAGCCATATCACATAGGATTAGGATGGAACTAGGCATTTCGTTGCAGGGTCCATGTTTCTACTCCACTCCTACTCTACTGCAACTCTACTTCTGCTCTACTTGTACGTCTGCTCTACTTGTACACCATGTATACTCTTATCTACATTTTCTCTACTTTCCTTTTACTCTACTTCTACTCGACTCTACTTCTAATCGATTCTGCTTCTACTCTGCGCTAGTTTTACTTCTGAAATACTTCCCTCTATTCTACTCTACATTTACTCCACTCTCCTTCTACTCTTCTTATACGTCGTAAACACTACCCTCACTCTACTGTAATCTACTTTTACTCTACTTCTACTTCTCCTTTATGTTGACTGTATATATATACGATATAAAGTTTTTAATTTTAAAAATATGTAAACCTAGTATATTCATAGTTTTTCTACTTTAAATAATTGTACTGAGAAACAGAAATAAGAAAAAAAGAAATTTATTATAAAATCGAAAAATGAAGTTTTTCAATAAAAGAAGGTGAGATTAAAAATTATTATATGTTTTTTTTTTGGATTTTTCCATTGATTAATTCTCTTCACTTAACTTTCATTTACATCTCGCTTTTGCACGTTAAATTAAAAACAATTTGAATATTTTAATGACCCTTTAAAGCTTATAATTTAGACTATTTTAACATTTCAGCTTCTCGAAAATCCAGGTTACTGGATAAATTATTTCCAGCTTTCCGAAAGGAGAAACAAGGATTAAATATTTAATCTTATATTTCTGTTCTGAACAAAAATATATAAAGCTTCTGATTACAAGAAGATTCAATATTTTCCAATTGCAGAATTTTCAAAAGATTCAAAATTATATTCGCAAGCGCTTCAGATTTGAAAATGTTTATGAATTTTTATATTGTATTTGTAAGAAAATCATATTTATTACTTTAATTATTTCAATTCTATCATAATTTCTACATGTAATGCAATATAACGCAATTAACTAAATCTCTTTTTTTGTTGAATTACAAGTAAAAATACACTCTAAATTGATATAGGAATCGTTCTGCTGTTAAAATGTGTATTTTAGTGTATTTTTATATTGTAAGATTTTTGCCCATCACTCGGTATAAGTATTTTCAATTTATTCATTATGAAAACATGCTTTTGATATTTTTAGCTTTAACTCTGTAATTTAAAAAAGTCGAAAACTGAAAAAAAACCTTTTTAGACTTGAAAACGGCTAAGCGGAAACTCTATAGGATTTTTAAAAAATTATTATTTTTCGTTATTTTTCAAAAAAAAAAAAATATTAGGGGGGAGCTTTTGGAAAACTTGAAAAAAGTGATCGTCAAGCGATCAGTTGATCGCCCTAACTCTTGAGTTAAACCAACTTGAAGTTATAAGTTCCGTAAATTACCGCAAATCCTCAAATTTTCCAAAACTGGAAGCATCCAAAAATTTTTGAAATTAAAAAATTTTTTTTTATTAAATGGTAATTTAATAAATTACAAAAAATTTCAAGAAATTTTTTCAACACTTTAAATGTACAAAATTTGCGAAAATTTAATGCATCCGTGAATGCTCAACAATTTTAGAAATTATTGGAAATTTATAGGTAGTATCTAAAAATTTTATCACAAAAAAATGATTGCAAAATGAAAATTATTTTTTAGCCTCTTTTCGTAAAATGAATTAATTTTTTTGTATTTTTAGTTCACTCAATCCGCTATACCGCATATATTTGAGCCATTAATATCAGCTGAGTCAATTATGAGAAACTCTCATTTTTTTTCAAAACTTGTTTATAACTTTTGCAAACAATTTTTTTCTAGATTGACGTTTCAGGTAATCATTCGTAATCGATTATTGATAATTATTAATTTTTTATTTGACTTTGCCATCTTTGATTTTACAACCTTATTTAATTGTACGTGGCCAAATTTTTGCAGCGTAGATATTTTTGATTATTAATCCTAAAGGAACATTCATTTCACTCACATTTTACACAAAATCTAATAATTTTAATTAGCTAAACATTGCTAATCTCAAAAAAGAAATTTTCTTTATTAATTTTTTTTATAACACAGTTACATTTTTTTAAAAATTATATAAACCAACTGAAAATTATTCCCATATAGTTGCAACACTGTTTTAAGATCTTATTTGATCAATCTAAGCTGTTTTAAAAGAAATGTCACTTGAGATAAGTTGAAAAAAATCAATTTTGTTTTTAAATAACAAATTTTAAAACAATTCAAAAAAATATATTCGCACATATCTTTTCAAAATTTAAGAAGCTTTTATTTCAAGAAAAAAACGTATAAATCGGATGAATAGTGTAGGCTAGAAATCGATTTGTCCACGGGTACTAATTTTGCCTCACTGTACGTCCTCACAAGTAAATTGCAAGTTTTGCTTTTTTTTTTTTAAAGTAAAACTTCTTTTGGGACGGGCGAGAATTAAAAAACACGTACGACGTATACCATACGGCTAGGCCTGGATCAATAAATCTCTCTGTCTCCCTCTTACGCACTGTCTATACCTTCTTTCTCTATTCGAGTCTCCCTTTTGTGCATTGAAGGGAAAAGGAAAAGTTGGAAGGAGAAAATGAAAAGGTAAAGGGAAAGGGTAAAAGGGAAAGTGAAAAAGGAAAAGGGGAAAGTAGAAAGCGGAAAGAGGAAAAAGGGGAAAGGGGAAAGGAAATGTGTTTTGTGCGAAAGAAAAAGTGATAAAGAAAAGAGGAAAGGGGAAAAGGATAAGGGGACGTGAAAAGGGAAAAAAGGAACCGAAATGGTGAAAAGGGGTAATTGAAAAAGGGAACAGGGGAAAACGAAAAGGTGCAGTACAAAGAAAGAAAAGAAAAAGGGAAAAGGGGAAGTAGAAGTGGAAAGTTGAAATAGGAAAGGGGAAATAATAAAGGGAAAGGGGGAAAGGGAAGTTGAAAATGGGAAAAGGGGAAATAAAAAAGAAGAAGTAAAGGAAAAAAAGAAAGGGAAAGAAAAAGTGGAAATAGGAAAATGTAAAGTGGAAAGGGAAAAGGAAGAGTAAAAAGGGAAAAAAGAATTAGAAAAAGGGCAAAGGGAAAGTGTAATAGGGAAAGTAGAAAAGGGAACAGGTTAAAGAGAAAGTAGAAAGAAAAAAAAGGAAGGGGGTAGGAGAAAGTAAAAAAGCAAAGTAGAAACAAAAAAATTGAGGGAAATAAGGGAAAGGGAAAATAAAAAGGTAAAGGAAAAGTAGAAAGGGGGAATTTGGAATAGGAAAGGCGAAAAGAGGAAAGGAAAAGCTGAAAAGGAAACAGGGGAAAGTTGAAGGTGTAAATAGAATGAGGATAAGCGAAAATCAAAGTTGAAAAAGAAAAAGGGGAAGTAGAAAGGAGAACAGGGAAAAAGAATAAGAGGAAAATCAATGGTAAGAAAAAAAAGGAGAAGGGAAAAGAGGGAAGTAGAAGTAGAAACTTAAAGTAGGGAAGGGTAAATAATAACGAGAAAGGGGAAAGCGGAATTAAATATGGGAAAAGGGGAAAAAAAGGAGAAGTAGAAAGGGAAAAAACGAAAAAAAAAGAGAAATTAGAAATGGGAAATTGGAAAGTGGAAAGGGGAAAGGGGAAAAGGGAGAGTAAAAAGGAAAAAAGGAAAAAGGGTAAAAGAATTAGCAAGAGGGAAAAGGAAAAGTGTAATAGGAAACGTGTAATAGGGAAAGTGGAACAGGTTAAAGAGAATGTAAAAAGAGAAAAAAGTAAAGGGAAAGGGAAAAGTAAAGAGCGAAAGTGTAAACAAAAAAAATTGAGAGGAAGAAGGGAAAGGGAAAATTATAAGGGGAAAGAAAAAGTATAAAGGGGAAATTAGAAATGGAAAAGGTAAAAGGGAAAAAGAGATAGTTGAAAGCTAAAAAGGGGAAAGGTAAAGGGGTAAATGGAAAGAGTATAAGCGAAAGTGAAAAGGGAAAAAGGGAAAGTAAAAAGGAAAATAGGGGAAAAGATAAGAGAAAAAACAAATGTGAGAGGGAAAAAGGGGAAAGAAGAAGGGAAAGTAAAAATGTAAAGATGAAAAAGAAAATGGAAAAATAATAAAGGGAAGGGGGTAAAGGGAATTTGAAAATGGGAATAGGGAAAAGGAAACGTAGAACAGGGGAAAGGTAAAGAGAAAAAGGAAAGGGCAAAAGTGAAAGTGGAAATGGAAAAAAGGGAGAAGTGAAAGCAGAAAGGATAAAAAAGGAAAAGTAGGAAAGAGAAAGGGCAAAGGAGAAAGGAAAGGAGTAAGGAAAGGAGAAAAGTAGATAGCGAAAGTAAACAAGGAAATGTAAAATATAGGCAGAGAGATTTCTTCATCCAGACCCTGCCGGGTTGTGCGGTCATAATGGTTCCTTACGAAAAATTTTGAAGGATTCATCAAAGTTTCACTTCTGCCGTATCGACTCACTGCCACACACCGTTTTTTTAACATGAATATGTTTTAAGCACGGGGGTTCGGCGAAAAATCGAAACGAGAAATATGTAACGGTGACGTCATCATCTATTACGTGACCGCTTCCAACGTATTCATGTTATCACGGTTTGCCTTACTTGTACAACAGAAAGTTTTAGCAACAAAATGTGTGAAAAAAACATTGTGTGGAAAAGGTAAAGTTAAAATAAGGAAAAGTGAAAAGGAGACGAGGTAAAAAAGGAAAGAGGACAAAGGGAAAAGGGCAAACGGCAAAGGAGTAAATAGGAAAGAAAAAAGAAAAGGGGATATTAGGAATGGGAAGATGGAAAATGGAAAAAGAAAAAACGGAAAAAAGGGAAAGGCTAAAGGAGAAGTGAAGAGAGAAAAGGGGAGAAGGGTAAAAGGAAAGGCGAGAGGGAGAAAAGAGAAACGGGAAAGGATAAAGAGGAAGGGGAAAGTGAAAAGGAAGGAGGACAAAAGGTAAAAGTAAAAAGGGAACAGGAGAAAAGGGAAAATGGAGAAATAGGAGAGAAAAAAGGAAAAGGGTAAATAAGGAAGGGGAAATAAGAAAAGTCAAAGAAGAACAGAAAAAGGCAAAAGGGGAAGAAGTAAGAGTTAAAGGAAAAATGGGAAAAGGGAAAGGGAGAAATGAGAAAAGTTGAAAGTGGACAAGAGGAAGGGGGGAAAGTAACAGGGGAAAAGGTAAAGGAAAAAGGGAGAGGGAAAATTAAGAAGATAAAATACGGAAGGGGAAATGAAAAAGGAGAAAAGAGGGAAAGGGTGAAAGGAAAAAGGAGAAAGGGAAGAGGGGAAAGGGGTAGGAGAACGGAAAGAGTGAAAAGGGAAATTAGGAATGGGAAACGGAAAATGGGAAAGGGACAAGAGAAAAAGAGAAGAGAGGGGTAAGGAAAAAGGAGACGGGGAAAGGAGAAATGGTGAAGGTTAAAGCGTAAGGGGAAAGGGAAAGGGGGAAGGGGTAAAAGTAAAAAGAGGACAGGGGAAACGCGGGAAAGGGGTAATGAGGAAAGAAAAAAGGGAAATAGGAAGGGGAACGGGAAAAGGTGAAAAGAGAGAGAAGAGCCTGGAAAAGGGAAAGAGTCAAGAAGAAA
>JAUELO010000366.1:1431715-1447115 GCA_032357855.1 Amphibolips quercusostensackenii
CTGATGTTTAGAAATGTCTAGAGCAGTGGAAGAGGTAGATTAGAAAAAAACAACAGTTTTTCTTTGACCGATCTCGACTCTTTCAAGATCCTCCAGTTACTGTCGACCACTAGCCCAAACCAGAGAAGGTCAAAGCATTTTTAAGAGAAGTCTGCGAAGTTTAGTATCTATTAAAAGAAGACTTAATAAACATAAATAGCTTAAAGGAGCTGCACAATGCCCTCATAACGCCTCAAGAAGAAGGCTTGACTATCACTACCGAGGAGGTATAAAAGGATTAGAAGGTATGCAGAACTATTCCGCTCCGGGACAAGATGGTATAAAATCCTTCCGGCGGAAGGAGTTTACTACAACATACAAGCATCTAGCCCGCATTTTTACCAAATATTCAAAATCACAAAAGTCTTTCCTGAAGTGCTTCGTAGAACAGCGCATATTGCTCCTGCCAAAAATAGGCAAGTTAGCTAACCCGGAGTATTGCAGGCCAATCACTTATCTGAAAACACTGTATAAGTTCTTCACAGCTATCCTAAAAGATAGAATTGTTCGGAAAATTAATCTTGTGTGGCAAGAAATGTACGAAAAACGCAGCTGAAAGAAATGCATAGCAGGATGCCGGGAGAACCTAATCATCTGTAGATGTGTCTGAAAAGACGCAGCATCCTACCAGCGCTACCAATCGATGTCCTGAATTAATTGCCGGAAAGCTTTTGATTCAACCTTTTTATAGACTTATCATCTGCCTGCTGAAAAGCATTGAAGGGTTTATCCGCACATCGTGAGGAGCATAAAGAAATTAATGTCGCTTTGGTAAACCAGATTTACTATCTTATCTAGAAAACATCGTGTGACAACTTTTACCGTCATCTTTTAAAGAGTTGTCTTTTAGAACAAAACCATGAGCGCAGTACTTTTTTGACTTACATTATTGACACTATATCTTGCACTTCACCATTTTTAAGGGTACTTCTGTGGCAAACTTGGCAATCGAAAGCATAAGGTCACTCGTGTATCTTATATAGGTGATCTCAAGATCTATGCTAAGACTGAGGAGGAACCACATCCAGCTCCAGGGATTGCAAATAAATACATTTAGGAGATTGAAATAGAATTTGTTTCTAAAAGATATGCCAAGGCTCATTCAAAGCGAGGAAATCTTGATGTCAGATTAAAGACCCTGTGCTCGTCGATGGAAGCGCTATACAAAACCGTGGCACTGAAGAGACCTTTACATACCTAGGCATGCCACAGAGCTGCATTATAAACATGACATCTATTAAGGATACTCTCTAAAGCAAATACAAAGGTCTCATTAAGCAGATTTGATCTTGCGAACGGTCGGCGAGGAACATAGTATCTGCAACGAACATTTTTTGCCGTCCCGGTAGTACTCTATTCTTTTAGAGTGGTTCTATGGACGCAAGACGAGCCCAGATCCCTTGATATCGGGTCACAAAAGGTTATGCATATGAACAAAAGCATGTACCTAAAGTCCTCTGCTTCGCGACTTTACATCTCATGCCGTTAAGGTGGTCTGGATACAGCACATATAGTCGAAAATGGACAAGACTCTCTCCGAAAAATAGTTAGAAAGCGCAAAGAATTGGGCGAAGGAGCATTTCTGTACAAAGCAGCGGAAGAGACTGCTGAACCACTCCGCCTTGACTTGAATATGAGGGATGAGCAAAATGCATTAAATCTTATTCATCTCAAGTACTCACTCTTGAAGACCAGAATTACAAAAGCACAGGAAAAAAACTTTCGTGAACAGCTCTTGGACAAGAGTATGCACGGAATCTTTTACAGAAATGTGGAGAATCAGTCGCTGTCGTATAAGCTAATGTTTACTTTCCTTAAATCATACGAATTAACGTTGGGCAAGGAGGGTTTCACTTTGGCGGGCCTAGACGGTGTCACTTACTTTTTAGCATATCGTCAGCAGACTTCGAGCTAATACAAGCCTGATGATAGCTGCAGGGCGTGTCATGCACACCCAGAGCATCTAGGACACATACTATCTACTTGTCCAACTCATGCTGGAACAACCTACATCCAGAAGCACAATGCGGCACTGAGAGTGCTTTATCAACATTTCTCACACTCCTACGGCATAAGCCTCAATACCGTTCTGCTAAACGCTTCATAAGCACTTTTTAAATTTGAAAAAAAATCAAAAATCGTTATTATGATTGCACAAAAAATAGTGAAAAATCAAAAATTCCATTTTGCAGTCAAACTATGACAGATACAAAAAAAGACGAATAAACCAAAATTATGGATCGAAAGAAGATCTACAAAAAAAACCCACACAAAATGGACATTAGTTCTTCAAGTCTTGATCAAAATTTTTGTTGGACACAAAGTCATAAAAATAAGACAAAAGATCATTTTTCAAGGTCATTTAATGTAAACTTGTCGTTCCTTATATTCATCAATAAATGACAAGTTTTATTTGTTTGATCATCTATTATTTTAGTTGAAAATCTTTTTCTTTAATTTGATTGATTTGTTTTAATTTTTTCTGCAAAAATTAATTTTTAAATAAAAATTAGATTATCCCATGTTCAGTTGTAAGTTTATCTTTTTTAGTTTGAACTTTAATTATTTGTTTGAAAATTCTCCTATTTTGTTGAAAATTTAACTTTTGTCTACAATAGTTGATTGAAAATTAATTTCTTTATTAAAAAATTTAACTGTTAGGCTTAAGATTTCTTTAACATTTTAAATATTTGTTTTATAGTTTTGACAATTTTCTCAGAAGTAAACCTATTTAAGCAGGAAATTAAATTTAAAATTAAATGCAAATTTAGTAATTTGTATATGGAGAACATATCGCACTTAGCGCAAAGCGCACAATCAATGTATTTGGGACCGCGAAGCACAACGAACAAATCGCGTGCCGTGAGCGGCACTTTTTTTAAACATATCTGCTTCTACAATACGGTGTACAAATAAAAATGTATTTGGAATCATCTTAATCCAAATCAATTCTACATAAAGCAAGTTTGCTTCTCTTGAAAGAAAAAAAAACAACAAACCAAATTTGTCTTGCACGCTACCTTCAAAAACTATTAAGACTTCACTTTTTTCTGTCAACACCCTTAGATTCAATATTTAGGCCATATTAAAACGTACTCATTTGACTAATCTCAATGGATCTAAGATCTTCACATTTAAAAACAAAAAATAAAATTTGACAAATTATTTTCAGTGAACCAACCACCACTAACACAGTAAAAAACATCTCTGAGCATCCTCTTAGCAATGGAATGATTTCAGCCCAGCGTAAACAGCATAATTTTGCATTCGCTTTCTCTACAATTTTAAAAAAGAAATCATTAGTAATTTAAACTACTTAATATATACCCTTCCACCCGAAAAAGCGAATAAAGTACGATGCAGGACGGCAAACATCTAACGCCAAGCTCATTTTCCCTCCTCAATCTCAACAAAACAAGAAAAAACATCAATTAAACAACATAATCAGAATGAAAACATTATAATATTACCTACGGACCAAGACAATACAACAGTTATCAAAAGAAATGAGACTATTAGAACAAAATGATGGACCTTCTAACTGACAATACACACAAAAAACTTAAGAAAGAACCCACAAAAACAATATTTAGCAAAACAAATACACTTCTAAAATAATCTAAAAATGACATAAAACAATATCCAAAGCATACCTACTAATCACGTCTCTCAAAAACCTTACGGACTCCCAAACATCCACAAAAACAACATTTCACTCAGACCGATCGTCAGTGCAATAATCTCACCAGCTTGAAACCTAGCGCGCTTCCTCGCCAATAAACTTAATCCTTTTACAGAAAGCTCTATCACAAACGTTTGGAACTCTTCTAATTCTAGCAAGCTTCGACAAAGTAAGTCTCCTTACCAAAGTATCAATCCTTGATACAACCGATATAATGAAATTTTTTAAAAAATTTCCCTCCTAACTCATACTTTTAATAAAACATTGTCTCAATAATACTTACTCCTCTTTCTATAACCAATTCTACAAATAAACCTCAGGTGCAGCAATGGGATCTGCAATCTCATTGGTAATAGCCAACATCTTTATGGAACATCTGGAAACTAAAATCTTTAAACAAATCCAAGCTAAAACCAGAATTTTTGTGTCGCTACCATGAAAATTAAACAAAACAGAAAATTGCCTTTCTTAGACGTACTAGTTAATAAAAGATCTGATAACACTTTAGGACATGAAGTTTAAAGAAAACCAACTTAAACAAACAGATACCTACCATTTACATGCCTCCTTTCACCACCGCCCATCTCAAAAGCAATCGGTCATCAAATCCCTTCTACACAGAGCTGTCTCCATTACAATTAAAAATAACTCACAAAAAGATTTACAAGAGGATCACAATTGTCGACAAACACAACCTTTAAACCATATTTAAGCTACCTGCGAAAATAGGACAGCTTCTAAACAACCATGAAGAAAAAAGGCACCTCTTAGTGATCTAGGAGTATATAAAATCCCTTGCTCTTGTGGCAGAGTCTAAATTGAAGAAACCGGGAGAGCGGTGAGCCAACGTGTGAAGGAACATTAAAGTGACGTTATGCTAAAATTTGTTCGCTAAAGCCGAAGAAACTTTGACAAAAGAAATTTCACAATCACCAAATGACTGTTATCGATGCTTTGACCTTCAATTCTAAAAGATCTATTTAAAAAAGTGAGGAAAGTACGAAGAAAATATACGTGCACCCTATGCGCGCTTGAACGTACGATTCAAGCAAGCCGCGGGCGCAGCGGGCGATGAGAATGTCTCTGCGCGACAGGCAGATTTTTAGATGCACTTCAACATGCCATGACCATCAGCTTGAGCCATTCGCTTAAGAAATTGAACTAATAGAAAAACTTCCAGCATAGTTATCTGAAAAACGAAATTGCCGTTTTTCTATCTTTAATAACAAAATAAAAATGCAGTAAGCCAAAACAAGTTTTACTTTTTATTCTACATTTACAGTAGTATATTTACATCTACATTTTACAGTAGTCTACGAACACCAATAGATTCGGTCAAGTGTATGTCGTAGAGCAGCTCTAAAGACAACGTTAATCTCACCCTGGGTCTCACCCGTTGGCACTGTGATCCATATGTAATTTTTTTTTGGATAAGTTTTTGAACGGTATCTTTGATTAGGACCATGTCTTCTTTTATACTCTATAAAAGAATAAGCGACATAATACATGTCTGTTCCTACACATACGCGAGCGCCTATTTCACCAGTTGGAGCTATAGTGTCTACAATTATATCCCTGTCCATAACTACCTCCGCGTGTGGGCCGTCATTGTTTATCATGAAAACGCGAAACTGTGTTGAAGGTGGTTTGTCACTTTGTAGCCAGGAGGGTATATAGGTTCCGCCACGATATATGATGTTTCCAGCAAAGCAGTGCCCACTCCACAGTTGTATTTGAATACTGTTCTCAGGAAAACGTTCATTTCTATATCTAGCTAATTTAAAAAAAAAATTAACAATAACTAAATTTTTGCAGACTGGCTACGTGAATTTTTAAAAATTGTATACAATCGGCGGTCAAAAGAAAACGCACTTCACAGTCCAAAGTTCTCTACAAATGGAAAGAATAGGGTGATTTTTTCCATTAACCTTGTAGGTGCGGGGAAATTTTAATACAAATCGACCTCTTATAAAATACGAAATTTATACATTAAATCACTGGATATCTTAGGTAGAGTCCCCGAACTGACTGCTGGTCGATGTATCGACCAGTCCCGCAGGTAACGTAAAGTGCAACGTAAAAAATTTGTCTTATTTGTCATAAAGGTTTAAGAGAGTATTTCTATGTAATTTTACGCGCTGAATATGAAAAAAATAGTTAAAAAATTCTGGCAGACACGCTTGACCTTAAAGATCGCCCTTTAAGGCCAAAATTTATTTCTAATTCAAGCTAAGTTTTTAGAAGGTTTTCGCACAAAGTTGAATGCGCTGAATGCGTAAAAAATAATGCGAAAATTTCCGCAGACCCCCTTGACTTTGAGAATCTCTATTTCAAAGTCACATTCTATTTTTAGTATAAGCCGAGTTTTAAGAATTTTTTGTACTCAGTTTGATGCGCTAAATACGTAAAAAAAACATTTCAAAAAATCCACAGGCACTCTTGTTATGTAGAACGTCTATTTAGAGGTCAAATGTCATTTCTACCACAAACGCAGCAAGCTACTGCCGCGTCCCCGGAGATGTCAAGAAATATTCTGACATCCGCTTTCAGCATGGCCTTGACTGTAGATTTTCAAGGTCTAGGACACCTTAGTGATTTTTTTCGGTATTTTTTTCGTATTTAGACCATCAAATTACGTAAGAAAACACTCTGAACCCTCGCTTCTACTAGAAATAAATTTCGACCTTGGAATACCGATTTTCAAGGTGAACATTGTTTCCAGGAATTTTAAAACTATTTTTTGCTTATTCAAAACTTTCAATTTTGCCTAAAAACATTAAATATTTTGTGCCTCTTGAGTGGTCGATATATCGATCATCCCCCGCAGCTGAAAGGTTAACAGGGCAGTGAATTCTTTTAACAAAATAATTGCATATCTGTCATATTAGATTCAATATAAAACGACAAATAGAAAACATTTCCACGTTTTTTCTCATATTTTTTTATTAATAAAAAAATTGATAAACTGCATCAAATATCAGGTTTGAAAATTGCCTTTGAAATTTCATGATCTTTTTTATAATTTTTCGGGTTCCAATCAGTCAATATTTATAGGCTGTACGTTATTTTGTAAAATAATAGTAGATAACGTGCGAAGCAGTATACCCCCTAGTCACGTACACTTTTTCCCACAGCAAGCCTGCTAAAAGTTCGACTTCTAATCAGGGATTTACAATTTTGACAACTAATTGGTTGGATAGCTGAAGGTTGACAGAATCAAGAAGGCATATTGCTAAAGAACTAATATGCTTTGGAAAAGCATGCGAAAGTTTAAAAAAAATTTTCAAAATTAATAAAATTTCCAAAGATCTTAAAACATGTGAACTTAAAAAAATTTCAAAATATCAAAAAATTTTCAAAACTTTGTAAAAGTTCCTGAATTTCTAAAAATGTACAAAATTTACAGATTTTCAAAGCATTAAAAACATTTCAGAATTTTAAAAAATCTCCAAAAACTTCAATAATTTTAAAACTTTTCCAGAAATTTCAAAATATCTAGTAATTTTTAAAATTATCAACAAATTTTTTCCAATTTTCTTAACTAAAAATGATTAAGCTGTTTGTGTACAAATACGCAATAGATCAGGCTGTTTAACTCAAAGACGTCGCACATTGGCTTGTCTGTCGAAAGAAGGACTGAAATTCACTTTCTTCCCTAGGGTAGAAAGTCGAACTTTCAGACGGTGCGTTGTGAAAAAATAATTTCTCATGTTCAATCATTTATAGTGGTTATTTTTCATTTAATTAGCTTCTGATATGGCACCGTTAAAATTGTGAAATATTTAGTATTTTTAAGAATGTTTTTATTAATATGCTTTCAAACAAAATAAAGACCAAGAGTTTTTGTAAATTCTTTAATTGCTAAGTCATTATTTGCATTATTTAATTATACTTCGAAAATGAAGGGAGGAAGGCTAATCTTAAAGTAACTTCAAGTGAACTTGACTTTACTTATTTATTAACGTATTTATAACGAATTACTTATAAATAATAACTTACCCCGAATAGGTGATTTTGGAAGAAAATATTCAGGTGATCTTGAAGGTGTATTTGCGGATGGACTTAAAGGTGAATGTGCTAATGTACTTAAAGGCACAAGTGCGTATGAACTTAAGGCGGGTAGGGATGAAACTGAGGTGGGTGAGCATGCGCTCTGAAACGAGCGCTCAGAACCTTCAATATTTCTTCTGTCTTCGAAGTTTAATCCTAGAAGAACAAATAGCAATAAATCAATGTTCAATTCTTAATTCTTACACTTAAAGGGAGAAGTCAAAAGATGTGTCATGTAGATTCGACTGGGGTTAAGTGTTTAAACTAATTTTTGTTTGTTTCTTGTTAAGAGAGAAAGAGAAAAAAAGAAAGAATTTAACCGGACAAATTTTTTTACACAGCTTTTACCTTTGTTATGGGCAAAGGACTCTCACAAACGACTTAATATCTTTTCAAAGTAAACACTTGTAAAAAGCACGTGTTTACAAAAATTTTAACTGACTTTCAAAGAGTGCAGTTTCAAGAATTTTCTCAAATTATTAAAATATTCTCTTACAAAAATGCAAAGAAATAAATTGACTATTAGAAATTTATACGCGTGGCTTATGAATTTTCATACAGTTACTCTTTGTCTCCATACCTTATTTGCTTTAATTTCTGCCCTGATGAGACTTGAGGTAATTTTTCTCGCCGGCATGGTTCCAAAGGACAAGATCACGCAAAAAAAATTATATGTGTGGGATGCAAATCAACTGTTATTGACGCAGTGCTGTGCACCGGTCATCAGAAATCTTATCATCCAGGCTGTGCTACCCGCACAACCACTTTTAAAAATAGTGCTTTTTTAAAATGCTGCTGGACTCCAAAACCTCGTTCTCCAACAGTGCTTACATTGCCGGCACATACGAGTACACCAGTACTGGCACTGATAACGGCCTAGGATATTGAACGAATGATCAACGGAGCACTTGCTGACGTTAAACTTAAGTTGAATGTAATGTCTACTAGTGTTAGCTCGCTTTATCTTAATTTGACACTTTATACACAAAACTTGACCAAGTTGTTTTAAGAATTAACAAAACGGAGAAACTAGTGGGTGATCTTAACAATAGAATGACCGTAGCTGAAGGTACGATTGAAAAACTCAAGACGCTTGGAACATCTATTTCCATTGTCCTTAACAAAACATACACCTGTCAATGCCTAGCAGAAGTTAAGCAAAGCTTTGCTCAGAAAAATAATGTGATCCTTTTCGGCCTTTCTGAACGCACTTCCCCTTCAAACAGTATTCCATCCTCACGCTAAGAAATCCTCACGTCTAAAATTCATGAAGTATTCTCAGGGATTATCCCAGAAAGTTTATACGACAAAGTGATAGCCTACAGACTAAGCGTTTTCTCGCAAGGTCTTCCAAAACGATGACCACTGAAGTTGATTTACGAGTCAAAGGAGTCAGATCATGCGCTCTTATATGCCTTCCTAGATGCAAAAAGAACTGCTGTGAGCAAAGACCATTTAAGTTTGATCTGGATTTATTTCGATTGTACAAAGGTCCAAATAGACAGAAATAGGAACATTAAAGAAAGATCTTCTCTCGCATCAGTTTAATTTAGAAGAAGATCTCGTACTGTCATTCCAAGGTTCAATACCTTCAATAATAAAAATGCCCAAACGTATGTATGACTCGTTGCCGCTCTAGTCGTGTAGCCAGTTGCGAATGTCGCAGTAAATAATTTAATCAATATCTTATTTGCTAAGGCTCATGTAAGTAACTAAAGTACAACAATTTCAGTGTATAATCAAAATGTCAGGGTTGTATGCACTAAATTGTCTCTGCTATATAAAGCGTTACCGACGACCACGTATAAACTTATTGTTTTTATGAGACTTGGCTTCAAAATAAAATAAACTCTAAGAAATTAGACTTTAATGGTTATGATATCTTTCGCTGCGACAAAAATTTTTGCCAAATGACTCTTCTTGTGGTGGTAGCATCTTAATCGCTCCTTTGTCAAGTCTGAAGTGTATTTAGGTTTCCACGAGTATTGAGACAGTAAAATGTTTGTGACTTTCTGTATCTCCTCTATCACTTATATCATTGGTGCTTTTCACATACCAACCAATGCAACTATTACGAAGCATTTTGATATATTTACGACGTGTGAAGGCGTACTGAGTTACTTTCCTGAAGCTACCATTTCTATCCTTGGGGATTTTAATATGCCGTATGCTTCTTATAGCGAAAAAGCTTATGAGCGTCCAAGTTAAACCCCTAAACATGGTTCACTTTAAATGCAGATTGATATCTTAAATTGTGTTTCAGATTCTCCTAAATTTTTAAATTCGTCGCAAATCAATAACATTAGGAATATGCATGGTTATGATTTGAAGTCTGGACACATTACTGCAATTAACAAGTTTCTACGCGAGGTTGATTAGAAAAATCTATCTGATAATACTAAAGTTGATGCTGCACTTGACATTTTTTACGGCTATCTGTAAACTGACTCCAATTATCATGTTCCTTTAAAAATAACTAAATCTTCCAGCTACTCGCCGTAGTTTACTATTGACCTTAAGTATCTTGTCACAGCGGAGAAAGATGCACACTTGGCTTATAAGAGGTTTTGTAGCTTCACACACTATCTGAGATTCTCAAAAATTAGGGCTCAATGTAAAACAATGTCTAATACCTGTTAATTTCAATCTCATAACTAAAAGCGGAAACTCTATTATTAAAAATGCTAAGTCTTTTTGGAAATTTGTAAATTCGATGCGTGGTGCTAAAAGTTTGCCCAACAACACGTTCCTTAAAAACGAACAGGCTGATACTTGTGATAAGAGGGATACACTTTTTGCTAAGCACTTGAAATCTGTTTATAATGCACCGTCCATAAATTGTTTTCAGATTCCGTTAACTGATACAATCGATTTGCCTAGTATAAAAAATAACCACGATGAAATTAAAGACAAACTATCAAAACTGGGTGTCAATAAGGGTGCTGGTCCATATGGTATATACCTCCCTACCTCATTAAGTTGTGTTGCTAATCATTAGTTTTTCCAATGCATCGCATATTTGACAAGTCAGTCCTGAGTGGTTGTTTTCCTCAAGAGTAAAAAAATAGTACCATTACTCCTGTTCAGAAATCAGGAAAACGCAGTGATATTGAAAACTATTGACCAATAACTATTCTAAGTAACCTAGCTAAAGTTTTTAAGAGCTTCATTTCTGATCAATTGTTTTTGGCTTTAACGAACACCTTTATTGATGAGCAGCATAGCTTCTTGCATGGATTTTAAATTACTTGAGTGGCAGATTTCGATCTGTTCGAGTTATGGACAAATACTCTGATGTATTCTACGCAACCTCTGGGGTTCCACAGGGTTCACATCTCGGCCCATTTTTTTTTATCCTTCTTGTCAATGATGTTAGAGCCGTTTTAAAATGTTGTTTTCCTTTACTTCATGCTCAATTATATCCTTTATAAGAAAACAGGTAACAATAAGGCATGCACATATGATTGGTGATCAGGTTATACTCAGGAAGGGATTGGTGCGTGACCTGGGGCTTCTCTTTCATAAAGAGCTTTTTCGTGATAACTAAGTTTTTGATGCTATACATAAAACTCTCAAATCTCTGAGCTTCGTCATTTGAAATTCTTCAAAGTTAAAAAACTCGATAGTGCTCAAGACGTTATTTTTTTATCTTGTTCGTCGGCATTCTTAATATGCCTCGACTATCTGGTCTTCATTTTATATGATCAATAAAATTAGACTAGAGAAAGCTCAAAATCGTTTTCTCCGTTTTTCGGCCAGACAATTGGAAATGGCGATGCATAGGCAAGATTATAACTACGATGGAATAATAAGGCTGTTAAGAAATCCGAAAATAGCTTCAAGATTAGCATTTTTCGACGTATCTTCTCTATTTAACCTAATCAATAAAAAAAACTAATAACTAACTACGGTTTCAATTCTGTGCTCACGCGTACCTGTAGAAAAGGAAATTCGCTCAGTTATGTTCTCGACTTTTTTAATACGTCTACAAGTTGCTCCAGAACCTTGTTAGGTATACTTGTTTAATTTGAATATATCGCTCTGTAGCCTATATCTTAAAACGTTGATTGAGATTTCTGTGAGCCAATTTATTATTGTTTATTTTCGATCTGTCTTACTATTTTAGTATTACCTTAATTCTTAAGAATCGTGTGTGCTAAAGGGCATTGCTTGTTCCCTGTTATAATAAATATAAGTAAATAAAAAAATAAACTAAAAGGAAACTTGAATTTACTATTTTTAGTAACGTACTTGTAACAAATTTCTTATAAATAATAACTCACGCCACATAGCTCCGGCCAAACATTCAGGTGAGGATGTACTCTGGGTCCCGGGCTGAAAACATTTAGTCACTTTCCCGCCTTGGGAGCTCAATTCTGTAAAATCAAATAGCAGTGGATCAATGTTTCCATCCTTAACTCTTAAACTAGAAGGGAAAAGTCGAAAAATGTGTCATGCTGATTCGGCTTGGGTTATGTAGCTGAAAGAAATTTTCGTTTGTTGCCTTATCCCCCTATCGTTCTTCTATGTTATTATTATTATAATACCATTAGGCTATTTTTCTTTCGGTGTAGGCGTGACTTACTCGGTGAGCATGGGAGTAATACGAGGGGGGGGGGGGTAGATATATATTTTATATATTTATCTGTAAACAATGCTCTAATTCAGGTTGCTAATCAATCTCTCTAGGGATTACCCTAAGTAAAAAGCCACACAAATTCATTATGTAAGGCTCCCTACTTGTGCCCATTATTTTTTAAGGTCTTTTGTGTCAGGTGTCATTTAATCAACTTGTACTTTCCTTCATGCATTTATTATAAATTACTTGTGGCCACTCGTTTCTGTTTTGGTACTCTTTGTTTTGCTTCCTTCGCGTACATGCATTTTCTCATGCAAGCTCTTGTGCTTCTATGGCTTCTCATGTCTCTTCAATTTACGGTCTCAGTCACGCATTCTAACCATTCTTTTTGCGTCTGCCTCTAGGCACATTGACATTCACTTCACCTTGATACACTTGTTTTGTTAGTAGTTTATCTTTCTCGTCATGCTGAAACAATCGTAACGCATTTCTTTCACATATGTCAACTAGTCTTTCCTCTACAGATTTATAGGGTAAAATCGTAGGGTAATTATTATTTCATTATCATCATTAAGATTATTATTAAGTACATGATCATTTGTAGAGTAAAATCACATAAGTAGCGAAAAATAAGGAGACAAGTGTAAAATCCGCCTTATTTGTGAGATACAATGACATCATAATAGAATAAGAAGTTAGAAGACAAAATAATTCGGACAAAATTACCGACGCTCCTTCCACAAACATCGAGCGCCATCACGCCACGCCCCCGCATATTTCCGCGTTCTTTGATTCACTAAAGCATTTGGGCCATCAAACGTCAAACACTCGAATCACATTCTAGTCTGTTTTTTTACATGCCGCTTGTAAAGTGCATAACGCAAGTTTTGTGAAATGGCAAAAGGGATGTAAAATTACAGAAATCAACAAAAAATTTTCTCGAGCGGTGTGACCTTACTACTTTGTATTGTGTTTAGAAAAAATAAAAAGCTGATTTCCTTAAAAACCCGCACTCATATTTTTTGACAAATTTTTTGCCACATTTCTTTTAATTCATACTTTCATTGGAAAGACAAGTTATGAGTCTCATGTGAGATAAATAATTCTGTGTCCAAGAGAATTTCATTTTCATAGAATTGAATTTTTAATTTTTCTCGCAAACGAAAAATACAAAACGATTTTGAGGCAAAAGTTTGCACGTCTTGAAGACTTTAATAAGAAATCTCTCTCGCTCTTTTGCTATATTTTGCACTGCTTTGACAAAAATTTAAAAATTATATTTTCAGGAAAAAAAATTTTCCTGGTCTCAAAACTAGTTTAACCCGCATAAAGCTAATACGATATCTTCCTTACATGAGTATGTCAGGGAGCAACTATACAATCAGTCGTTGTATCGTGGTGTTCGGGAATTTTCATATTATTATTTAACTATCAGTCAGTAGCGTAGAAAGCAATTTTACTATCCATCAGTGAGACAGGAAGGTCAGTTATTTTCTATATTATTTTACCATGGGTAGGTAAGGTAGTCAGCAACTTTATGATCAGCCGATAAAAGAGAGAGGTCGATAATTTTTTAAATTATTATTTCACTAGCAGTCGGTAAGATAGGGATCATTTTTACCATTATTCGGTGAAACATGGGGTCGGTTATTTTTTTATTAATATTTCAATACAATTCAGCAGTGTAAGGAGCAGCTTTACGGTAAAACAGAGAGGTTAGTAATTTTTTATATCAACATTTTACTATCAGTCGATAAGGTAGGAAGGTCAGTAACATTTTATACTATCATGTTACTACTGGTCGGTGAGGTAGGAGCCTGTTGTTAATGAAAATCCCCAAACATAGATAGAGTCTCAGTCGCTATATCGGGAGTCTGACTCACCAATCACGGGTAAATAACTGATGACGTCACTCAGTACTTTCGTCCAACACTAGTATTAACACTCAGTAATGTGAAATAATTGAAAAACGCTGTGTCACTCCAATGCTTGCTGGGGCTCATCCAACTTCAACAGGCACAAACCTGCAAAAGTCACGTGTAGCATGCGCTATACGCCAGATAGACAACGAGATGCATAAAAATTTGAATCAAAGGCTTCAGAGCGTCTCTCTTTCTATCGTGTGAAATGAACAAAAAGGGACTGATAGTGTATAAACGACTAGATATACTTATCATCTCGAAACTGAGAGGTCTTATTGTCTTCAGGCGTCAGCATCTCAGTAATTAAAAAATGTGCAACTAAGTGTAACATAAAAATGAAAAAATAAAAATTTTAAGGTTCAACCATTATTCTTTATATCAGTCAATTATTAAAGTTACTTTATAAGATTTTTTTTGTTTTATTCACTTAATTTCCACCAAGATATAAATTAATTCATCAACAAGTTCAAGCACGAAAAATTTAAATTTATGAAATGTAGGTAATGCGATTAGATTGCGCATGCACAGAGATTAGTGTAGCAGATCGCTGGTATCTTCTTCCACTATTTGGACGCTACACGTAACTCTTGCAAGCTTATACCTGTTGAAGTTGGGGGAATTCCAACGAGCGTTGGAGTGACACAGCGTTTCTTAATCAATTAACATTGCTGAGTGTTAATATTGGTTGTGGATAATAGTATTGAGTGACGTAACCAGTTATTTACCCTTGATTGGTAAGGCAGACTCCTAATATAGCGACTGACACTCTATCTATGGCTTAAGATGTGCATTACGACCAGGCCCTTACCTTACTGACTAATAGTAATAGGATTATATGAAAATTACCAACTACTCGTTTTACCGGCTGATAGTACAGTTGCTTCTTTACTAATAGACCAATTGTGAAATGATAAAGAAATTCCTGATCTTTCACCTAAACAAATGACAAAAAATGGTTACCTACATTACCGACCGATTGCATGAGAATAAAATAAAAAATAACGGACCGCTCTGTTCACCGACTGACGGTAAAGTTGCTCTCTGCCTTACTGACCGATTGAAAAATCATTATATAAAAATTATTTACCTCTGCTTTACAGACAAATGGTTAAGTTGATTCCTACCTTT
>JAUELO010000366.1:1454843-1467483 GCA_032357855.1 Amphibolips quercusostensackenii
GGTTAAACACCTAGATCTAATACCAGGCTTTATGCTCAGTGGTACTATGTACATGCTGCCTGAAAAACCAGACACTCAAAATCCATCTGAATGTCGACCGAGAACCTGTCTTCTAACAATTCATAAATGTCTTTCAGCTATCATTGCAGATAAGGTATATTTAACACTGCAACGAGAATGACATTCTCAGAGAAGAACAAAAAGGATGTTGTAGAAACTCGCAGCGCAGTAAAGATCTAGTCACAATAGACGCTGTTGCCATGACTAAAGCTCGTAGCCATCAAAGGAACTTACACATGGCATATATTGACTACAAGCAAGCGTTTCCTCCTGTACTACATTACTATTTGCTTGAAGTCTTAAATATTTGCAAAAAATCTGCTCATGCATCATTGACTTCCTAAGTCAAGCGATGATGCTTTGTGGTACAAGAATCAAGTATTTTGATCATGGACGACTAAGGATATCTAGATCAAAAGGCATTACGATGATAGTTAGAACCAGAAACTGCAGCAAGTAATCGATGTCACGAAGGAGTTTTCTAATGAGATCCATATGAAGATCCAGGGTATTCTTGAATTTAGGAGTACTCAGCATACAATAGTTAAAAAGCCTAACGACTGGCTGCCCTACAAGACTTATATTGGTTCTAAAGACTTCTTTCAACTCGGCAAACAAGATCAGAGCAATCTAAACCTATACCATCCCTGTCCTCACGTACTCTTCTGGGCTCATCAAATGGTTGAAAACTGACCCCAAACGCTTAAACATAATTATATGCGTACAAATGACGAAGCATTGAATGCACCATAGTAATTCGGTGATTAAAAGAGCAGTCGAACCAGGACATTGAGGGGGTAGGGGCGTTGTAGATGTCAAGAAACTGTGTATGTCACAAGTTATACAATTGCGAGACTATTTTAGGAGCAAGCGAGATGTTGCACTTTGCAACACCATCTGTAAAGCAAATCTTGACTACAAAGCCTTGAATTTTTCCTCAGAGGAAGCCTTGAATATCCAGGTGAAAACCATAGAGGAAATAAAAACGCAATAGAGACAGAAAGCTATCCACAGCGAGCAGCCTAAAATGTTAGATTAACATGTAGTGGATAGTAAGGCATCTAATATTTGGCTAAGAAACGGCGTCCTGTATCCAGAAAGGGAAGGATTAGTCACTGTGATTCAGGACAGGGTTGTCAGCACCAGAAATTATCGCAAGCTCGTGTTACATCAAGACGTCGTGGATCGGTGCCGATTACGTGGTGATAGCAACGATTCCATCGAGCATATTATTGATGGTTGTCACATAATAACTCAGAGAGAATAAACCTACAGATATAATAATGTGGCGGGCATCATACATTAGTAACCTGCCATAAACCTAGGACTCCTCACAGAATGGATGTCTTTGTATAGATACATTTCAGTACTCGTTCTAAAAAACAAAGATTACATATTATATTAAGATTTTACCGTCCAGATGGATCATTATATCCGAGCCAATTAACGCGACATTGTGATGAGAGAGAAAAATGGTGAAAGAGTCTACATCATCGACGTTGCTTGTCCACTAAACCAGAATTTGCAGGCTACCTATACAGCTAAGATTTATGAGTATAGCGAGCTAAAGGCATGATGTACAGACAATATAGAGCAATGTAAAAACATGCATCTATTCATCCTATTGTGATTCCTGCTACAGGCAATGGGCACAAAAGTTGTACTGAACATCTTGAACATTCAGGAGTCAGTAGGTAACCGGAAGCAGCTCAGAAAACGGTTTTACCAAACACCAGTCGCATTGTGAAAAAATTTGTAGGCCATCAGGTAGCAAGCGACTGAAGACCTAGAAAGTGGCAGATGGTTTCTTTAAGGAAGCATCCAAAAGGTAACTGTTGTCACCTTCAACGCTTACGGCTGATGTTTGAGGACAGCAGCGGTAAATTTGAACTCCAAACGACACCATGCTTCTAAATTTGTACCTGCAGCATCATCGCAATAAATATGGAACATCTTACACAATTAATTTATAACATCCTCATCTCATTAGGCACTTGACTAAGTCTGTGGATGATAATGAAAAATGGGGTTAAACCTAAGAATTTGGGAAGCGTTAATTAGCAATAAAAATATAGAAGGTACATGCACTATGTTCCGGGATATCATTCTTAGAAGTGCGATCAAAGTGTGTGGTACTGCAGTTGTAGAAAGAATGTGTGGTAATGCGTGGTGGAATGATGAAATCTGCGCAGCCGCCCACGAAAAAAAGAAGCATATCAAAAAAAACTTAACACCACAGGGCTGAGCGGTAAGGTAAGAAATAGATTTCAAAATAATTACAGAGACAAAAAGATCAATGTAAAACTACTAGTCAAAAGTACCTTAACTAAAAAAAAGTATAAAGAAAATTTTAAGATCATATCTAGACGTACTTTTAAATTAAAAAGTTTAATCACTAATTAAAATGAAATATCAAAATAAGAAAAACCCCTCTAATTCAGAAAATAATTTACGAACAAAAAATCATGATTTTTTGACACAAAAAACATTCAATTTAAACTACCGAGAGTTTAATTTCTGTCAATTCTGGTGGGTTTTGGCACAAAAAATTTAGAGTTTTCTGCTTCTCGAAATATCATAAAAATGTAAACACATTTCAAAATTATTTTGCTTGTTTAAGTTCGGCGATATTATTAATAAATATTACAAAAAAAATAAACTTAAATAACACCTTTTGAATTTACCTGTAGTCATTATGAAAATAATTTCTCTAGATATTTTTATTAAAAACTAAAGCAGATTAATTTTTTCATCTTGCGACAACTTGCAGAAAAATATTCTCTAAACAATTTAATTGTATATTCACAGACTGACCCTAGATTTATTTAAATAAGAAAAGTTATCCATGAGAAATTACTTTGCCAATTATTTGAAAAATTTAATGTTACTTACCTCTCTTATTATAGATATAAATATGCCATAGTTTTGAATTTAATTAATTGCGAAATGTTATTATTATTATTAATATTATTATTAGTTTAAACATTTAAGTTTAAATGGAATGGTACCAAAACCTTCTGCCCACAATATACTAGTATTTATAATTTTTTTCCGTGATTTGAAAACGTTTTAAACAAAAAATATTAGCATTTTTCTTTGGTTTAAAGTGACAGAATTTCTGGTTCGACATATTTAACTTTTTTCAAAAAGGCCTGCATTTTACCAGAAATCTTGGTTAAATTTATTCAAATTTTCAGAGACATTAACCAGAAAATTGTCAAACAAAAATATATGATACTTTGAACCAGAATTTATAGTAAGGGTATATTTTGTATTTCATTCTGGTTGGCTTAACCAGAACTTTTTTTAACGAAGCATGAATAACTAGATAATTAAATTACTTTTTTAGAAGTAATTATTACCTAAAGAAATTGACAATATGCAAGTCTTTGTATTTAATTTTATTCAACAACAAAATAAACAGGTTATTTCACAAAAAGTTTGGAACATTGCATTAATTGAGTTTTAAACATTTGTTGTAACGAGAACTTCAAGGTAAAAAATTGAATATTAGAGAATCTTGGACAAATCTGAACAAAAAGTCTGCAGCCGAATTTTAATACAAGTGTTCGCATTTGCTTGGACTTTTGGCCAAGGGAGAGGAAAACTGCAGAAAACCTTTTCCGCGCGCAGCCAGTTACAAATGTTTTATATAAGAGGAAAGTGTTTTCTCCAGAAGTTCATTCGATTAGTAAAAAAATCTTTCTGAATGCTTACAGCTAGATCAGTTTTGTTAACAATATTTCCAATTTCAAGGAAACTTCTGTTTTTTGCAAAAGGCTGCCAAATATTAGGATCAGCCAACTGACTAGAAGTTGGTTTTCTAAAAAAATTCACACACAATCAGTAAAAATTTAATAAAAATTTAAATGTGATAAAGAAGAGTACATAACAATAGCAATATTTACCCATTTATTGCAAAAGATGTCCATAAATCTATCATCAGATAAATGACAGAGTCATCTTTTTTGGTCAAGGACTTTGGTGGGACTTTGGGGGCAATGTACAAAATATCATCAGCATGAGGAACGCCGAAAGTTTTGTTTTTCCTTTTTTTTTGGCCTCGAAAAGTGAACAAATAATAATATACAGGATTTTTGGACATTTCGGCTAACTTATTAGTCACGGCATTTTGCGGATATAAAAATCCACTATCACCTATAAATTTTGTCAAATCTTCCCTCTGCTGTGATGAGAATATCAAAATTAGTTATAAACAAATTGAATTTATTTTGCTCAAGTGTGCTGTCAATTTTTAAAAATATGAAACCAAATTTATTTAAAACCAAACAGGATGTCTTCCTTAAAAATGAACAAATTTAACAAAAATGTAGCAAAAAATAAGAAGGTGGGGTTTTTGTAAAGATAGGTTTTTTATATAAAAAAAAAATTTAAACCCATTTTTTTTTAAACTTTTGAAAAATGTTGCAACAAATTTTCTTCGTAAAAATTACCGAAACATAGCTAGAATTCAGTCACTGATTAAAATTAGTACAAAAATACCTGTTTTAAATTTACAGAGAAAGAATGAGCTTTGCTTGGAAAAGTTTGTACGAGTTTTTTTTGCGCAAATAAAAAAAATATTTGTCACCTAATTTTCAACTGAAAAGAACGCATTAACAAAGCAATGTACAATTAGAAAGTTATTTGAAAAAAATTAACGTACCTTTTTTGGACGAGAAGAATTGACTTTTCCATTAAAATAATAATCTTTAACTTTTTCTTTAAACTTTGGTATGTCTTCAGGTACTGGATAACGATCAGCAGTTAAATTAATGCAATTTTCAATAACCTGACTAATTGATTCCAAGTTCGAGTTTGTATAAAAGGCTGCGTTGAATAAAATACATTTAAAAAAAATAGAAAAACATTTTCAGAAAAATAGAAAATCTCAATATTTGCTCAACAACAGAAAGAAATGCGTTAAACACCATAAAAGGGCAGCACCTCTATTAAGGGGGTATTCTGGTGTAGAGGCATGAATTTCACCTAATTTTTGAAGTGCCGTAAAAAAAAGGCAATCAATATTTCTACCATCCATTTTTTCATAAGTTATTAATTAAAATTACAAGAATGCAGAAGAAAATGAAAAAATAAAAAATATTAAAAATTAAAAAAATCAGCAGCTGATGAAGTGAGGGGTCTCAAAAAATTGTCACGTGACCATACCCACGATTCCAACCCTTCTAGCAATTCGAAACAAAAAAAAAAGATTATTAATCTAGGGTGATGTTGAAATGTCTGGAACTACGGAAAAGTTGAAAAAATTTTGTTTACAAAATGGTGACTGCCCGGAAAAAAAACAATTTGGGCCTTTTTAAAACAGGAAACATTTTTAAATTTTGGGATATCTAATGAGCAAGAAAAACTCACGTAGAGTAACTAAAAGGCCTTCATCAACAACGTTACCACTGATGACAGGATAATGTTTCATTTTATTTTGCTTCACCAGGTTTTCAGGACTATCAGTCAAAAATGCTTCTTCTGACTTTGGCTCATCTGTCGGCATCCAGTATAATGCGGGAAAATCAAACATTTGGAATATCAACGCAGTCAGTAATTCTTCAACACTCTTTTCTCTTAAACACTTGACAACATCAGTAGAATTAATTATGGAACAGCCCAATTTTTTTGCAACTTCATTTACGTAAGGTTTGAAGTGACTTCTTTTTTGATAAGACCAAGGTGCTAACACACTTCCACTTTCAATTATGTATTGGTGAAATAATCCTGAAAAAAATATGAGAGACATAATAATAATAATCTTGAATTTACATGCAGTGTTGGGAAAATAGAGAAACTGATTACAGCTACAGCAGCAGAGTGATTTAAAAAATTATTTCCTAATCTGAACACACACACTAGCCTAAATTGTACCTTCTTATTTAAGACATTTCTTAACGATAAAAATTTAAAATCATATATGATTTGAAGGTCCCTTATTGAGTTTTGTCTTTTTATCAAAAAATGGGCCTAACTAAGAAGCCTTACGTGATGAATTTGTGAGGCTCTTCACTTGGGGTGATCGATAGAGAGATCGATCAGCAACCTGGGTCGGAGCAGTTTTGCGGAATGGAAGTATTGTTTAAATGAGCAGCACAGGAATTCTAGAGAAATTTAAAAAATCTATACCCCTTCCTCCACATTACTTCTTTTCTGACCGAGTGAGTCACGCTCACGCTTACCCCATAAGGGACCCTGATCTTATCGGCAGAAGAGCCATAAAACAAATTGGCGCTGGAGCATCCTACACATACCTGGAAGTGCCAGAGAGCCGCACTGAGGAAGTTAAATTTATAAAGAATGCTCTTCGATGTTGATACAAGCGTCTTGTTGGACAAATTTAATCTTCCGAACTGTCGTCGAGAAACGAAGTATCTGCAATAAACATCCTTGTCATTCCGGCACAACTCTAATCCATTGGAATAGTTCTATAGACCTAGGACGAGCTCACATCCCTCGACATCATATCACGAAAGGTTACGCATTAAAATAAAGCTTGCGCTGTAAGTAGTCCATTCCGCGACTTTACATCACACGTGTTCAAGGTGGTTGCGGGTTGCTAAATCTTGATTATCTTCACAAGAGGATCATTCTCGGTACACACTGTCGCAAATGGACAAGACCCTTTTTCTGAAATGTTCAGAAAACACGATGAAGTGGGTGACGGAGCGTTTCTGTACAAAGCAGCGGAGAAGTCTGCTGAAATACTTGGCATTAACTTTAATATTAGCGGTAAGCAAAATGCATCAAGTATTACTTATCTCGAGTACACACATCAGAAGGGTAGGTTGAAAAAAGCACAGAAAAAAAAACTTTCACCAACAGCTCCTTGACAAGAGAATTCATAGCATCTTCCACAAAAATGTGAAGGACCAGTCGATTTCCACTTTAGCATGCTGACGCCACATTTTGAGACAAGACATGCCCGATGGTAGCTGCAGAGAGTAAGATGCACACTCCCAGCATCTAGGACACATACTATCTGATTGTGTAACTCACGCGGGAACGGCGTACATCTGAAGGCACAATGCGGCAATAAGAGTCAGTGGCGCCAACTTTGGCATGTAGAGGTACTGCGCTTGCGCTAGTTCTGTGCAAAAGGAACACGGCGCGAAATATTATTGCCATGGTAACGAGTTGTCGCATTGCGTTCCTCTCAAACATCCTAGCGCAAGCGCAGTACGTCTACATGCTAAAGTTGGGATCACTGCTAAGAGTGCCTTATTACTATCTGCCGTTTCTGTCCCGCACTCTATGTCTGACGTATGCAGTCCTTCGTGACTTAAGGAAAAAAACTATGTTCGTCATCGAATTTTCGGTACCAACGACAGGAACATTACAGACAAGAAGAACGAAAAGAAAGAGAAGGAAAGACCTTATGAGGGGTATACCCGCCACCTTGTGACGGGTATAACCAGAATATTCTGTTAAACTAGACGTCCTAATCATTGATGCTTCCGAAGATGCTAAGGTTTTACTGATTTATAGCCTGAAAAGCATCCCTGCGTGCCAAAGAAATTCCAAAACACTTACGGCAAAAATTTAAAAGGATTTTAAAACCAGATTTGACATAATTATGATTTTATTTTTATCTTAGCAAAATATAATAAGAGCGCGCAGCGCTCTTTTTTTGCTAGTTAAGAAAATTTTAATTTACTGTCAACATATAAGTTAATAATTACTATTTTTTAACCAGATGTCCTAGGTTTTTAAAGTATTTCATGTAAAAAAGTTTAAATTACGTGACTTACCATTAGATGCGTCTGAGATTGCATGGAAATTCACACTAGCACCTCCTGCACTTTCTCCAAATATTGTGACTCGATTTGGATCACCTCCAAAAAATTGAATGTTTTTTTGGACCCATTTTAGTGCAAAAGTTTGATCCTTTAATCCAAAGTTTCCTGGGGCAACTAAATCTCCTGTAGAGAAAAACCCTAAAATTGCCAAACGATAATTTATTGAAACAAGAACAATATCTTTGTCTAGAAGATACTTAGGATCGAATTGACTCGGGCCTCCACTTCCCGCAAAAAATCCTCCTCCGTGAATCCACACCATCACTGGCAATAAGGAAGCGTTAAAACTATTGTTTACCTGAATATTTTTAACAATATAAAATTATAAGAAACAGAAATAAATATATTTGACAGCGATTTTTACAGTTTCTTGTTTGAAATTTCATTTTAATGCAAATAACGAACAAATGTCGATTCTCTCCTTTTTCTTTTATCTTTTCGCAAAAAACTTTTCTACCCTCATTTTCTTCTGGGTGTAATGCGTAGGGAAGTGTAAAAGCAAAAAATGTTTAAAAAACATCATTAATATTATTTAGTTTTAAAATCACGAAAAAACTTTGTTTCTGAAATATGATTTCCGGCACTACAGCTTCGTTAATTTCTCACCAAAGACGAAGAAAAATGTAATATTGGCGAATAGACGTTCAAGTACAAACAGTCTTCATCGCCAATAACTTTGCCACTAATTAAAAGTTGAGGGCACATGTTTGCTTCTTTATTTGCTGATCTTATTCCATTCCAAGGCTTTTCGGGGGTAGGGTTACTAAAACTGAAATCAAATGAGTTAGGGATATTATTAATAAATTTTTAAATAAAAAATTCGAAAATATCTTAAATTAAGCCTCTAAATGTGGAAAGGAGTTTTTGCACTAACATAGAATTATGGTCTTATAGACTGCTGTGCATATTTAATTTTATTTAAAAAATCTGCCCGTATGTTGGAACTCGCGCTTCATGCTCGATAATATATTTATCTTGCGCTTCCCTCTCGATAATATTTTAATTCAGCGCTGCGCGCAAGGTCTTTCTACTTCTTTCACATTTGCGCACAGACCTTTCAAAATTAAAGGTCAAAGCATCGACGACTGTGATTTGGCGATTGTGAATTCTCTTTTGTTAAAGCTCTTTTGGCTTTAACGGACACGTTTTTATCACGTAACTGGTACTTCGCAATTGATTCCATACAAAGTGCGAACGTTTTTACACTATGCTTAACTCTGTTATAACATATGAATATTATATTCATTTTTGCACTTTGGTCTAGCATTGCTTTTTCCCTAAAACTGAACTATTTCATTTAATTTATATTCTTGCGATTTATAATACGGATTGATATTGAAACATAAGTATTTTTATTGTCTTGTTTTTATGATTTAAAAAAAGCGCACCTTATGAAAAAACAATATTCTTCATAAACATTTTATTGCATTTTGTTTTGTTCTTCTGAAAAATTAAATTGTTTGGTTTTAATTTTATTTTTAGAATTTAACCAAAAAATACGCATACTACTAAAAAAATAATTTACATGAAATTTTCCCGCTGCGCGCTACGCGCTTGATCTTTGCATTTCTCCGACGTCTGTGCTCAGACCTTTTAAAATTGAAGGTCAAAGCATCGCTAAATATAATTTGGTGATTGTGAATTCTCTTTTGTTAAAGCTCCTTCGGTTTTATTAAAGTCTTTCTCATCATTTATCTCGTGCTTCGAACTCGATTTTGTCCAAAATGTGAGCTTTCCTACAATATTTTTACTTTATTTTCATTATTTGAACTTTCATTTATGAAAATTTGAATTATCAATTAACTTTCAAACTAATTCCGGAAATTGCCAGTTTTAATAGAACCTGTAAGTAATTAATTAGTTCACAAGATGAAAAGCTTCAAACAATTATTTTAATAGAAGTATCAAATAATTTTTACATTGTATTTAGGAAAAATTTAATTTTATCTCCATAAATTGAATTTTCTAATTAACTTTCAAACTGATTAAGACAAAATTAAAATATACGTAAATATAATTTTGAAAATTAAATTCAGATACTCATTTAACAACATCACAGACATTTGAAAAAATTATATAATTGTAATAGAGGTTTTTAAAGAAAAAATAAACTTTCATTACAGAAATAATAGCTAATATTTAATTACATAACGTTAAAGTAAATAACCAATTAATGGTACTTAAGAGTGGAAAATTAAAATTTGATCTTAATGTAAATTATGTTGACAAAAAATTAATCTCTTACTAATTAATTAATCAGTTCTGAACAATAAAAGCCCTCCAGCAATTATTTTTATAAAAAAATTTCAATAATTTTTACTTTATACAATATTTTGTTTGAACTTTAAATTTCATTTCTGAAAACTTTAATTATTAATGAGCTCATACACTAATTTTCTAAAAAAAATTAAAACATATGTGCACATAAGTTAAAAAATGAAATTTAGATTCTTATTTTACAACATCACAAACATTTACAAAAATTATATAATTGTAACAGATATACTATAATTATAATTATTAAAAATGTAATTGTATAATTGTAACATTTAAAAAAAAAAAACTTTTATTAACTTAATTCATTAACTTAAAATATAAATAAAAAGATCTATTCATGCTTCTCAATTAATAACAATTGAAATTTAATCTTCACCTAATTTAGTATTTTTTGTATACTATTTTTTGTATATTTTAATAAAAAGAGTTCATAATAAATTTGTGTGATAAATAAACCTTGTGTCGTTTTTCAAAAAATCTGACTTTTATATTTTAAATGTTATTTTTTGCGACTGAAGCAAAAACTACGGTACCTATCAAAATATCAATCAAGGCATATGTGTAGCTCTTTTTTAGATGAACAACTTTTAATAATTATTGCTTTTTATTACTTGTGTCGTTTGTTAAAAAAAAATTTTTATTATTTTATTATAAGATCATAGCCAAAACTACGAGTTTCATCAAAAAATGATTAATGAAAGATTTATAGCTCTTTTCTGGGTGAAGAATTTTTGTTATATTATTGTTTTTCGTAGCATGCGTCGTTTGTCCAAAAATTTTATTATTTTTATTTTTGATGCTGTTCTTATTAATTAAACAAAAATTGCTTATCCTATGAAAAAAAATCATCAAATAAACATTTTTATCCCTTTTTTGAGTGAATAACTTTTGTTTAATTATTTTTCATGTAGCTTGTGTCGCTTTGCCAAAAATTTATTTTTTTATTTTTGATATTGAATATTACAAATAAAAAAAAACTATGCGTTCAATCAAAAAGTAAATTATGACAAATTTGTAGATCTTTTTTAGGCGCATAATTTTGGTCTTTTTTATTTTTTTGTCTTATCTTGCATAATTTAACATCAAAATATAATTTTTCAATTTCTTATTAAATTCTGTGCGTTAAAAATTTTAATTTTCAATTTAAAAAACATACTAAAATTTGTTATAATAATCTTCTACAACTTTCAAAAAAAAAGCTTTTTTATTTTTTGACTTTTTTCAAATCGTGCATTGCTTGGCTTAAAATTTTCGTTTTTTTTTCTGAATTCTGAAAATGCCATAACTCTGGCAATTTTGTTTTTATTAGAAAAAATCGTGAAAATAAATTCTTAAAATGTCCAAGTACTACGAATTACTGTTTATAGATTTATAAAAACCTGTTTTTTGCGTTCAGAAGGTCTCAAAACGTAGACAATTTTAAAAAACGGGGAGGGGGGGGGCAAATTTCACACATATATAATTCCTTTCCTGATGAGAATGTATCAAGTCAAGAAGTTTTTGTTATCTAACTTACACAACGGACAGCGTCTTTTTCAACTGAAAAGCGTGGGTCTATTTGAAATCAATAAATACTGATTATTGATCGTAGATCAATAATTTTTCAAAATTTTCACTCTAGAAATCATTTAAATTGAATCTAAAAAATAGCTAATTTCTTTAAATAATTTATAATTACGTAATATTATAATTGCATGCTTTATAATTTCAAATACACCCGCGCTTTTCTGCATTAGCGGAGTTAAAAAAGTAGCGGGTCGTTGACATCACTGGCACATTTGATCGTCCGAAATTTGTTTGTTGCATTATGGCACGAAATAATCCGATCGGTCCGATTGGCTTCAGTTGGCTTCAGAGCGCCACGGCTAGTCGATGTGGTCCGGCCATCGTGCTTATTCGCTATGCATACGTGTGTGCTTTTCTCGCTTGAGAGTCAACTGCGACGCAACGTCATGACGTAGTAACCTAGCTAGGCCGTTAAGGCTACAGCGCTTTATCGCTACGCTCCTGCTTTTTCACGCTTAAATGACAAGTAACGACCTCCCCCTTTGCCCTGCGGCTCTTCTCACCCTAGTTCGCGGCGTGGCATCAATTTCCGGAAGACACCATTCGACGGATCATGAATTGACGTCCAAATGTATATGAATAGATATTGGAATAAGTAAAAAAATAATAATTTTTATAAAATTTAATTATCAATAATTTTTTACGCTAGTGAAGGGAGGGACCCACATAAGAAAAGCATGGTTCCGTACTTAGCGGTACCCGAATCAAGCTCAAGTTTTTTTTGTTTTACATCTTGTGTTTTAAATACCTTAAAACAAATTGAAACAAAAATATATAATTGTGATGATTTCGTGGTCGAGCGGTCTCACTGACAGTTTATTGTCCATTTAACCAATTAAACCATTTATTGTCCACCTAACTTAGTAAAAGCACAACTAAAACTGAAGCTATTGACAATCGCAGCCAAGAGAAAAGCAAGAGGAATCGATAGGAAC
>JAUELO010000366.1:1481801-1498629 GCA_032357855.1 Amphibolips quercusostensackenii
TAATGATTTACTTATGGAGCGTCTACAATCCACATATTACGTGACGCTATTTTTAATGATTTTTGACTCATTCCTCTGAATAGTAAAATTCTCGACAGTTTATAATATTACAATATTAAAAAATTCTCAAATAATAAAATTCCCGATAGAAATTTGCCGAAATTGAACAATTAAACAAGTTGTTTTTTGATAAATATAATTTAATTTTTAAAACGGTAATGAATATTTTCTGAGAGGATTTTTTTTTAGTTTAAAGTTTTATAAAATTATTGTTTCAATTTAAAATAACAATATTTTTTTTTAATGTAAACCTTATACAATACAGCTAAATTTTAATTTTAAAACACTAATTTTTAAGAAAAAAGCGAAATTTCAACCAGTTAAATTCAATTAAATAGAACGAATTTTTTAAAAAATATTTTAATTCGAAACTAAAATGATAAACTTTCAACAAACAAGATTATTTTTTTACCCAAATAGAATTTCCGCCAAATAAAAGATTAATTTTCTACCAAAGGAGACATATTTGTAACAAAAAATACGAATTTTGAAGTTTTAACCAAAAAGTTAATTTTTTCACCAAGAATATTAATTTTCTACAAAAAATATAAATTATCAACAAAATACGTCAATTTTCAACAAAGTACTTGAATTTTTAACTAAACAAGATTAATTTTCAATCAATTAGTTCAATTTTAAATTAAAAACAAAATTTTCAAACAAAAGTAAAATAGCTAAATTTTCAGTTACAAAAATTACTTTCTAACCAAAGAGATAAATCTTTAACCAAAAAACAAATAATAATTTGAAGAAAGCAGTTCATCTTTCAACCAGGTAGTAAAATTTTGGACCAAACATTGATTTTTTAACCAAAAAAAATAGTTTCTTACAAAATGGATGAATTTTCAATCAAGTACTTGAATTTTAAAATAGAAAAGATACATTTTTAACCAAAAAGTGAATGGTTAAATTTTTCAGCTAAAAATATAGCTATTCTATTTTTAGTTGAAAATTTATTATTTATGAAATGAAAATTCAACTATTTTGTAGAAAATTAATCTTTTTGGTAAAAAAACTCTACTACTTGTTTAATTTTTGCAACTGAAAATTTATCTATTGTATATTTTGTTTAAAACTGTTCTTTTTTAGTTTAAAATTCAATTATTTGGTATCACAAGGATTTAATTTTTTATTTTTAATTTCTCTTCCCCCCTCCCTCGCTTTCCTGTTTTGAGAGCGACACGTTATATGTTAACACTCCTTTAGTCAAGAAATTTAATAACTATTCAAAAAAACAGTGTGACATACATGATTGAATATCCAGGATGTTTTCAAATTTTTTATTCTTTATATTTACAAAAGGAAAAAGGGGAAAAGGTAAAAGGGAAAAAAGTAAAGGAAATGGGAGGAAGGGGATTGGAAAGGGGAAAGTGGAAAAGGGAAAAGGAAAGAAAAACAGGATAAGGGAAAAGAGAAAGCAGAAGGAAAAGGAGAAGCAGAGGGGAAAGAAGAAGGCTAAAGGGAAAGGACGAAAGGGGAAAAAAGGAAAAGTGAATTAAAAGGGGAATGAGGAAAAGGATACAGGAAAACAGAAGAAGGCAGAGAAATAAAAAGAGTAGTATAGTAGGGAAAAAGAAGGAAAAGGGAGAAAGGGGAAGGGGAAAGTAAGACAGAGGCAATAAGATTTTTCGATCCAGGCCCTGACAGATCGTGCGGTCGCTTGTCACTTAGAAAATGGAAAAAGAACAAGAAAAAAGGGGAAAGAGGTAAAAGGTAGATAAAAAAAAGAATAGAGAAAGGGAAATGGGAAACAGAAAAAGGGAAAATGGAAAGGGAATGAGAAAGGGAAAAGGAAAACGAAAGGGAAAAGGGAAGGGGTGGAAGCAATCGAAAGGGGAAAAGGGAAAGGGGATAAAGAGAAAGGAGAATGGAAAGGGAAATGAGGGTCAGAAGGCAGGGAAGGGTAGAAAAGGCAAAGAGGTAGAAGGGCAAGTAAAGGGTAAAAAGGGAAAGGTAAAAGGGAGAAAAAGATTTTTCTTGATCCAGGCCCTACCCGGTCGTGCGGTCGATTAGTTGTTCAGAAAGGGGAAAGGGTAAAAGGCACAGAGAAAAGGGAAGAGGCAAATAGGGAGAGGAAACAGAAAGAGGAAAAAAGCGAAGGGGAATAAAAAGAATGAGATGGTGGGAAAGGGGGAAAAGAGAAGCAAAAAGTGAAAAAAAGACACAGAGATTTCTCGATCCAGGCCCTGCCCTATCGTGCGGTCGCTTGGTCACTTGAAAAAGAAATAGAGAGCAAGGAAAAAGGGGAAATGGGTGAAAAAGAGATGAAAAGAGGAATGGAAAAAAGAGAATGAGAAACATGAAAAGTGGAAAAAAAGGGGAAGGGGATAAAGGAAAGAGAAAAGGGAAGAGGAAAAGCGGAAGCAGAAGGGAAAAGGGAAGGGGTAGAAAAAGGTGAAAGGGAAAGGGAGAGAAGGTGAAAGCGGTAACGGAAAAGGGGAATGGAAAGAGGTATAAGGGTAAGGAAACAAGAGAAGCGAAAGGAGGGCGAAAGGGGAAAGGAGAAGGGGAAAAAGAAAGGGACAGCGATAGGTGACAGAGAGATACAGAGAGATTTCTCGATCCAGGCCCAACCCGGTCGTGTGGTCGTTTGGCCGATCGATAAAGGAAAAGGGTGAAAGGGTGTGAGAAGAAAGGTGAAAGAGAAATTGGTTAAGGGGAAAGGCAAAAAGGGGGAAGGTAAATGGAAAGGGAAATAGGGACAAGAGAAAGGGAGAAAGGGAAAAAACAAAAGAGACATAAAAAGGCAAAAGGAAAAAGAGCAAGGAGAAAAGGGAAAAGGATATAAGAAAAAAAGAAGCGTAAGCGAAAGGGTAAGAGGATGTGGGAATGAAAAATAATGACGGCGAAAGAGGAAGGGAGAGAGGGCAATAGAGTAAAATTAATTGGAGAGGAGAAAGGGAAAAATAGACAAGGGGAAAGAGGAAAGAGATATGGGAGAAGGGGGAAGAGAAGAGAAAGAAAAGATAAAAAGGGAGAGAAGGAGGTGAAAGGGAAAGGGGGAGAAGGTGAAGGTGGTAATGGGAAAGGGGTATGGAAAGGGGTATAAGGGTAAGGGAACAAGAAAAAAGAAAGGGGGAAGAGAAGGGAAAGGAGAAGAGGAACAGGAGAAGAAAAAAGTGAGAGAGAGCGAGAGAGACAGACAGAGAGATTTCTCGATCCAGGCCCTACCCGGTCGTGTGGTCGTTTGATAAAGGGAAAGGGTAAAAGGGTGTAAGAATAAAGGGGAAAGAAAAATGGTTCAAGGGGAAAGGCAAGAAAGGGAAAAGATAAATGGAAAGAAAAATGGGGACAAGAGAAAAGGGGGAAAGGGAAAAATATGGAAGGGACATAAAAAGGCGAAAGGGATAAGGGAAAGGGGAAAAAGAGAAAGGAAAAAGGAGACTGGGAAGGGGAAAAGGGAACAGGATATGAGAAAAGAGGAAGCGGAAGCAACAGGGTAAGAGTATGTGGGAATGGAAAAGAATGATAGCGAAAGGGGAAGGGGGAATATGGATGAGGTCAAATTGATTGTAGAAGGGGAAGGGGTGAATAGGAAAGAGGAAAGAGGGAAGAGAAAAAAGAGAAGAGGGAAGAGAGCAGGGAAAATAGAGAAGAGGAAAGAGGAAAGGGGGAAGAGGGAAGAGATAAAAAGGGAAAGGGAAAAGTGAGAGAGAAAGACAAACAGAAACGGAAATAGGGAATAGGGGAAACAGAAAATGGGTAAAGGGGAAGGGGAATAAGGAGAGATAATAGGAGGAGGGAAAGGAGATAGGGGAAAAGGGAAAAATATAATAATATATTTTAAATAATAATATATCCTAAATAATAATATATTCGAAATAATGATATATTTTAAATAATAATATATTTTGAATAATAATATATCTTCTTAAATATTTTTTTAGGGAACCTACCTCGGAGGTTGTGCACGATCCTGATTTTTGGGAGCCCTATTCTGAAAGCAACGGCTATCTTCAAATCGCTAAAGACCCAGATTTAGATTTGACTCTTGAACACAACTTTAATCCTGCCCATATGGATTTCTGGAGAACTAGTTCTATCGAAACATAAAATGTTGTAATTCAAATAAAAAATAAAAATTTTAAATACAGATATTTTCAAATTTTTTAATAAAATTATTCTGCATTTCCTGTCAACTTGAAAAAGCTGTTTCATGGATTGATTATTATTAAGGTTTTGAGAGAATAATCCACTTCATTGATTATTTTTATTTTCTTATTTTACAATAATATTGTTATCATCAATAATTTTTTTAAATTTTTTAATTATAAAAAATATATTCAATAAAATTAATAATGATAAATTCAACTGAGGAGGAGATAAAATTTTATACCAACATTTATTTTGATATGTCATTGTAAAGAAGCGATTATTGCCTCTAAATTCAGGAGCAATAATTAATTTTTTCCAATAAACAATTGACAATAAAAACTATTATTTTAATTTGCAGGATTTTGACATTTTTTGCAAAACTGAATCATTTCGAAACATATACAGAAGTTTTGACAAGATTCGAAAATAATTTAAATCTTAAGAAGATTTTCAAAAATTGAAAAAAATGTAAATTTATCAATATTTTGAAAAAAAGCTTTTTAAGAATTTTGAAAGGTTTGAAGAGAATAACAAAAAAAAATGGTTTAAATTTCTGGAATTTTTTTAAATAATTTCCTAAAATTTCCAAACAAAATTGAGAAGATTTTCAAGCAAAATTGTTCGATTTTGAGGGATTGAAAAATTTTAGAAAAAATTTCGAGTGTGTTAAAGAGATATTCAGAAGTTTCAAGAAGGTTAAGAAATAAATTCAGAAGCTTCTAAAAAATGTCCAAAGGTTACAATAAAATAAAAGATTTTTTCTAAGGTTTCATGGAAAATTTGTAATGATATTTAATTTTTAAAATTATTTTAAGAGAATATATGGAAGATTTCAAAATATTTAAAAACATGTCCTGAATTTTTAAAAAAGAATCAGGAAAATTTTGAGGCAATTTTTTTGATTGTGCAAAATTTTTTTTTTTAATTTAGGAAAACCTTTTATTATTTTTTAAGATATTCAAAAGGTTTAGAAGGTTTAAAAGGACTTTAAAAAACTTAAAACAAATGTAGATTTATTTGAATTTCAGGATAAATTTAAATTTTTTATAGGAATTTAAAAGATATAAAGAGAATAAAAAAATTTCTTTTTCAGAAATGAAAAATGAATTTATTTTATATTTTGAAAATATTTTAATGTTTAATTTAAAACATGTAAAGGCTTAAACAGCATTTTTGTTTAAAATGTAAATTTTTTAATTTTTCGGAAATAAAGCTTTTTAAGAATTTTAAAGGTTTAAAGGGAATAACATTTTTTTAATGATTCCTGGGAATTTTCGAAATGATTTTTCATTCTTTGAAAAGAATGTTAAGAACAAATTAAAAATAATTTCAAAAATTTTAACGATTTCCTTAAATTTCGAAAAAGTGTTTGAAAATTTTTAAGGCAATTTTTTCAATTATGCCTGATTTAAAAAAAATATATAAAAAATTTAAATAATTTTAAAAAATACATTTAGAAGGTTCAGAAGTTTGTGAAAATTTGAAAAATTCATCAGAAAAATTTGGATTCAAAAAGATTTCTGAAAAAATTTAACAAAATGTTGATTTTTGAATACGACGAAAAAAAATTTTGATGCTTTTCGAGCAATTTTTTTTTATTTTGTAGAAGTTTTTCAAAATTTTAGGAAAAATTCAAATAATTTTTTTAAATATTAAGAATTATTCAAAAAATTCAAAGTAATTGATAATTTAATCAGATTTTTATTTAACTTAAAACAAAACGTAGCTTTTTGAAGATTTTTCAATTAAATTTTAAAGTTTTTTTCGAAGGTATCAAGACAAACAAAATGATTTTGAGAAAATATATAAAAATATTTCAAAAAACCTTACTAAATATTTCTAAAGTTGGCAAAAATGAATTTGGAAGATTATGAGACAATTTTTGGAATAATTCAAGTTATTTTAAAATATATTTATAAGGTTTAGAAGGTTAAAGGAATTAAAAAATAATTTTAAATTAGAAAAGATTTCTAAAGTATTTTGAAAAATATAGATTTTTTAAGGATTTGAAAAAAAATTTGTATGTTTCTGAAGAATTTCAAAAAAAATTTAAAGAAAAATTCGAAACATTAAAAAAGATTGTTCAAAATGTCAAAAAAAAATCTGGAAAATTTTGAACCAAGTTTTTTCACTTTTAGACTTTTCAACATTTTTAAAAAACTTCAAGTCAGTTTAAAAAATATTTTTAAATTTCAGAAATTTTGAAGAAATCTGAAATATTCTATAATTTTAAAAGATTTCCAAAAATTAATGAAATAATTTTAAATTTTTTCCAAGCGACAAGAAGTCCTGAATATATTTTAAACTGACTTAAATTATTTTTTAAATAATTTTAAAATGATTTTTTATTTATTCATTTTATTTATTTTTAAAAATTGTGACATCTTTCAAATGATTTACTGAAATTTTAAAAAAGTATTTGGAAGATTTTAGGTCAATTTTGTTAATTTTGCACGATTAAAAAAAAAATGGAGAAAAATTTCTAATTATTTCCAAATGTATTTAGAGGGTTAAGAAGTTAAAAACAAATTTTTAATTATCTAAAAGTTGAAAATATTTCTGAATGTTTTTAAAAAAATTTAGATTTTGGAAAACTGAAAAAAATGAAAGTGGTTTTTAGGAATTTTGAAAGGTTCAAAGAGAATAAACACATTTGTTAAGATTCCTGAAAAAATTTTTTACGATTTTTTTTAATTACACAATTAATTTTTGAACGAGATTTTAAAAAGTTGAGTTAGTTAAAAAAGTATTTTGCAATTTCAGAAGATTTACGGAAAGTATTCAAATATTTTTAAATTTTTTCCGAACTTCTAATCTTCAAAAATATTTCTAAATATTTATTTTAATTATTAATAATTTTCAAATATTAATTTCAGTTTGGATTAGTGTGGACAAAAACTCTTAACAAATAAATAGTTATTTAAAATTTTTATTATGTATTAAAAATTATTTTTTCCTTTAAATCGAGATAGTAAATTCAAATGATTATAAAAATTAATTTCAAAAATTTTATAATTTTTCATTAAATTTTAATTTTCAATAAAAATGGACACAATGATCTGAAATAATAATTAATGAATTATAGCACTTTATTACTAATTAACATATGACATAATTTATTATATGAGAATAATCCTTTTTCAGATATATGAATATCTAAAAAAAAATTTATTGAATTTTAATTTATTATGTTTGAATTTATTTCACTTTTCTGTAATGTCAAGTGAAAAATTATTCAAATTTAATAATAATATAAACTATATTAATTTTTACCCCTGTATAATGGCTATTCCCATGCACACTTGTATGGCGGCATGGCAGGTTTAAATTATTGTAGCAAAATATAAGTCATGATTTTAATCTATAATTATTGATGAACAAATATTCAAGCTTATTATTATTTAATCATTTATTTTAATTAGTCATTGATTAACTAAATTCATTTATTTTTAATTAAATAAATAATAAATTAATAGTTTTTTTCAATTAATTAATACAATTATTCCAATTAACTTATTCAGGTAATCTTAAACTATTAATTAATTTTTCAAATAATCAAAATTGAAAAAACCTTGAAATGTTCAAACTCAAATTCCTATTTTTTATTTAGTAATATTAGTCGTAACCTTAAAATTAAATACTTAATATATATATATATATATATAAATCATGTGTTACATATTTTTATTTTTATTTTAGAAAGATATATTTTCCATTTTTTATCATCGTTTTTTCAAAAATGGTAAAATTATAAATGAAAATATGAATCGTTACAAGTAATTCCTGTTTGAATTTGAATTCAAATAAAAGGAAGCCATGCAGCGCCATCTTCAACATTTTAGGAATCCACTTTCTTTTCCGGTTTCTTTTGACTTTTGTATTCTACCAATACAAGATGGTAAGAAAAATAATCTCGTTTTTTCCGTGTCATCTCAATAAAAAAAGTGCGGAAACTCTAATAATTGAAAAAATAAAAGCCAAATCCGTTTATATTTTATTATATTTTTCGAAATTATCGCGATATTTTTAACTTGTGCACGTTTATAAAAAAGTGAGGTTATGTGACCACTGGTTCCGAAGTGAAAGATATTACGGGCTCACTAAACAATATTATCAGTGAAAATATCGTATTTTAGAGTTAAATTTATTAATAAAATAAACAAGTTGTGAATTCCGAGAGTTACAAACTATTTTTGTTGTTTATGTTTTCAAGATTTTGAGGTTATCACGCGTGACATCTGACTACCTAAGCATGTTTTTCACCCATTTTTTTCAAATTGATTAAAACGGAAATAATTTTTTATTCCAAGAATCTCCGTAAAATGTGTTCTGTTTTCATATAATTATAGGTGATATTCGTGAATTGTGTTGTGATACATTCTGTTGAATTTATAGGCCAAGCGTACCAAGAAGGTAGGAATCACCGGGAAGTACGGTACCCGATATGGTGCTTCCCTCAGAAAAATGGTCAAGAAGATGGAAATTACTCAGCACAGCAAATACACCTGCACGTTCTGCGGAAAGGTAACGTTTTTCATAAATAAAAATATCAAATTAACAGCGTAAATTTTATTTTTAAGATACGATTTCATGTTTAAAAGAAAAAAATTCTTTTCTGCTTTCTCATAAGAAATTTTGATGGTTTAAAAGCGTTCTGAAATCTTGTGCTTTTATATCCATTATAATTGCAAATTAAATTACTCTTTTCTAATTGACAGGGTTGATACAGGACGGGGGATTTTCGATAAACTGAAGTCGAAGTTTATTTTATTATTTTGATGTAAATTCTAGAAGTTTGTCACAAAGTCATTCCTTTTTGGTGTAACTAAAATGTTTTTGATTTCACATTTTTTTAAATTTTGATTGAAATATAAGCTATTACGTTTTTTGTTCGAAATTCATCTTTTTTGGTTAAAAATTCACGTATTTAGTTCCAAGTGGCACTGCTTTGATAAAATTTCATTTTTTTGTTGACGTTACATGATTTCAGTTTAAACCCCTTTTTTTGTTCAAAATTGAACTATTTTTTTAAAAATTATTTTTTTCTTAGTTGAAATTTAAATATGTTTAAACTGAAATTGGAACTATTCCAGGTTTGGTTAAAAATTTAGCTGCTTCGTTGAAAGTTCATCTTTTTGGTGGAAAATTTAACTATTAGATTGAAAATTTCACTAAAAATTCAAATAGTTAGTTGAAATTTTATTTATTTCGTTAAAAATGTATCTTTTTGGTTTAAAATTCGTTTTTTTTAACCTAAAGTTTAACTTTTCCCTTTGTTGTTGAAAATTGATCTATTTTAATAGAAGTTTAATCTTCTTGGTTGGAAAATTATCTTTTTTGGTTAAAAATGTTACTGTTTCGTGGGAAATTTATTCATTTGGTTGAGAATTATTTTTTTTACCGATTATAATTTTGTTAAGAATACGTTTTTTTCAATTTCTTCTTTTTTAATACCATAATTTGAAACAGCATCGTTTCAGTTAAAAAATCATTTGTTTGGTTGGAAATTCAGATATTTGATTAAAAATTGATTTTCCTAGTTAAAAATTCAGAATTTTAATTAAAAATTCATTCCTTTTTCAAAAATTTAACAATTTTGTTTAAAATTCGTTTTTTCTTACTTAAAGCTTGATTTTTTAAACTAAAAATTTTCGTTAAAAATTTATTTTACTTAGTTATAAACTACTTTTTTGGCGATTATAAAACTATTTTATTTTAAGTTAAAAATTTCTCTGTTCAGGTGAAAATTCAACTATTTTGTTAAGAATACGTCTTCTTTAATTCAATTCATTTCTTATTTTTTTCAATCTCATTTTTTAAAAGAACATTGTTTTGGTTTTTAAAAAAATGTGTGTAAGATTCATAATTTTAGTTTGAAACTCATTTATTTTGTTGAGAATTTAACTATTTTGTTTAAAATTTGTTTCATTTTTTAGTTAAGCTTTAATTTTTTTAACTGAAAATTGAACCATTCTATGCTCGGTGGAAAATTCTCATATTTGGTTGAAAAATCGTCTTCTGGGGTAGAATCTTAATAGTCATGGTGACTAATTCATCTTTTTGGTTGAAAATTTTACTATTAGAATGAAAATTCTCATCAAAACTAATATATTAGGTTGAGAATTCATGTATTTTCTTAAAAATAACTCTTTTTTTATAAAAGAATAATCTCCTTGACTGAAAATTTATCTTTTTGGTTTAAAATAATTTTTTTTCACTAAAAATTAAAATATTCCATTTTTTGTTGAAAATCTATCTATTTTAATAGAAATTCACTCTTCTTGGTTGAAAAATAATCTTTTTTGGTTAAAAATGTAGCTGTTACCTGGAAAATTTATTTGGTTGAAAACTAAATTTTTTACCGATTATTATTTTGTTAAGAATAGGTTTTTTTCAATTTAATTCCTCTTTTTGTGATCTCATAATTTTGAAAACGCCGTTTTAGTTAAAAAATCATTTCTTTGGTTGAAAATTCAACTATTTGATTAAAAATTAATTTTTGTTGTTAAAAATTTACAATTTTAATTTAAAACTAATTTCTTTTGTTGAAAATGTAACTATTTTGTTGAAAGTTTGTTTTCTTTTTAGTTAAAGATTAATTGTTTCAACTAAAAATTGAACTATTCTATGTTTTTGGTTGCAAATGTATCTTCTTTAGTTGAAAATTCAACGATTTGGTTAAAAATTCCTATATTTGGTTGAAAAGTCGTCTTCTGGGGTAGAATACGAATGTTCTCGGTGACTGATTTTTCCAATATTTTTGGTTGAAAATTTAGTTATTATATTGGATTTTTGACGATTTTATAACTGTTTTATTTTAAGTTGAAAATTTCTCTGTTTAAAGTGAAAATTGAACTGTTTTGTTAAGAATACGTCTTTTTTAATTCAATTTATTTCTTCTTTTTTAATCTCATTATTTGAAAGAACATTGTTTTAGTTTTTAAAAAATGTGTTTGTAAGATTCGTAATTTTAGTGAAAAATTAATTTATTTTGTTGAGAATTTAACTATTTTGTTAATTTTTTTTTAGTTAAACCTTAATTTTTTAAACTAAAAATTGAACTGTTCCGTGTTTACTGGAATATTCTTATATTTGGTTGAAAAATCGTCTTTTGGGGTAGAATCTTAATAGTCTTGGTGACTAATTCATCTTTTTGGTTGAAAATTTTACTATTAGATTGAAAATTCTTGTTTTTTCTTAAAAATAAATCTTTTTTTTGTAAAAGAATAATCTCCTTAGCTGAAAATTTATCTTTTTGGTTTAAAATAATTTTTTTTAACTGAAAATTTAACTATTCCATTTTTTGTTGAAATTTTGTCTATTTTAATAGAAATTTAATCTTCTTAGTTGAAAAATCATCTTTTTTAGTTAAAAATGTAACTCTTTCCGGGAAAATTTATGTGGTTGAAAACTAATTTTTTTAACCGATTATAATTTTGTTAATACGTTTTTTTTTTTTAATTCAATTCCTCTTTTTTTAATCTCGTAATTTGAAAATCGCCATTTTAGTTAAAAAATCATTTCTTCGGTTGAAAATTCAAGTGTTAGATTGAAAATTAATTTTTGTTGTTAAAAATTCACAATTTTAATTTAAAATTAATTTCTTTTGTTAAAAATGTAACTATTTTGTTGAGAGTTCGTTTTTTTAAGTTAAAGATTATTTGTTTTAACTGAAAATTGAACTATTTCATATTTTTGGTTGCAAATGTATCTTCTTAAGGTGAAAATTTAACAATTTAGTTAAAAATTCCTATATTTGTTTAAAAATTCCTATATTTGGTTAAAAAATCGTTTTTTGTGGTAGAATATGAATATTCTTCCAATATTTTTGGTTGAAAATTTAACTATTTCGTTAAAAATTCATTTGTTTAAAACTACTTCTTTAACAAATTATTTAATTATTCCATTGTAAGTTGAAAATGTATCTGTTTTAGCTGAAAATTCAGCTGTTATTTTAAGAATGCGTATTTTTCAATTCAATTTTTCCTTTTTTAATCTTATAATTTGAGACATCGTTTCAGTAAAAAAAATTTATTTCTTTGGGTGATAATTCAATACTTTTGTTAAAAATGTGTTTTTTTTTGCTAAAAATTCTTGCATTTTGTTGAATTTTCATTTGTGGTATTATAATTCATTTCTTTGGGTGAAAATTGATCTATTATTTGATTGAAAATTACTAATGTTTGTTTTTTGAAATTTTATAATTTTAGTTAAAATTTCAATTATTATGTTGAGAATTTAACTATTTTGTTGAAAATTTGTGTTTTTTTTATCTTTAAGCTTAATTTTTTAAACTAAAAATAGAACTAATATGTTCGGTTGAAAATTTATCTTCTTCGTTAAAAATTCGTTTCTTGTTAGTGACTTATCCATATTTTTAACTCAAAATTCAACTATTAGATTGAAACTTCCTGTGAGAATTCAAATATGTATTTGGTTAAAAATTCATGTTTTTTTCTAATTAATCTTTTTTGGTAGAAAATTGATCGTATTTGAAAATTAATTTTTTTTGCTTTAAAATACGTTTTTCTTATTGAAAATTAATTTTTTGAACTGAAAGTTTTTTTTTGTACTTAAAACTTTAACTATTCCATTTTGTTGATCCAGAATTTATATTTTTTAATAGAAATTCAATCTTATGTGTTAAAAATTCAGCTACTTGGTTAAAAATAATTTTTAACCAAGAATTTTATTGAAAAATTGTCTTGGGGAAAAATATTTATATTTTTGGTGACTAATTTATCTTTTTCGTTAAAAATTCATTTCTTTAGTTGATAATTTAACTATTAGATTGAAAATTCCTTACAAAATTCTAATATTTGGTTGAAAATATATGAATTTGGTTAAAAATTAATCTTGGTTGAAATTTTATGTTTCAGGTTTAATATTCGTTTTCTTTTATGAAAATTAATTTTTTTAACTGAAATTTTATTGTTTTAACTGAAAATGTAACTATTCCATTTTTTGTCGCAAGCTCATCTTTTTTAATAGAAGTTAAATTTTTTTGGTTACAAAATCATCTAATTAGTTAAAAATTTATTTCATTTCCTTGAGAACTATTTTTTACTGAAAATTTAACTATTCTATTTTAAGTTGAAAATTGAACTGTTTTAGAGATAAGATTTCAACTATTTTGTTGAGAATTCATCTTTTTTGTTGGAAATTTGTCTTTTGGTAGAAAATTCAACTATTTGGTTAAAAATTAATTTCTTTTTTTGATAATGTAACTACTTTGTTAAAAATTCGTTTTTTTTTTAGGTGAACATTAACTTTTTTAACTGAAAATGTAGCCATTCCATTTTTACTTAAAAATTTATCTTTTTTAGTTGATGCTTCATATATTTTGTTATTAACTTGTCTTTCTTGGTTGAAATGTAGAATATTATAAAAAAGCATAATTTATTTTGAACAATATCATTTCGAGAAGAAGCTATTTTATTTCTTAAAAACGAAAAAATCCTTTTCCTCAAAAATTCGTCTCACGATTTTTTTATTTTGGTATTAAAATATTTGTGAGGCATTCGTAAAATAGATAGGAGAAAATCCAGCACCATTATAGATAGGAGAAAATCCAGCCCCATTAGAAGAACTAAGCCTTATTATTATTTTTAAATTTCTTTTACAGGAGGCCATGAAACGCAGCGTAGTTGGAATTTGGTCTTGCAAACGTTGCAAAAGGACTGTGGCAGGTGGCGCCTGGGTTTACTCCACAACGACCGCCGCTTCCGTCAGGTCAGCAGTTCGTCGTCTTCGTGAAGTTAAAGACCAGTAAATCTATTTAATATAAATAAAAAAAAAGTTTTACAAAATCAATTTTCTTACCGTTTCTTCATTAGATCTACCCTTCTCAATTGGTTTAAAAATAACTTAACCTTCCTTGCGTTTTGTTTCTTCAAAATAAACCATAAAATATGAAAAAGATTTCTTTAACTCATTTTGATCAAAAACAAAAATTAAAATTGGAAATATTTTAAAAGGATTTTATAAGGATTCAAGGTTTTCATTTAAGGTATTTTAAAAGATTCAAAGTGATTTAAAAGAATTTCCAAAATTTTGAAGATAAGAAGTTTCATCTAATTTGAAAGTTTTAAATATGTTTGTAGAAATTTAAAGATATAACGATATAATTAACGGAATTTCGAGGGATTTTACCAGACCTAAAATTTTATATAATCTCCAAGAATATAGATTTGTAAAATTTCAGAGAATGAAAAATTTTTTAGAAGATTCTAAGTCATTTGTAAATTGATTTCAATATTTTGAAGGGATATCAAAGAATTTGAAATATGTTATGGAATTTTAAAAGATTCCAAGGTGTGTTTAATAGATCTCAAGGGATTCAAAAAGATTGTAAGGAATCTATATTAAATTTCAATAATTTCAAGGCATTCCAAGAAATTTTGAGAATTTTACAGTATTTTAGAAATACTAAGGAATTTTCAAGATCTTCAAAAACTCTGAAGGGATTATTTCAAAAGATTCGGAATATCTTATAGCATTTTAGAATATTCCAAGAAATGTTTATGAGATTTCAATAATTTAAAAGAATTAAAAATATTTCAGGGAATTTGAAAAGATTCCAAGGAATATTTAATATACTGCAATAATTTCAAGGCATTTCGAAAGATTTTAGAGTATTTCTTAAAATTCCAAGGAATTTTCAAGAACTTCAAAAATTCTGAAGAGATTTCAAAGTATTTTAAATATTTTAGGGTATTTTAAAATATTCCAAGGAATGTTTATGAGCTTTTATTAATTTCAAAGGATTTAAGCGGTCAGTCTACTTTAGACGTTCGAAAAAAGGGCTAGTTCCGAGATTTTTTTTCAGAAATCTATGATAGATAGCAAAATAAACTTGTTGGGTTTGCTGAATAAAGTCGTAAGATACATTTTTAAAAAAATCTTGTTGATTTTTATAAATATTTAAATACAAAAACTGCAGTTGAACGTAACGGCCCAAAAATGGATGGGTCAGGTAGCTCCATCAGAACTCAAGAACGGCTTGTCTGAAACGAAAACATCAAAATGCTTTAGATTTAGTATGACGCCAGCTACAAAATGACCCTCGGGTATAAAGTTTTGACAAAAAATCAAGAAATGGCGTCCAAATTTCATGAAAATTGGTTAATTAGTTTTTGAAATACGATGGAGCTAGACTTTGAAAACGTCTTGAGAAAATCACGTTTAAAGTTTTTTAAAGTAAAAAACTATGAAAAACTCTTACCTAAACTTAGTCTGCGATGCCTGCACCGTACAAAATTTCTTCTTGTTCATAATCTTTCGTTTCTTCGAGTCTCGCTTGCTTTCGTTTGGTTCTGGCCTCTTTTGAGCAGTCAGAACACTCAGTCGCAGAACTGCGTAGTAGACGGAATAAGGTAAGTGATGTCCAGGTAAAAAAAAATATAGTTAGAGTGCACGCATTTTCTTGAAATTTTTACACAATATTTCTGAACATATATTCTTTCAAATAATGTCATGAAAAAACAAACAATTTTTATATCAAAGTAGACTGACCCCTTGAAATATTAGGTGCGCAACTAAGTTCCCGCTGTTTTTTAAAATGAAAATGCAACTTTATTGTGAAAAAATGGTTACAAATGAATCATTCAAAGTATTGCCCATCGTTAGCTACAACTTTTCTCCATCTTTCTGGTAGAGCTCGAATACCGTTACGGTAAAAGTGTTCATCTTTTGAGGTTATCCACGAATCAAGCCATTCTTTGATATCTTCATATGAGTGGAACTGCTGATCAGCCAGACCATGTGCCATCGACCGGAACAAGTAATAATCGGACGGTGCAATATCTGGGGAATACGGCGGGTTGGGTAGGACTTCCCATTTGAGCGTTTCTAGGTAGGTTTTAATGGGTTTGGAAACGTGAGGCCGAGCGTTGTCATGATGTAGAATCTCTTTTTCGTGCCTCTGCTCGTATTGTGGCCGTTTTTCGCGCAGTGCTCGGCTCAATCGCATCAATTGAAGTCGATACCGTTCCCCAGTGATGGTTTCGTTCGGTTTCAACAGCTCATAATAAATAACACCGACCTGGTGCCACTAAATACACAGCATAACCTTCGCAGCGTGAATATTCGACCGAGCCGACGACGTAGAAGCATGACCGGGCAGTCCCTATGACTTTCTTCTCTTTGGGTTGCTGTAATGAATCGATTTTTCATCACCCGTAACGATGCGATGAAGAAAACCCTTCCTTTTTTGCCGCTGAAGCAATTGTTCACAGGCGAAAAAACGACGCTCAACGTCCTTTGGCTTCAAATCGTAAAGAACCCAAGTTCCTTGTTTTTGAATCATTCCCAACGCATGCAATCGCTTGGAAATGGCTTGACGGGTAACTCCTAATGCTGAAGCAAGCTCTTCTTGCATTTGGCACGGATCCTAATCGAGCAATGCCTCCAATTCAGCGTCTTCGAAGGTTTTTGGCCTTTCTTCACGCGGACTGTCGTTAACATCGAAATCACCGTCTTTGAAGTGACAGAACCAATCACGGCACGTTGTTTCACTTAGAGCAGCATCTCCGTAAACTTTTTGGAGCTCTCGATGCACTTCAGCGGCGTTTTCTTCGATAGAAAGAAGAAAATCAACACTTCCTGCAAATGACGATTATTTGGCAAAAAATCAGACATTTCACACAACCAAAAGTATATGACGCCAAAAAAA
>JAUELO010000366.1:1498729-1511831 GCA_032357855.1 Amphibolips quercusostensackenii
AATAAATCTGCAAAATTTTCAAATGTCACAAATTTGTTATTAAAATGTATATTGATTTACTTGCAAACTTTTTGAGTTTTACAATATTGAGAAGGTTATTAATTTCAAAACTTTGTGTAATTTCTGAATTCAACGAACATTTCCAAATTTCTGGAAATTTCCATAATCTCCGATATTTTCATATGTTTCAAAATTTATAAAATTCAAAATGTAAGAATTTGCGACAATTTTTCAAATTACGGGAATTATTAATATGCTAACAGTTTTTGAAATTTTCAGAATTATTTTCTTATTTCGAAAATTAATGTTTCGGCAAAATGTTTTATTTTACAAATTTTATACTTTTTCACAAATTTGTGAAACATTTCAGAAATTTATAAAAATTCTGGAAATTCTGAAAATAAATAAAATTGTAGATATTCTGAAAATTACGACCATGCAAATATTTTTGATAATGACGGAAATTATGAAAATAAACAATTCCAAGTGATTGCGGATATTCAAAAAATGTGTGTATTGTATTTTTTCTTCAGTTTCTGGTGAAAAAATTGCATTTGCAGGTACAAAAACGAAATCCATTAACAATTTGAGAAAAAATATCAATCATTTGAGAAATCGAAAGTGGAAAGAAGAATTACCAGAAGAATATCAAGAAAAATGATAAATTACTGCATGAACGTGGGGGTAATATCAAAAGAAAAAGATATAATAAGACAGAGAATGTTGTCTTCAATAAAGCAGTCCATATTTTATTTTTTTCAAAAAAGGTCAACTGGAGAACCAGTTTCCAGTACACTTTTGAAAGAAAAAGCGATGGATTATCACCAAACATTGAAAAAAGAAGGAAAAATACCCGAGAACAGTCCAGATTTTAAAGCTAGCGATGGATGGCTTGAAAATTTTAAAGAAAGATACGTTTTACTTTCGATTCATATCAAAAGGGAGAAAGCATCGGCAGATTTCGAAGCAAGGGCTGACTTTACAAAAACATTTCAAAATTTTATCGTAGAAAACGAGTACGCCTTGGATGATGTTTATAGTGCCGACGAATCAGTAGTATTTTATAGATACTTGTCAGACCGAATACTAGTTTTACCTCACGAAAAAGAAGTTTCTGGTCACAAACAAATTAAAGAACGCCTCACAATACTCACTTGTGCAAACGCCACCGGAACTGAACAGCTTCCTCTTCTTGTTATTGGGCGTGCTGCGAAACCTCGATGTTTTAAAAATGTACAAAAACTACCACTTCTGTACAAAGGGCAAAAAAAGCTTGGATGCATACTGCTTTATTCTGCGATTGGTACAAAAATCTTGATGTACTACATGTAACGCAGCGCAAACCAAGTGGCAGGTACGTTAAAATTGTGGTTTGATCAATTCGAAATGCAAAATAACTTTTTTTTTAAATTTCAATCTTGCAACTTAAATAGGATTGAGGTTTTTTATGTAGTACATGCGAAAAATTTTAAAACCCCGATGTTTGTACAAACTCTATAGAACTTGGTGGGAAAAATTGAAATTGTTTTTATAAAGAATTCTTAGAACGGATAAAAATTATCAATTGTCATCGTACCATTCTAATTGTAATGTAATTATGTTTTCCAGATTCCTTCTGCTACTTGATAATGCTCCTACGCATCCCAAAGCAGAAGAATTGAAAGCATTCGACCCCAGGTGCCAAGTGATGTACCTCCCGCCGAATGTCGCAAATCTTGTGCAGCCAATGGACCAAGGTGTCATTTTAGCTACGAAGCGACATTACAAAAAAGGACTTCTCCGTGAGTTACTGTCTAAAAACCATCTCACAAATCAGGATGTCGTCACATTTTTGAAGAAATGGTCCGTCCTTGACTGTATGAAGATCTTGAAAGAAGCATGGGACATTTCTCGAGCAACGAAATTGTGACCTTACTGAATCATATACCCGGAGGTGGACGATTTTCTTCAAGCGACGTCGATAAATGGTTTGGAGAAGACGAAACTTTGCAAACTTGCAACGTGTTGGCCAGCGAAGGGATCTTGAATTCTTGTGCAGGGTTAAACCTACCCTTGACCAAGGACACGGAAGAAAATCCAGAAAATGAAGATGACGACGTCAATGAAAATATCACCGACGCACCCGAATCTCAAAGGCTGTCTGTCGTCTATAGTGCAGCTCGGATTCTTTTGGATTGCTCAAAGAAACATTCTGAATTCTCGAATGAAGATGTTGCAGTGCTTTATAAAATGCGTAACTTTGCATTTGACAAAATGTTGGAAATACAAAATCTTTAATTCTTTGGTACTAAAAAAGACCGAAAATTCATCACCGCAGTAAACACTGTCTGGTTTTTATATTCGAAGTTTGTTTTTCTCTCTGGAAAACAAGAAATAATGTAGATTTTAGTTTGAACTGTGGAAAAAGTATTATTTGCTAAAAAAAGTCTTTTCTATCACTGTAAGTGTTACCACGCTTTAAGTTACTTGTTGAATTTTGAATGTTTTCGATAGTTCTTAAATAACCACTATTTTCTACGCGTTTATTACATAAAGTCATAAATCATCATTCTTTTACTAATGTGTTACTTTGAAAATATTTCACTCATATATACCAATTTCTCAAAGTCAAATCGTAAATCTTACTATGGTAAATATTTTAAATTGCGAATACTTTTCGAATTTTGAAAATTTGTAAAATTGTGAAGATCTCGTCAATTTCGGTATTTCAAAAAATTCTGAAGATTTAAAAATTTTTGAAAATGATGGAATTTTCATAGTTCGAAAAAAATTAATTTTTTTTTTAATTTGGGAGCTTAAAAAAATTCCACCAATTTTAAAAATTCCGGCTATCCATCAAAATTTTGTTACATTCTAGAATTTTATGATGATTCATTGAATTTTAGAATAGAATTCAGATATAATTGGGTAAATAGTAAGAAAAAATAGGTCGAATTTTAAATTAATGACATTTTTAAGTTAACTCCTTATATAAATTTGTAATAAAAGTGATCCACTTCAAAATTCATAACTATTTAACCCTAAAACCACTTTACGAAAACATTGTAATCATATTCACGCGCGAGACTATTTGCTTCCGCGCAGGCTTTGAGCGGAAGAGTGGGGATGAGGGAGAACGACCTTCCCGTCGTATAATGGAGCGGGCGTATAGGAGTGTAGATTTCAATAATTTGAAGGCACTCCAAAAGATTTTCGAATATTTTTAAAAATTCCAAGGAATTTTCAAGAGATTAAAAAATTTTGAAGGGACTGAGAAGGATTTGAAATATTTTAGGGAATTTAAAAATATTTCCAGGAATGTTTTGATAATTTCAATCATTTTGAAGGATTAAAAATATTTTAGGGAATTTTAAAATATTTCAAGTAATGTTAACGAGATTTCAATCATTTGAAAAGATTTAAAATAATTTAGTGTATTTTAAAATATTCTAAGGAATGCTCAATAGATTTCAATAATTTGAAGGCATTCCAAAAGATTTACGAATATTTTAAAAAATTCCAAGGAATTTTCAAGAGCTTCCAAAATTCTGAAGGGTTTGAAATATTTTAAGGAATTTTAAAATATTCTAAGGAATGTTTATGAGATTATAATAATTTTAAGTCATTCTAAAAGATTTTAAGGATTTTAGAGTATTTTTAAAAATTTTAAGGAATTTTTAAGAGTTTCCAAAATTCTGAAGGGATTTCAGAGGATTTGATATAATTTTTCAAAAATTTCGAACATTTTATGACGATTTGAAAATTTTCACCAAGATTTGGAACACTTCACAAAGATTCTGAAATTTTCTACTAATTTCAAGGATTTTAAAAAGGGTATAAGCCAGATTTATCAGATTTCGTAGAATTTTAAAGATTTGAAACGATTCCATATTTTTTGGAAGATTACCAAAAATGTCAAATATTTGAATAATTTCATACGAATACGAAAGATTTTACAAGTATTTTAAAGAATTCATAAGGATTTCAAGAGATTTCAAGAATTTCAAAGGTATCAAAAAGGGCACAGTACGCCAGATTAAAAATATGTCAAAACATTAAAAGATTTCAAACGATTTCAATATTGCTTAGATGTTTTCAAAAGATTTCACAAAGATTCATAAGGGTTTAAAAATATTTCAAGAATTTTCCAAGGTTTCAAGTAATATTTTTCATTGATTTTTATAGTTTGAAGGGATTTCAAATATTTTAGGGTATCTTAGAAGATTCAATAGAATTTTTAATATTTTTCAAAAAAATTTTGACGAGATTCTTTAGAATTTTAAATATTCCAAGATAATTTTTTGAATCCAAAATAATTTTAAAGAGATTTAAAAAGTTTTAAGGTATAAAAGATGTCAAAGGATTTGAAATATTTAAGTGTATTTTTAAAAATTCCTTGAAAATTTCAAGATATTTAAAAAGTAAAAGAATGTTGATAATTTCTTAAATATTTTACATGAATTTTTACCCAAGAATTATATTAAATAACATAAATTTTCGACAAAAAATAAAAAAGTTAAATTCTCGGTTAGAAAAATAAAACTAGAACGGTGAATTAGTTACCAAGAAGATTCATATTCTACCATAAAAGACAAAGTTTCAACAAAGTACAGAAATTTCTAACCAAATAGCTGAATTTTCAACCGAAGAAGATATAATTTTAACCACGCATGGAATAGTTAAATTTCTATTTAACAAAATTCCTTTTTAACAAAAGAAAAACGAATTTTCAACAAAATAGTTTCAATTCAAATAATGCATTGTCTACCAAAAAAGACAAATATTTAACAAAATAGATGGATTTTTAGTAAAAAAAAAGTTAATTAAAAAAATGATTTCTTAAAAAAATAGTTACATTTTTAAGCAAAAATAAAATTTTACGAAAATAATAAATCTTCAAACAAAAAAATGATTTTTTAACCCAATAGTTGAATTTTCAATCCAAAAATTAATTTTCTACAAAAAATAGACAAATTTCCAACAAAATAGATGAATTTTCACCCAAAAACACTAAATGTTTATAAAAAATATAGGTTTGCGACGAAAATGAAATAGTGACATTTAAAATATTAATTTTCTATAAAAGCAAACTAATTTTCAATCAAATAAATAAATTTTCAACGAAACAAATTAATTTGCTAAAAAAAAATTGATTTTGAACAAAATACATGAATTTTCACTCAAATTGCTCATCAATTTTAAACTCAAGAAGATAAATGTCAAACCATACGTAGAATAGTTAATTTTCAAGTTATAAAAATTGATTTTCAACAAAGAGAAAACGAATTTTGAATAAAATAGATAAATTATTAATCCCAAAGACTAATTTTCTACAAAAAAAAGGACGAATTCTCAACAAAATAAACGAATTTTTATGAAATTCTTAAATTATGAAGCAGTCAAAAAAAAAGCAGTCAAAGCAGATTAATTTTCAAATAAAATAATGAATCTTAATCATAACAATTTAACTGAACAGTTTAATTTTTACCAAAAAATAGCCAAATTTTCAACAAAATACATGAACTTTCAACCAAGAAGATTAAATGTCTACCAAATAAGATCCATTTTCGCCAAAAATGGAAAAGTCTAATTTTCAGTTAAAAAAATTAATTTTTAATTTAAAAAAATGGTTTTTAACCAAAGGAATGAATTTTCAACCAAAAAGATTAATTTTCTACCAAACAAGATTGATTTTCAACAAAATAGTTAAGTTTTCAACCCAACAGATGAATTTTCTACAAAAAAAAAAAAACAAATTTTCAACAAAACAGGTGAATTTTCAACCAAGAAGATTAAATTCCTTTATTTATATGATCTATTTTTTGACAACTATTTTATTATTATTATTATTATTATTATCTTTACCAATTTTAGCTGGAGCTATTACATTTGAACTTTGTTGTTAAAAATTCATTTTTTGGTTCAAGATTCAAGTCTTTTGGTTAAAAATATTGTTTGGTTACAAATTTAATTATTTTCTTGAAAATGTATTTCTTTTGCTTAAAACCGAGTCAACTACTTGGATGTAAATGCGATTTTTTTGTCTAAGATTAATTTTGCTGTTAAAAATTAAACTATTTCATTTTGTTTGAAAGTCCATCTATTTTGTTATAAATAATATTCTAAATTTAATATAATTAAATTAATGTAATAAATATTTTTGGTCTGAAATTCATTTTATTTGTAAAAAATCATACTTAAAAAAATTTGAAATGATTTTAAAAAGGCATCAGGACATTGGTAATAAAGAGATTTCCAAGTTTTTTTTTTAATTCCAAGAAATTAATGGAGATTTACATTTTAAAAAGGATTTTAAAAGATTTTCAGTTTTTTTATTAAATTTCAAGAAATTTAATGTGATTTCAAAATTTTCATAATTTTCCACAGAAAAAAATTTTTGCAAATAAAGTGATGAATCTTCATCTGGAATAAATTAATTTTCAACGAAAAGAATGAATTTTTAATCAAAAAGTTTTACTTTTGTTTGACTTAGTGGTTTTATTTTCAACCAAAACGATTTATTTTAAAACCAGAAGATTAATATTTCACCGAAAAGACGATTTTTCAACAAAATACACAAAATTTAAATAAAATAGTTGAATTTTTCAATTATCAACCAGATAGTTGATTTTTGAACTAAAAAATAAGAATTTTCAACTAAAAATAGACTAGTTCAATTTTCAGTTTAAAAAATTAATTTTCGACCAAAATAATAATTTTTCAACTAAAATTATGAATCCTTTAATTGAATAATTGAATTTTCAACTAAAAAGATTAATTTTTCACTAAGAAGTTTGATTTTTACCAACATAATTTGAATTTTACCACAAAAAAGCACACGAATTTTCAACTAAAAAATATAATTTTTTAATTAAAAATGTAATGGTTAAATTTTCAGTTGACAAAGTTAATGTTGAACCAAAGAGAAAAGTTTTAAACTAAAATGACGGAATATTTAATTGATATGGTTTCAGTTTAAAAGAAAATAATAATTTTCAACAAAAAAAAATATTTTTCAAAAAAATATTTGCATTTTCAAACAAAGTAATAAATTTTCAACTAAAATAATTAATATTTAAATAGAATTGTTGAATTTTGAATAAAAAATACGATTTTTCAACTAAAATAATGTATTATCTAGAATAATTTAATTTCCAATTTAAAAGATTAATTTTCATTCAAGAAGATGAATTTTCACCCAAAAGACGGATTTCCTACTGAAAAATTATAATTTTTTAACTAAAAGTTGAATAATTAAATTTTTAGCTAAAAAAATTAACGTTGAACAAGAGAGATGAGTAAATTTGTTAAAAATATAATTTTTAATTTTCAAACAAATAGTTACATCTTCAAACAAAGTGATGAATTTTCAACTAAAGTTATGAATCTTCAACTTGAATAGTTTAATTTTAAATAAAAAATTTGAATTTGCAACTAAAATACTAAATATTGACTAGAATAATTTAATTTTTAATAAAAAATTTAATTTTCAACTAAGATGAATAATTTTTACCACAAAAGACGAATTTTCAACCAAAAATATAATTTTTTAACAGAAAAATGAATAGTTTGATTTTCAGTTTAAAAAAATTAATGTTAAACCAAAGAGATGAGCTTTCAACCAAAATGATAGAATATTCAATCAGGACGGTTTCAGTTAAAAAATTTTAACCAAAAAAAAACTAATTAAAAAAAAATAGTTACTTTTTCAAACAAAATGAATCTTCAAATCAAAAATCATGAATCTTCAACTAGAATAATTGAACTTTGAATTAAAAAGATAATTTTCAATCAAGAAGTATAATTTTTACCAAAAAGGCGAATTTTCAAATAAAAAAGATAATTTTTCAACAAAAAATTGCATGGTTAAATTTTTTAGTTAAAAAAATTAGGGTTCGATCAAGCAGATGAATTTTTACTTAAAATGATCGAATATTCAACCGTCGAAAATTAATCTCCTTTTTCAAAAATTTATACTCTTGTTAAAAATTAATTATGTTGTTGTTGAAGATTCATAGTTTTAATCAAAAATATATCTGTCGGGTTGAAAAATGAGCTACTTTGTTGAAAATTCTTTTTTTATTGGCTGGTTTTTTAAAAATGAGAAATGATCTAGTCCAGTTTAAACTTTTACTATTTTGCTAAAAATGTTGTTTTATTAATTTTTTTTTAAACTGAAAATGTAAAGATTAATTTTGTACCAAAAACAGGATTTTTCAACAAACCACAATTTCAAGGATTTCAAAGGATTTTTAGAGTTCAAGCTTTTGTTTAATTTACAGAAATTTGAAGATTTCAACATTTTTAAGTGTTTTGAAAAAATTTCGTGGAATTTAAGAAAATTTCAAAAAATTTAGAACAATTTACATTACTTTGAGAAAAATTCAAAAAATTTGATCAATTAGATATAAAATCTTTTCAGGATTTATAAAAATTATATTAAAAAAAAATTTTTCGAAGGATTTCAAAAAAAATCAGAAGATTTAAAAAAAGTATTCGAAATTACAGCTAACCGCCTCTAGATTTATTATTCAAAGAAACTGCATGACACTATTTTGAATTTCTCAAATAAATCCGATGTCCGGGGAACTTAAAAACACACATATTTTGCTAAAAACATTTATTTATTGAATCTAAATGGTTCCATTGATTTTGCAATAATGTTCGTTTCCTTAAAAAGATTAACTACTAAATCGCACTCTGCACAAAGCGATGAAGGTCTGTACAAAAATAAATACTGCAATCTTAAAACAATGAATTAAATATATTTAAGCTGTAAAATGATAAATTGCTGCACCATCACCATAGATATTATTTTCAAGGTTTATCGTCTTTTTCACGAATTATATACCTTACTAATTATTCTAAATTCGGGATCGTGAATTACAATTTCAGCGTTTATGATAATTATACTTACTTACTAAGTCTTCATTTCATTAAATCTGTACAACTAAAGGAGCAACTTATCGTGGACGTGAAATATATTTGCAACGACTTCAACTAGGCAACAGATAAAATATAGAAAACTCACAGAATTCGAGAAAAAATCTTTCGAAATCTGAATAAACTTTCTCAATCTTGTAAATTACATAACACCGTTTTTTTTTTTTTAATCAGGAGAAACCTCCCTACAGTCAATAATGCAACCTAGAGTGGATAATCATTAATTAAGAGCACAAAAAAAATTAATTTTAATTTATGAACATAGATAGTGTCTTAAATTTTAATTAAATTAATCATTTTACATATATTAGTATTTTTCATTAATGATTATCCACTATAGAGAGATTTCCCCTACAAACAGCAAATTTAAGTGGTGACGGAAGACTCGAAAAAACGGATATAAAAAAAATTAAAAATCGAAATGCAATCGAATAATACTGATGCTAAATTCTAAAAGTTTAGGGTAAAATATTTCAAGTCTCACACTGGGGTGCCCAAGAGGGTGGTGGTCCAAATTTATACCTGCAAAATTCGATTTTCGTTCGTTTTCCGGGAAAAGGAATCCCCTATTTTTTCAAATGGGTCAAAATAAACTTTTGCCCCCCCCACACGACTTTTGAAATTAACATAGGGTTTAAAATGGTAAAAGATCGGCATTAAAAAAAGTGAAAAAAAGATTTACTAGTAAAAAAATACTTGGAATCTTATTGAATAAAAATAATGCAGAAAATTTGGTCAAAATTACAAATTAAAAGGTGAATCAATCGAAAGTCGAATTTTTAGACCTCAGTGCCCCTAGAAATGTGTGATTTTGAATTTTGAAAAAGCTATGCCTTACATTTCTTCCTTTTAGTAAAAAAATACTCCCATACATTTTTTTTATATTTAAAAAATTGTTTAAAGGTAAAAGTAATAAGCCCTATACCCCGAAATAATTTTGTTTTTGTTTCATAACATTCAGGAATTATTTTTCAATAAATAACCAATACTTTATAAGGGTGAAAAATTTTTTTCGACTTAAATCTGTATTTAAAAAACACTGAAAGACAAGAAAATTCATTATCATACCTAAAACGGCCTAGCGAAAACTCTATATAATTTTTGTTAAATAAAATAAAATTTATAGCAGTATTTTGTCACAAAAAGGAAGAAATTTAGGCGGTAGTGTTTGCAAAATTCAAAAACAGACTTTTTTGGCACCCTAGTCTCATACCGATACAAAAATTAATATGCTCAATTTTGATAAATTAAATTTTACAAAAATGGTTTTGTTTGATTCGTATGACCAGGGCTCGGACTCTTGGCGCTATTTAAAAAAATCGAAGAGTTTTCCAGAGAATTCAGAGTATTTCAAAAGAATTTAAATAGATTTTAAAGATTATGGGGTAATTAAAAAATTTAAGGAATTTAAAGAAAATTCAACATTTTTAAGGGTTTTCAAAGAATTTCGTAGGATCACAGAAAATTTTGAAGACTTTAGGGTATTTTGAAAGATCAAAGAACAAATGAAATGTAAAGAGATTTTTGAAGATTTCACAAAATTTGAGTGATTTTATCAATTTCAAGGGATTTCAAAGGATTTTCAAGGGTTTATGTTTTTTTAGATTCCTAGGAATTTTACGAAATTTCAAAATTTTTAAGGGCTTTCAAAGAATTTCAGAAAATTTTGAAGTATTTCAAAGAATTTAGGGCATTTAACATATTCCGAAAAATGTAAAAACACTTTAAAAAATTATAAGGATTATATTCTTTTTTCATTTTTAATATTTAATTTCGAATAATTAAAGAAAACTGCAGAGGATTTTAAAAAGGTATCCAGAATATCAATAACATTAAAAATATTTCAAGGGATTGCAACCGTTTTCTAGAGAATAAATGAAATTTTTGAGGATTTTACAAGATTTAAGTGACTTTTTTAATTTTAAGGATTTCAAAGGATTTTCTGAGTTCAGTTTTTTTTAAATTCCCAGAAATTCAAGAAGATTTAAAATTTTTTAAGGGAATTTTTGAAAGGGGTTTCAATGAATTTCCTAGAATTTGAGAAAATGTCAAATAATTATTTGACACTAAATTAAATAAAAAATTAAATAAAAAATTCAATTAAATTTTTATTTTTATTTAAGGCACTTTAAAAGATCCCAAGGTATCCAAGGATATTTAAATACTTTGTAAGGATTTTTAAAGATTGACAATTTTTTTTAAATTTCGAAAGGTAAAAAAATTTTTAATAAATTTTAAGGGATTCCAATCATATGCGAGACAACTTTCAAGAATAAATGAAATTTTAAGAATTTCTGAGGATTTCACAAGATTTAAGTGGTTCATAAAATTTTAAGAGATATCAAAAAAATTTCAAGAGTTGAGGGCTTTTTTAATTGCAAGGAATTTAACAAAATTTCGAGAAAAATTTTAAGATTTCAAGGGATTTTAAAGGATTTTAAGTGATTAAAAAAATTAAAGAGTTTTCCAGCGATTTTTAGAGAATATCAACAAATTTTAAAGTGAATCCCTCGATTCAATATTTAAAAAATTACATGAGACTATTTAAACATTTTTAAAAAAGTCCGAGGCCTGTGGGTCTAAAGCACTTCCTTTAAAGTGCCGTGCATAAATTACGTGAAGTTTTTTCTAAAATTTTGACCCCCAACCCCCATATCTTACGTAATTTTTGCCGAGTAATTTCTTTCGTGAATTTATTCTTTTTTATTGTGAATTGACAAAGTAGTTCAACTTTCAACGAAATAGTGTAATTTATATTTCAAACTAGAAAAGATTTTGATTTTTGATAATAAAAAAAAACGTTGAATTGAATCAAAAAAGATGAGACTTCTAACAAAAGAGATGAATTTTCAGATCGAAAATATAAATTTTCAATCGAAAATATTAAATTTCTATTAAAAAAGATAAATTCTCAAGAAACCAGATAAATTTTGAACGAATTAGTTGAATTTTCAAACAACGAGATCGAATTTCTACCAAAAACAGTCAAATTTTCAACATATAACATCAATTTTCAACCAAATAGTTGAATTTTAACACTAAAAGAAATCAATTATAAACCAGAAATACATTAGTTGAATTTTAATTTAAAAAAATTAATTTTCAATTTTAAAAAAGAAGAAATTTCGAGAAAACAGTTGAATTTCTACAAAAAAGTTGAATTTTCTACCAAGTAGATCAATTTTCCATCAAACTGTTGAATTTTTAAGACAAAAAGACGAATTTTTCACAAAAAAGTTGACTTTTCAATCAAGTAGTTAAATTTTCAGTTAAAAAATTCATTTTTAACGAAAAAAATCTAATTTTTATTGAAGTAGTTTCATTTTTAACAAGAGATAAATTTTTTACTAAAATTATGATGACTTCTTAAGAAAACAGTTGAAATTCCAAACAAAAAGTTGATTTTTCAACCTAAAAAAAATAAAATCCCAACCAAAAATGTATCAGATCATATTTTAAACAAAAAAAGATTTTTATTTTTAATAAAAAAACCGCTGAATGGGACCAAAAAATATGAAATTTCTACTAGAAGACATAAATTTTTAAATCAAAAAGGCGGATTTTCAAAAAAAGTTACATTTTCAACGAAGAAAGATTTTTCAGTGACTTTTTAGTCAAAAAAGACAATAAATTTTAACGAAAAAGATGAATTTTTAACCAAGAACATTAATTTATGGTAAAAAGAGCTATTTTTATGAAAAAAATATTTTTATCCAATTGGTTGAATTTTCAACCAAGAATATTAATTTTCAACCACATCGTTGAACTTTGAAACTAAAAAAGAGCAATTACTAACAAAAAATGGAACAGTCAAATTTTCATAACAAAAATAATCATTTTTAATTGGAAACAAAAATTTCTACAAAATAGTTAAATTTTCTGCAAAATTGTTGAATTTTCAATACAGACGAATTTTCTACGGAAAAAGTTAAATTTTCTTTAAATGTTCACCTAAAAAAATTGATTAAAAAAACTAATTTTTATCGAAATAAATCAATTTTCCACTAAAGAGATCAATTTTCCATTTACATTACGAATCTTTAACAAAAAAAATTAATGTTTAAGAGAGCAGTTCAAGTTTCAACCAAAGAGTTGAATTTTCAACTTGAACAAGATTAATTTTTAACAAAAAGTGTAATAGTTGATATTTCATCCAAAAATGTTAATTTTGAATTAAAAC
>JAUELO010000366.1:1540316-1554787 GCA_032357855.1 Amphibolips quercusostensackenii
AAATGATGCAATTAAAAATTTTTTTAAAGGTGTTCAGTTGTTCATCTTCAAATTAAAAATATTTTTAGAATACGATTTTAAATAAATGCCAATTTTTAGAATTAAAGGCAATTAAAATTGAATAATTTTTAATTAAAAACATTGTAATTTACCAATAGAATAATTAAACATTAAAACCTACATAATTAGCCAATTCCAAATTTAATCTTTTAAAAGTTTCTAATTAGTATATTATAAATATAAATTCGCTAAACTTGAACAATTTGAAACTGAAAATCAAAAGCCATAATAGTCAAAATGAATAACTGAAATGGATAATAATAAGCTTTTAATTTATAATTTAAGGGTGTCAGTACAGAACTAGATAAACAACAAAATCGTAATGCCCGAAAAAATGTAATCAGAAAAAGCTATCCAGTTTCGACGAAACAGATGTGGCAGTTGACAGTCTCAAAGTGACGCTGACCAGAAATTGGATTAGGATCTGCTGCGGATAGCAATAAGGCTCTGCTGCGGATTGCAACAATGCTTTGCTGCGGATTGCAACAAGGCTCTACTGTGGATTGCAATTCAATGTGAAATATCCAAGAATTTTAAGGTTTTAAAAATCGACCGAAAAATATCAATTCTGAAGGGAAGAAAAAAACTATTACCACGCTCAAATCCTAGTACAAAACTTAAACTAAGATTCAAATTTAATTTTTTTGTTACTATCTTAAAAAATAAGAATATGAACAAATACTTTTAACACAACGTGTATTTGATTTAGGATTTTTTGTATGCAATATAACCAATTTCAGAGAAATGTTGGATATCAGGTTGTACTGACACCCTTCAATTGTGCTCTATTGAATGTGAAATTAAAATTTCTGGATTCGAAATTCTTAAAATGCTCTTAAAATGCTCTTAAAATCCTCGTCGAGGCAAGAAGAAAAATGAAGCATAAAAATAAAGATAAAAATGAGAATGTAAATGCAAAACGCTTACCCGGAAACTCATTTCGAGGTTTTCTCCTCCCCAAATATCCATTCCTTCGTCATATGCACCCAAATGATAGAAGTACTCTTTGTCGATAGAAAACAATCCACCAGCCATTGTCGGCGTACGAAGAGGTGCTGTTCTGTCTCCATTTCTCCTTTCCATTTCTCTTTGAGCAACTCTGTACCTGTTGAAACATAATTTACCAAACCATTACTCTCTATCTTTGACTATCTTTGACAATCATTGCAAATCTTTGACAATCTTGGACAATCTTTGACTATTTTTGACTAAATTTGACAATCATTTACAATCTTTGACTACCTTTGACAATCATTGCCAATCTTTGACAATCATTGACAATCTTTGACTACCTATGATAATCATTGTCAATCTTTGACAATCAGTGCTAATCTTTCACAATCATTAACAATCTTTGACTATTTTTGACTAAAGTTGACAATCATTGACAATCTTTGACTAACTATGACAATCATTGCCAATCTTTGCGAATCTTTGACGATCTTTGACTACCTATGACAATCATTGCCAATCTTTCACTATCTTTGACAATCTTTGACGATCTTTTAACTCTTTTACAATCTTCAAAAATCTTTGATAATCTTTGACAATCTTCGATCAAATCTGAAAATCTTTGACAGTCTTTTAACTCTTTTTCAATCTTCGGCCATTTATGATAATCTTTGACAATCATTGACAATCTTTTATATCCTTTTAACTTTTTTTAATCTTTGACAATCTTTCAACTCTTTTTCAACCTTTGACAATATTTTAAAACTTTTCAGTCTTAGACGATCTTTGAAAATCTTTAACAATCTTTGAAAATCTTTGACAACCTTTGACAATCATTAATAATCTTAGAAAATCTTTAACCTTTTTTCAATCTTTAACAATCTTTGACAATCTTTGACTATCTTTGACAATCTTTGATAAACTTTGACAATCCTTCAACTCTTTATTAATCTTTGACAACCTTTCACATTTTTTAATAATCTTTGACCATCTTTCAACTCTTATTCAATCTTTGACAATATTCGACAATCTTTAAAAACCTTTGATGATCTTTGACAATCATTGACAATCTTTTGACAATCTCTCAACTCTTCTTCAATCTTTGGCAATCTTTCAATTTTTTTTCAATCTTTCACAATCTATGACAATCTTTTAACTCATTTTCAATTTTTTAACTCTTTTTCAATATTTGACAATCTTTGACAATCTTTCAACTCTTTTTCAATCTTTGACAATTTCTAATTATCTTTGACAATCTTTGAACCCTTTTTCAATCTTCGACAATCTTCGACAATTTTTGAAAATCTTTGACAAGCTTTCAAGTCTTTTTCAATCTTTGACCGTTTTTGATCATCGTTGATAATCCTTTAACTCTTTTTCAATCTTTGACAATCTTTGACAATCTTCGACAATCTTTGAAAATCCTTAAAAATCTTTGAACTCCTTTTCAATCTTTGACCATTTTCGATAATCTTTGACAGTCTTTAAACTCTTTTTCAATCTTTGACTATCTTTGACAATCTTTGACAATCTTTGACAATCTTTGACAATCTTTGACAATCTTTGACAATCTTTTAACTCTTTTTCGATCTTTGACAAGTTTTGATAATTTTTTAACTCTTTAAAAAATCTTTGATAATCTTTGTGAATCTTTGACAATCTTTAACAATCTTTGACAATCTTTCAACTCTATTTCAATCTTTGCCAGTTTTTGGCATTTTTTGAAAATCTTTGACAATCTTCCAATTTTTTTTCAATCTTTCACAATCTTTGATAGTCTTTTACAATCTTTGGCAATCTTTTAATTCTTTTCCAATGTTTGACAATCTTTTAACTTCTTTTGAATCTTTGACCATTTTCGATAATCTTTGACAATCTTTCAACTCTTCTTTAATCTTTGACAGTTCTTGATAATCTTATTAAAACTTTTAAACTTTTCAGTCTTAGACGATTTTCAAAAATCTTTCAAAATCTTTGACAATCTTTAAACTTTTTTTAGGTCTTTAACAATCTTTGACAATCTTGGACTATCTTTGACAATCCTTCGACTCTTTTTTGATTATTGACAACCTTTCACAATTTTTAATAATCTTTAAACATCTTTCAACTCTTTTTTAATATTTGACTATCTTTGACAATCTTTGACAATCTTTCAACTCTTTTTGAATCTTAGCCAATTTTTAATATCTTTGAACTTTTGTCAATCTTTCATAATCTTTGATAATCTTTGACAATCTTTGAAAATCTTTAAACTCTTTTTTAATCTTTGACAACCTTTCACAATTTTTAATAATCTTTGACTATCTTTGACAATCTTTGACAATCTTGGACAATCTTTTAACTCTTTTTCAATCTTTGACAACTTTTGATAATTTTTCAACTCTTTGCCAATCTTTGACAATCTTTGATAATCTTTGTGAATCTTTGTGAATCTTTGACAATCTTTAACAGTCTTTGGCAATCTTTTAACTCTTTTTCAATATTTCACAGTTTTTGGCAATTTTTGAAAATCTTTGACAATCTTTAAACTCTTTTTCAATCTTTCACAAACTTTGATAATATTTGACAATCTTTGGCAATCTTTTAACTGTTTTTCAATGTTTGACAATCTTTCAACTCCTTTTCAATCTTTGACTATTTTCGATAATCTTTGACAGTCTTTTAACTCTTTTTCAATTCACTTATAATCTTTGGAAATTTTTGACAATCTTTTAACTCTTTTTCAATCTTTGACAATTTTTGAAAATCTTTGACAATACTTTAAAACTTTTCAAACTTAGACGATCTTCAACAATATTTAAAAATCTTTGACAATCTTTAAACTTTTTTTCAATCTTTAACAATCTTCGACAATCTTTGACAATTTTTAATAAACTTTGACCATCTTTCAACTCTTTTTCAATCTATGATTATTTTTGACAATCTTTCAACTCTTTTTCAATCTTTCACAATCTTTGATAATCTTTGACTATCTTTCAATTCTTTTTCAATCTTTGCCAATTTTTAATATTTTTCAACTTTTGTCAATCTTTTACAATCTTTGATAATCTTTGACAATCTTTGACAATCTATCAACTCTTTTTCAATCTTTAACAATTTTTGATAATCTGCGACTATCTTTTAACTCTTTTTCAATCTTTGACAATCTTTCAACTCTTTTTTTAAAACCTTCCTTTTTTTTACCATATCATTTTCAAGAAAACATTAAGAGGAAGATTATGCAAACATGGATCAGGGTGATTCTTAACAAATTATTTTCGAAACTGAGTAGGGGAACCTCCCTACAGTAGATAATCATTAAATAAAAATACTAATATATGTAAAATATTTAATTTAATTAATTGTTAAGACACTATATGTGCTTATCAATCAGAAATAATAATTTTTATTTTATTTTTGCTCATAATTAATTATAAGGCACTGTAGGTTGCATTATCCACTGTAGAAAGATTCCCCCTATGTAACGAAACCGTTGGATAAACACGGATTCAACGTTTATTCTACGTTTTTTCGCGTTTCTAATGAGTAGTTCTACAGTAAGTAAAATTTTTGACCAAAAAGACTAAAAAAAAATTGTTGGGTTTACAACAAAATGATAACATTTTTTTTTAAAGTTGTTAAATTTTTAACCAAGTATAATTCAGTTCTTAAAGAAAAGATATAAATTCTTCAAGAAAGGTTAAATATTTTGCATTTTAGGTATGAATGTATGAATTTTCAACTCAAAAGGAAGAATTTTTAACAAAACGGTTGAATTTTCGACTAAAAAAAATTATTCAACAAATTAGTTAAATTTTATACATATAAAGATGAATTTTTAACAAGAATGTAATTTCTGATCAAGAGAGATGGATTTCTAACCAAATAGTTCCATTTTTAACTGAAAAATATATGTTTTCAAACAAAAATAAAAAAATTACATTTTCAGTTTAAAAAAAATGATTAAAAAAAAAAATAATAATTTTTAACTGGATGAGAATTTAAGTAAAAAATACAAGTTTTTAACAAAATAGTTGAATCCTCAACAAAAAGTTGAGTTTTCCAACCAACTCTACAAATTTTCCATAAAAAAGTTAATTTTCTACAAAGTAGTTATTTTTTCAAATGAACAATTTAACTTATAACCAAATAGTTACATTTTCTACCAAATAATTTAATTTCCAAAAAATGAGTATTAATCCAAAAGTGGAATATTTACAATTCCAGCATAAAAATTCATTAAAAAAAAAATAATAATAATTTTCGGTCAATTCAATTGCATGAAAAAAGATTAATCTTTAACAAAATAGTTCGATTTACAGCTGATAAGATGAATTTAAAAAAAAATAATTTTCTACAAAAAAATTTTTTAAAATAAAATACATGAGTTTTACACAAAAAAAAAGTTTAATTTTCTGCCCGACACTACGAATTTCCACTAAAAAAGTTAATTTTTTACCACGACGTTAATTTTTTTAATAAATAATTGATTTTTTGACAAAATAGTTAAATATTTAACCAAGTAATTGAATTAAAAAAAAAAATTTCAGCCGAAAATGGACTAGTTACAATTGACAGTTTAAAAAATTAATTTTCAACAAAAAAAAAACGAATTTTCTACGAGTGGAATTGAACAAAAAACAAATTTTCAAACAAATTGTTGCATTTTGCACCCAAATAAATGGTATATTCGAAGATGTGAATTTTTAAACGAAAAATACGTTTTTTTCTACAAAACAATTGAATTTTCAACCCGAAAATAAAAACTTTTGACAAAAAAGTTCATCTTTAACTATATAATTTAATTTTCAACCAAATAGTTGAATTTCCAATTAGAAGAGATTAATTTTCGAATAAAAATGTAAATTTTCAACCAAATATGGAATAGTTATGTTTTCATTTTAAAAAAAGGCTAAATTTTCTACTCTCATGATAAATTTTTAACTAAAATGATAAATATTCACAAAATAAATTTATTTTTAACAAAGTAGTTTAACTTTCAACCAGGTAGTTAAATTCGCAAACAAAAAAGATGAATTCTCAACAAAAAGTGCAATTGATGATATTCCAACAAAAAAGATTTTAATTTGAATAAAAAACAGTCGAATGCAATAAAAAAATACGAATATTCAACAAAATAATTAAATTTTGAACAAAAGAAATAAATTTTCAACAAAAAAAAAAGTTTGATTAAGAAGATTAAGTTTTTACCAAAAAACACGAATTATCCAACAAAGAGATGAATTTTCAACAAAAAAAAATAAATTTTTAGCTAAATAGTTGAACTTTTAACCAATTTGGTACATTTCGGAACAAAAAGATGTATTTTTAACAAAATAGTTACATTTTCGACAAAATAATTACATTTTCAATCAAATAGAATTTTGAAACAAAACAAAAATGCAAACGAAACGTCGAGAAAGAGGGGAATTTTCTCGGGAAGGAGGAGAAAAAATTTTACTACTTGGTTGAAAGTGTAATTATTTTGTTGAAAATCTAACTATTTTTTTTAAAAATCATCTTTTTTTGCCAGAAATTCAACAACCTGGTTAAAGATTTACCTATTTGGTTAAAATTTTAACTATTTTGTTAAAAATTCGTATTTTTTGTTTGCATTCAATTATCTTTTTTGGTTGAAATATCATCATTTAGACGCTCAATTGAGAATTAATTTTTTGTGTTTAAAATTTCAACTACCTGGTTGAAAGTTGAAAATCAATTTTTTTATAAAGATTAATCATTTCAATTGAAAATACATTTTTAGAGTGAAAAATTTATTATTTTTTGTTTAAACTGAAATTGTAACTATTCAATTTTTTGTTAAAAAATTATATCTTTAATGAAAAAATTATATTTTTAATAAAAAATTTTTCTTTTTTATTTGAAAATTCAACTATATGTTTGAAAATGCAACTGTTTTGTAGAAGATACGTCTTTTTGGCTTGAAAATTAAGCAATTTAGTACAAAATTAACTTTTTTGTTAAAAATTTAATTGTTTTGGGTAAAAAATTAATGAACTTTGTTGAAAATTCGTCTTTTTGGCTTAAAAATTCAACAATTTCGAAGAAAAACAAACTATGCTTGAAAATCAACTTTTTTGTTAAAAATTTAATTTTTTTGTAGAAAATATCTCTTTTTTGTTTTAATATTCATATCTTCGGAGATACTTTCTTTTTTGGTAAAAAAATACAACTGTTTAGTTGAAAATTGAATTATTTTGCTAGAAACTTGAACTATTTGGTTAAAAATTAAACTATTTATTTGAACAATTGAATACTTGGTAGAAAATCAACATCTTTTTTGAAAATTAAAAAAGAAAATTTTTAATTTTATTGATCTGGATTGAAAATTCATGTACATAATTTGTTGAAAATTTGTCTTTTTGTCTTAAAAATTCAACAATTTGTCAGAAAATTAAAATAAAGTTGAAAATTAACTTTTTTGCTAAAAATTTAATTGTTTTCTAAAAAATATGTCTTTCTTGTTAAAAAATTTATATCTTCGTAAACACTATCTTTTTGGGTAAAAAATTCAACTTTTTAGTTAAAAATTCATCTTTTTGTTTTAAAAATTGAACTATTTGGTTAAAAATTATCATATTTTTTTGACTAATCAACTATTTAGTAGGTAATCAACATTTTTAATAAAAATTCATAGTGCCGGTTTCAAAATTTGACTGTTTTGTACAAAATTACTCTTTATTTTTGAAAATTTATCTTTTTAGCTATTAATTCAACTATTTTATTAAAAATTCGTCTTCCTTTAGTTCAATTTATCTGGTAGAAAATTCGATTTTCTTTTTCATTAATTTTCTAAACAGTAAATGTAACTACATATTCCATTTTTGGTCGAGAATTTATCTTTTTTAGTTGAAAACGTATCTTTCTTAGTTGAAAATTCAACCATTCTGGTAGAAAATTCAACTACTTTGTTATAAATTAAAATATTTATTAAAAAAATTAACTACTTGGTAGAAAATTAACTTTTTGAGATGAAAATTCAAACGTTTGGTAAAAAATTCGAATTTTTGGTTATAAATTCAAATCTTTGGTTGAAAATTCAACTATTTTACGTCGATTTCAAAATTCAACTGTTTTGTGCAAAATTCATGCATTTTGTTAAAATTCTCTTTTTCTTGGTTGAATTTAACTGGCCGAAAATTAGTTGTTTTTTTAGTTGTTAAAAATTCATTTTCTTAACTGAAAATGTAACTATTTTCTTTTTAGTTTAAAACGGATCTTTTTCTTTTAGTTTAAAATTCACACAGCAGAATTTTCATCTAAAAAAATTAGTTATGAAAAACTTCAATTTTCAAGAAAAAAGTTTATTTTAAAACAAGAGAAATGAATTTTTAATCCAAAATCATGAAATAAAACATATTTTAATTTGAAAAAAAGTTAACTTTAACCAAGAAAACAATTTTTTTACAAAATACATGATTTTTTAACAAAACTGTTTAATTTTTAGTTTAAAAAATTAATTCCTATCCACAAAAGTTAATTTTTAATACAGGTACTTTAATTCTCGACCAAGTTGTTGGCTTTTTAATTAAAAAAGTTAAATTCTGAACGAAAAATATAATAATTAATATTTGAACAATGAGATTTGAATTTAAATTAAAAAACATAGATGGATTTTTATCCATAAAAATAAATTTTTAAACAGATAACTAAATTTTCAACGAAAGGAACGAATATCTGAGAAAACAATTTTTTTAAGTAGATTAACGTTTAACTACGTACTTAGATTTTATTCTAAAGTCAATCGAAAACAGTTAAATTAAAAACAAGAAACGACGAATTTTCAACAAACTAGTAGAATTTCTAATGAAAAAATATTTTCTTAAAAAAAAAAAATTCAACAAAAGAGACGAACCTTTAACAAAATAGTTGAATTTTTAAACAAATAGTTACACTTTCTGGTAATATAGACGAATTTTTCATAAGACAGTTGAATTTTCAATAAATATATTCACTCTCAATCAAGAAAGATGAATTGTCAATAAAACATATGACATTCCCACGAAAAAAAGAATTATTTTCTATTTAAAAAAACAGGAATCTTAACAAAACAGTTATTTCGAATCCAAAAGTACGAATTTTCTACCACAAAAAGACGAATGTATAAGAAAAAAGTTAAATTTTTGACCAAAAAAGATAAATTTTTAACAAAATACTTGAATTTTTAATTAAAAACAGATCAATTCCGAAAAAAATATTCGGGTAGACTTTTCAATCAAAAAGAAACTTTTAACCAAAAATACTTTTTTTACTTAAATAATATTAAAGAAACACATGAAACTCGAAATTCGATAGATTTTTTTACTTAATTTTTAAATTTTCTCCACAAAGGTTGGTCGCAAAACAAATTTCAAAAAACAGAAAAGGTGTATTTTTTCTAAATTTACAAGTTTTTAAATAATAAATGTTAAAATTTAGATGCCAAAAGGCAACTTTTCTATATTCCATCTTGATCTAAAAAAAAAATTGTTAGCTAAAAATAAAAAGAGACCAAAAAAGTAAAGTGCAATAAAAAAAATTGAATAAATAAAATATTAATGCTTGATAACATAAAAGAATTTTCCTCAGGTTAATAAGGTCAAATTTCGTATAATCAATATTTCTCCATTGTTCATTGAAGGCCGTAATCGAGAAGGAGTTTGTAGCTCACTGAAATCAATTCACTGAAAGTGATTTGAAAACATGATTATCACCGTTTCACCTTTTAGATTAAGTCTTGTAAAAATAGAATGTTTCTACAGCTCTCGTGTATTTAATGATTGTTTTAAAATTAATTATTATTTTGTGGAACTTTTATTGAGTGAAGATTAAATTGGAAATGCTCGAAACCGAATAACTTTATATTAGATTCTTAAAAAATGAAGCAATTTATATTTCAATCGTACTGTTTCAAAATTATATAATATTTTGGATTTCAAAAAATTTATTCACAAGAATTAAATCAAAGATTTTAAACGATTTTTGACATTTTAAAACATTTCAAGAACTTCCAAGAAATTTTCAATTTATTTCAATAAATTTTTAAAAATGGAAGTAATTTTTCAGAGCTTCAAAAACTTTATAAGATTTCAAAGGATTTTAAATATTTAGAGGTATTTTTTTAATTTTCCAGGAATTTTCAAAAAATTAAAAAAATTTCAGGTGATTTTAAAGGATTCTATAAGGTTTTTGTCGGGTTTTAAAACTTTAAGAATATTTTAAAAGATTCCAAGGCAACATCCAATTTAAAACTAAAAAGATAGATTTTCAACAAAGATTAATTTTCAATCAAAAAGTCAAATTTTTAACAAAATACGTGAATTTTTAACTGAATAGTTGAATTTTCAAATAAAAAAGATTATTTTTCACCAAAAATAGAATAGTTTAATTTTCAGATAAAAACTAATTTGCAACCAAAGAAGAAAAATATTGTCAACAAAATAAACTGAAATTTTTTAAACTGTCAATCCTAATGCAAAACCGATCAATTTTAATCAAAAAAAGATGAAATTTCGACCAAAAGAGGTAACTTTTAAAACCAAAAAGTCGAATTTTCAAACAAAAATTCGAATTTTCAACTAAAAAAGATCACGTTTCTACCAAAACGGTTAGAGTTAAGTTTTAAATTCAAAAAGTTAATTTTCAAACAAAAAAAACAGTACAAATTTTCAACAAAATTTTTAAATTTTCAACCGAAGACTGTAATTTTGAACAAAAAATGTAATAGTTGATATTTCAACCAAGATAGGTTTTATTTTTAACAAAATACCGTTGAATTCAACCAAAAAAGATGAATTTTTAATCAAATAATTGTATTAATTATTGGGTTGAAAATTCATGTCTTTTGTTAAAAATTGACTTTTTGTAAAAATTAATCTTGTTTAAAAATTAATTTTATTGGTTAAAAATTTGTTTTTTAATTCAAAATTAATTTGCTTAACAAAAAATTTAACTAATTTTCTTTTAGAATTTTTTTATAGACATTTAAACTTTTTTTATAAAAAATTTATTTCTTTGGTTGAAATTTAGTTGCTTTTCATTAAAAATTAACTTTTTTACCTAATAATTTAACCATTCCATTTTTCGTCAATATTTTTTTTTGATAGGAATTAAATCTTTTTGGTTACATATTCATCTGTTTGGTCAAAAATTTAACTATTTCGATGAAAACTTATTTTATTTAGTTAAAAAATTATTTCTATAATTTAAAATTAAACTATTCTATTCTTTGTTGGTTAATTTTCAACCAGTTGCATTTTTAACCAAAAAAAGACCAATTCTCAACAAAACAGTTCAATTTTTAACAGAAAAAAATAATGTTCATTCATGTAAGAAAAAAAATTTCACCTAAATTATAATTCTCCGAGAAAAAGAATTGTAAATACAAAACAAAAACTTCTTTCTTAACTTTCATTGTTCATTTATTTTTAAAGTTATATAAATACATCATTTTCCTAAGATTCTTAAAAAAAATTAACAGAAATTTTTGAGATCTCAGATATCTCAAAAAAGTACGAATTTTTTTATTTTTGAAGATTTTAAAAAATTTAAGAAAAATTCGAGTCAGTTTAAAAGATATTTACGACTTTCAAAAGTTTGTAAGACAAAAATAATTTAAACTGACTTAAGCTATTTTTAAAATATTGACAAATTTTTTGAAATTAAAAAAATTGCCTTCAAACTTTCAGATATTTTCGAACATTGTAGGAATCTTTTAAAGTGATGTTATACCTATTTGAATTTTCTTTAAAAATTAATTTTCCATCATCAAAATAATTTTTAATATTATGAGAAAACTCAAAGAAATTTTTTTTTCGAAGCCTTTTATACTTTTTAAAAAGCTTCGACATTTTTCAAAAAATGTTCTTAATATCATAAAAAATTACAAAAATTGCCTTCAAATCTTTCAAATTCTGTTAAACAAATTTGAAAATATTTTAAAATCTCTTAAAATCTTTTTAAATTAATTTTTTTTTAGGTGAAAAATAATTTCAAATTTTCCTTTGAATTTTAAGATTTTTTTTTTAAATCGTGAAACCTTTCAAAATCCTTTAAGAAGCTTTGAAATTATTACTTCCACATATTCAAAAATGTGAATTTTTCAAAATTGTTTTAAAATTTTTTCGACTTTTAAATTAATTTGGAAATTTTTTAAACTTCTGAATGTCTCTTAATATTAAACAAATTTTGTATGAAACTTTGATATCTCGCTATTAAAAAATTTGGCTTTAAAACAGTCCATATTATTTTAAAAAATCTTAATAAATAATTTAAAATGTTTTGAAATATTTGTCAATTTTCTCTTCAAATTTATTGTCTTAAATAAAAAATCATTAAAAATTTTTCCAGAAATTTTAAGAATTTTTATTCGTATTCTTGAAACATTTTAAAATTCTTACAAAAAGCTTCTTTTCTTTTAGAAATCTTCACCAATCTAAACAATATATTTTTTCACATAATAATATTAGATTAAATATATTCTAGATATTTTCAAAATTTGTAGCAGTCTTTCAAAATGTATTGGTACTTTTTAAAATTTTCTTTAAAAATTAAATTTGCAAAATAAAAAGTCATTGACATTTTGTCCAGGAATCTCAATAAAAGTTTTTTATTTCTTGAACCCTTTCAAAATTCTTAAAAAGCTTTGAATTTTCTTTTTGAACTCTTCAAAAATTTCCTTTAAAAATTTTTTTTTGGAATCTCAAATTTTAAATTATTTTAAAACAATTTCAAAATCTTTTAAACCTTCTTAATGTCTTTTGGACCTTCTAAATGTTTTTTAAAATTATCAAAATTACTTTTGTAATGTTTTAAAATCTTTTTTAATATGATCTTAAAATTAATTTTTGCAAATAAAAAATTTTTCATAAATTTTAAGAAAATTTTTGATTATCGTGAAAGTTTATTATGTCATTAAAATTTTCATTTCAAAATATTTAGAAACGTACATTTTATTTTAAATTTCTAGAGATATTTTCAAATTTTAAATTAATTACAAATCTTTTCAAAATTTCTAAATGTGTTTTAAACTAACAAAAATGTTTTATGAAACTGGGTTGTCACGTTAATTGAAAATTTTGCTTTAAAATCATTTACATTCTTTTTCGAAATTTCAGAAAACAATTTTAAACGTTTTGAAATCATTGTTAACTTTCTTTTAAAATTCATTTTTCAAAATAAAAAATCAGTATACATTTTGCTAGGAATTTCAAAATCTTTAAGAAGCTTCAAAATTTTCTTTTCTAATATTCAAAAATGTTCGTCTTTTCTAACTTTTTTAAAATGCTTGCAAGCTTAAAATTAATTTGGATCTATTCAGAACTTATTAATGTTTCTTAAGCTTTATCGAATTATTTATAAAACTTTGTAATTTTGCTAAATGAACATTTTGTTTTAAAATCGTCCACTTCCTTTTTCGAAATTTCAGGACATAATTTGAAATGTTTTGAAATATTTGTCATTTTTCCAGAACTTATTTTTATTTAATAAAAAATTAGTTTAAATTATTTTAACCGGAATAGACAAATTTTGAACAAAACAGTTCACTCCTTTACTAAAAAAGACTTTTCACTCATGAAAGAAAAAAAAATCACAAAAATGATTATTTTAGGGGGTAAATAATTTAAAATACAAAATAAAAATTTCAGATATACATTTATTTTTTAAGCTCATTTCTTTATTTACTTTTCAAGTTAAAAAAATATATCATTTTCATTAAATTCTTGAAAAAATTAAAAATATTTTTTGAAGATTTAAGATATGTCGATAAAACATAATTTTTTATTTTTCCGGATTTTGAAAATTTTTAGGAAAAACTCGACTCAGTTTAAAAGATCTAGAAGTATGAAAGATCACTCAAACTATTCCTAAATTTTTAAAAATCTTTAAAAATCAAAAAATTGCCTTTAAATCTTCTAAATATTTTCGAAATTTGTAGAAATCTTTGGAATCTTCAAAAATTTACATTTTGGTTAAAATTTTTGGAAATTTTTTCAAACTTCAAATCATTTTTCTAACCACTTTTAAAGCTTTCAAATCTTCTAAATATCTTTTAAAATTCGTCGCATTTTCCAGAAACTTTTCTTGGGATTCTGAAAAATTAACAAATTTGCCTTCAAATCTTCCAGATTCTGTTTTAATAATTTTAGTTTTTACATTTAAAATTATTTGAAATCTTTGTTGGTTTTCTCTTAGAATTAATTTTTCAAAATAAAAAATCAGTTTAAATTATCCCATCAATTTTAAGAAATGTTTTTTTATTACCGTGCAACCTTTCAAAATGCTTAAGAAGCTTCAAAATTTTTATTTACAAATTTGAAAGTAATACAAAAATGATATTTCAACCAAAAAAGATTTTATTTTTAAATAATAAAATAGTTGAATTCATTACAAAATAACTGAATCCTAAACTAAACAAAATTCATTTTTAATAGTTAAATTTTTAAACAAAAAAAAAGACAATTTTACAAAAAGAGACGAAT
>JAUELO010000366.1:1617241-1632300 GCA_032357855.1 Amphibolips quercusostensackenii
TTGTGTGAAGAGAGAGGCCTTCTTTGGACCGCCTTCTTTGGACCGCCTTGACCCTGCTTAAGTGCTGCAATTAGAGGTCCAAAGCAGGCCTAAAATTTCGACAAGAGTCCTTAAAAAAGATTTTTGGGAAAAAATTATAATTTTCCTGTTTTTAGCCCTATTAGTGTGGGGCACCGAGAGTTTAAAAATCGAAAGTAAAATTTTCGGACCACCTTGGTGTAAAAAAACTAAATTAAAATGTAGAACAATCTCTGGAAGTGAGAGTTGGATGACACGAAAAAGTCGGTACCTCCTCGAATTGATTTTGACTCGCTCAAATCTTGAATCCATTATAACTCCTGCGAGTTCATACCTTGGTGAGAGCTCCGTGAAAAAAGGAAAGTAGATTCAACGACCTTGCGTCACTAAACTAAAGGTAAATCAACTTGTGAACTTTTTCTCTGAGGAAGAGAGACACTGAAGCGTATCTTCTCTGAAATATCGATCAGTCAAGTAATAAAACAAGAAAAAGAAAGGAAACGTTCTTTTTTCATGCTTCACTTCTCAGGAAGAAAAAGTGTGACTGCTCTTGTTCTTGCAGAATGAGCGAATAAATTTGACATCACAAGGAACCTAGCATGATTCTCTATGCATACGTGTCATTTCGCTTCTATTCTGATTTTCCGACAGACACATATTACCAAGCAAATATACTCTCAGGAAATTCAAGGCACGAAATTCAGATGTCAGAATTCAGAAGCTGACTGGGTGCAAGAATGGATTTATTACACTCGAGTAAATTTGACCTCAGGGCAGAGTGAAAAGGAAATAGACATTCTGACACGAAGCCTAGCTTAGTTCAAGTTATAGTTAATTAGGTTGTTGCATAATTTCGAAATATATTTTTTTGAATGCTTTAAAAGTATACTTTTCAAATTTTTGGCGGGAAGATGAAGCATTCTGATTGGGCCAGCTTTGGAAGTAAGTACAACTTGATTAACGCAGTTGATGGGGGAATTAATATGGCTGCAAATGAACACTTCGTTAGTCATTGGAGCAACTGCAGATCATTATTCTGATTGGTTTAGCATTTGCAGGATGTGAAAATTCAAGGTCACAGACTTGTCCGAATTGAGTTTTCGGTACTTTTTAAAAATATTTATTTTCTCAGAAGTGAAATATTTCATTTTTTTTTTAATTTTAAATTTAAATTTTTCAGCCAGTAAAAATAAATTATGTCATCCAAAATGTTAATTTCATACCAAAAAATATAAATTTTTTAACAAAATAATTGAATTTTCAACATGAAACAGACATTTTTAAACAAAATAAACTAATTTTTAACTAATAAAGAGAAATTTTTAAGCAAAAATAAATCAGTTTTTAACAAAATGAAGTAATTTTTAACTAATAAAGAGAAATTTTTGAGTAAAAATGAAATATTAAACTTTTGCAATTAAAGACTTTATTTTTCTGAAAAAAACGAATTTTCAACATAGAAATTGAATTTTTAATCAGAGAAATGAATTGTCAACCAAAAAGATTAAGTGAAAATAACTTTATTAACTTTCCTACCAATAAAATACAAATTTTTAACAAAATACATGAATTTTCAATAAACTAATTATATTTTTAACGTCAGAGATCATTTTTTAACTTTGAATAAAATAGTTAAATTTACAGCAAAGAAAGTTAATTTGCAACCAAATGAAATGAATGTTTAACAAAATCGTTTAATTTTTAACTAGACAGATAAATTTTCAACCAAGAACATTTTAAATTTCTAAACCAAAAAGGACAAATTTTCAACCAAATAGTAGGATTTTTAATTAAAAACGATAAATTTTCAACAAAAAATGGAATAATTAAATTTTCAGTTGGAAAAATGAATTTTAAATTTAAAAACGAATTTCTTAACTAAATAGTTAAATTTGTAACGAAAGAAATGAAATTTTAAAAAACCAAAGATAAACTTTAAACCTAGAAGATTAATTTTCTATAAAAAAATAACTTTTTAACAAAATAAACAGTTTTTTAAGAAAATAATGAAATTTTCAACCAAATAAATGAAATTTAAATTTTCCAAAATACACAAATTTTTTTACAAAATAGTTTAATTTTTCAGTCAAAGAAATGAGATTTAATCCAGAAAGGTAAATTTTCAACAAAAAACATTAATTTTCTACCAAAAATTACGAATTTTTAACAGAATACATGATCTTTAAAAAAATTAATTAAATTTCTAACAAAATAGTTTAATTTTCAACCAAACAGCTGAATTTTTAACCAAAAACATTAAAGAAAAGAAATGAATTTTTAATCAAATAGTTAAATTTTCAGTTTAAAAAGTTAATTTTCGACCAAAAAAAGAAAATTTCAACCAAAAAGATAAAATTTCAGCTAAGAATATCAACTTTTTTAAATGTCTACTTAATATATTATAACTAATTTTTCGGTTGAAAAAATTAATTTTCAACAAAGATAAATCAAATTTCCAACTAAATAGTTAAATTTCCAACCAAAGAAATGAAATTTTATACAAAAAGGTAAATTTCCAACCAAGAACATTCATTTTCTTCCAGAAATATGAATTTCCAACAGAATACATGAATTTTTAACAAATGAATTAAATGTTCAGAACAAATTAATGAAGATTTTGAACAAACTAATTAAATGTTTAACAAAACAGTTTAATTTTCAACCAGATAGATCAATATTTAACTAGAAAAATTAAATTTTTACCAAAAAAGACGGGTGTTTAACCAAATAGTAAGATTTTAAATAAAAAAATTATACTTAAAATAGAAAAGCTAAATTTTCTGTTTCAAAAATTAATTTTCAACAAACAAAAAAAACTGACTTCCAACAAAATGGTTCAATTCCCAACCAAACGGATTAATTTTCAACCATGAGGATTATACTTGTATAAAAAACTACAAACTTTTAACCCAATAGTGGAATTTTCTACTAAAAATGATTAGTTCTAAGCAAAAAATAGAATAGTTAAATTTTCAGTTTAAAAAATTAATTTTTAATATAAAATAAATGAATTTTCAACAAAACAGTTCATTTTCCAACCAAACAGATAAATTTTCAACCAAGAAGATACATTTTTAATTCAGAAAATTAATTTGATACTAAACAAGATGAATTGTTAACAAAAAACACGATTTTTTTTACGAAATACGTAAATTTTCAACCCAGCAAACGAAGTTTTATCCAAAAAGGAAAATTTTCTACCAAAAACTACGAATTTTCAAAAAAAAAAAAAAATTTCACTTAAAATAGAATAGTTAAATTGAAAATAATAATAATAATTCGAAAACAAATAAAATTAATTTTTAGAAAATTGTTAAATTTTTAACCAAATAGATGAATTTTCAACCAAGAAGATTGCATTTCTAACCAAAAAAATAACAATTTTCAACGAAATAGTGGAATTTTCAACTGAAAACGATACATTTTCAACTAAAAATAGAACAGTTCAATTTAAAGCAAAAAAAAAAATTTAATTTAAAACAATTAATTAGGATAGTTAAATTTTCAACCAAATAAATAAAATTTTAACAAAAAATATAAATCTTAAACCACGAGAAGATTAATTTGATACCAAAAACATATTAATCATTAAAAAAAATTGTTAAATTTTCATTAAAAAAAATGGAATTTCAACTAAACAGATACATTTTCAACCAAAAAGATTGATTTTTCATTTAATAATATGGATTTTTAGCAAAATACATAAATTTTTAAGCAAATAATCGAAATGTCAAAAAGAAAAATGAATTTTTTAAACAAAACAGTTGAATTTTTAACCAAAAAGAATTACTTTTCAACAAATGTGTTAAATTTTTAACAGAATAATTTTTTAACAAAAAAATTTGATGTATAGCAACACCAGAAAATTATTCATGGCAATATTCTTATTGAAAGACTGCGTTTTACTAACCCACGTACCTTTTCCTACATTTCAGAAGGCGTGGGTAGACAAAACGCAGTCTTCTGATAAATATATTAGAATAAAACTTTTCCTCGTGTTCATAAACATCGAGTACAAGTAATTAGTGCAAGAAAATTTGAAAACCGGGCGTTTAAACAAAGTTAGAATTTTTTTAATTTTTTGCATATAAAGTTTAGAGTGCGTGGGCATAATATTGGAATAAATCTTGTTTTGGTGCTGCTTGGAATCAAATAAAAGTAATTCATGACAGAAAATCCGAGTACCGACCGTTTAGTGGAAAGTTCAAATTTTTTCCGAATATCAAAACCATTCCAATAAAATAATAAATATGACGTTATTAGTAGATGAGCTAGGCCGGTTCTAACGCAAGATTCCTACCTTACCGACATCGAGAAGCTTCTAACCTGTAGTGGTTCACGTCCATGATAAGCTTCTAGAAAGTTCTCGAAAGGTCCTGGTGACGTCACAAAAATCATAATACTGCGTCTCTCTACTTTACCGATATTCCTGATGACGTCACAGAATAATACTGCGCCCATGCTAAGTTTTGTAGAAAAGTGCTTCGTGTCCGTGCTAAGTTTCTAGAACATACTAAGCCAGGGATACTAAGCGACTTTTCTACAAAACTTAGCAGGGGTGCAGTATTATTATTCTGTGACGTTATCAGGAATATCGGTAAAGTAGAGAGACGCAGTATTATGAATCTGTGACGTCACCAGGACCCTTCGAGAACTTTCTAGAAGCTTAGCATGGACATGAACCATTACAGGTTAGAAGGTTCTCGATGTCGGTAAGGTAGGAATCTTGCGTTAGAACCGGCCTAGCTCATCTACTGTTATCACATTATTTTTACGGTAATTAAACAACATAAAATTGATTTGATTAATTTTAAAAAATAGTATATTTTCGTTTATAAACGTTTATCGAAAATTCTCTGACTCTATTAGGTTTTCCCTGACTTTTCCTATGCAAATTTTGAAATTCCCTGACTTTCCAGAATTTCCAGATCTGTAGTAATCCTGATGTGAGTACTGAAATAAATAATATTTAAACTGTAATAAAGAATAAATTAAAACGGTATTAAATTACTTTTTTTTTTTTACTATCGATGATTAATCGTCCAAAACTGAATGTCGAATTTATGAACGCTTTCACTAGCAACGACACAATTTCAGATAGAAAAATTTCAGGTTTCAAGAGTCTGTTTTCGATTTGCGCACCTTTTTAACTCATCATCGAGCTTATCTCCAGTTTCTGCGCGAGAGAAAATCGACAGATAAAAGCTGTTTCCAATAGGTAATTGAATCGACGCCAAATGCTCACAACCCTGATAGAATACGTATTTTTTAATAAAAATGTTTACCCTTTTTATTTTTAGGAAAATTGTTGGTAAAAATTTTTTATTAGAAAAGGTTCATTTATTATTCTTTCAGAGTGGCCGTAGGTCAGGGAAAACCTGGAATTCAGGAAAAAACCAGGGATTTAAAAAAATCTTGCAAAAGTCAGAAAATTTCTTGAAGTGGCATTTTAAATAAGTCAAGGATGATAAATTTGAAATTTTTAAGTTTTACTTTAAAACTAATTTACTTCGCTCATTCTATATTTAAAATTTTGAGAGATTACGATTCTGGTCTTTGAATATAAACGGTCAGGGAAAAATTAGGGAATTTTGAAAATGAAGTTTTGAGGACACCCTGATATAATATTTTCATCAGTAATTTATTTGCACTATATTTATATTTTTTCGGCAGCTTCTTTTTCCTGTCGATTATATGCTTAGTTAAAAAGTTTTGTTGAAAATTCATCTTTTGGGGTTAAAAATTCAACTATTTTTGCAGAATATTACATTTTTGTTGAAAATTCATATTTTGGCGTTAAAATTGCAACATAAATATTTATTGGTTGAAAAGTCAACTATTTTTTTTTTAATTTATCTTTCTGGGTTAAAAATTCATCTATTCTAGTAGAAATTTCATATTTTTGGGATTTAATTGAAGATTTAAATATTTTAGCAGAAAATTAACTTTTTGTTGAAAATTCTATTTTGGTATTGAAAATTCAACTTAAATCTTTCCTGGTTGAAAATTCAATTATTTTTTGGAAAATTCATCTTTTTTGGTTGAAGATTTTTTTTGTTAAAAAATCATATTTTTGTTGAAGATTTATCATTTGAGTTAAAAATTATGTTTGGTTGAAAATTTTAATTTTTTTTTCAACTAAAAATTTCGCTACTCAAAATAAAGATTCGTCATTTTATGCTAGTTCAAAACTCATCTCTTTGGTTGAAAGCGCACCTATTTTGTTGAAAATTGATCTTTTTTGATTACAATTTTTGTTAGAAGTTTCATTTCTTTGATTGAAAATTGATTTATTTTTCTTGAATTATTTTTCAAACCGAAAATTAAACTTTTCCAATCTTAGTTAAAAATGGATCGTTTCAGTTGAAAATTGAGCTTTTTTGGTGAAAAACTAATCTTATTGCTTTGAAATTTCGTCGTTTTTTGTTAAAAATACAACTTTTTGGTTGAAAATTAGATTTTTTGTTAAAAATGTATATTTTCATGTTGGAAATCAATTGTTTTAGAGAAAATTCGTCTCTTGGCTTGAACGTTAAAGATTTTCAATAATCTTTTTTTTCTTTTATGCCTAAAAAACCTTTTTGATAGAAAATTCGTCTTTTTGGTTGAAAAATCCATCATTTTAGTTGAAAATTCATTTCTTTAGTTGAATGTTTTTTAGTTAAAAATTCAACTATCTGTTTGGAAATTTATGTATAGTTAAGAATTTATTCTTTTTGGTAGAAAATTGATCTTCTTGGCGGGCACATCACCTTTTTGGTTTTAAATTCATCTCTTTTAATAGAAATGTAATCTTTTTTGCTTTTTGTTAGAAATGCAACTATTATATTTATTGTTCAGAATTTATATTTGTAGGTTGAAAATTTGACTATTCAGTTAAAACTTTAATTATTTTGTTGAAAATTCATCTCTTTTGATTTAAAATGAAACTATTTGTTTGGTTAAAAGCTAAATTTTTGTTGTAAATTCAATCACTTGATAAAAGATTTATCTTTCTCAGTCGAAAACAAACTTTATGGTTGATTACTCATATTTTTAGTTTTAAAAGTCAACTGTTTTCTAAAACATTCGACATTTTAGCTTCAAAATTAAACTATTTTGTGAAACATTTAATTTTTCGTTGTTAAAATTCAAGTATTTTTTTTAAAAGTCATCTTTTTTGGCCAAAAATTTAACTGTTTTTTGGAACATTCGTCTATTTGGACAGAAAAATCGTCCTTTTGTATGGCAAATTCATATTTTTTGTTAGATATTCAACTGTCTTTTGAAAAATTTAATTATTTGGTTGAAAATGCAACTATTTTGTAGAAAATTAAACTATTTTATTTGATTCATACAAATAAATTGAACAGTTTTACTTTTTGGTCTTTTAATATTAATGGTCAGGAAAAATAAAAAATTGGTCAGGGATTCAACAATTTTGTTCATCCTTTTTGGTTAAACAGTCGTTACATAAAACTCAAATTTTGATGTGGAAAAGTCGAACGAAAATTAAATTAAATTTAAAAAAAAAATTGATACGAAAATAACAGCCAATATTCAATTACAATACCATAGAGTAAATAATCAATTTGTGATAATTGAAAATTAAGTAATTTTCAATATTTATGTAATCTAATATTGCCAACAAAATTAATTCGCCAATAATAAATTAAATAGTTTAATGAAACATTTAAAGAACTGTTTACATTATGTATATTTTTAGATTTGAAATTGTATTTGTTATCCACATTTAACTTATTAATAAACTTTTATGATGAATCCATGGGAAATTGATACATATGTAGATATAATTTAAAAAATTTGAATTCAGATGATCATTTCCCATCATCACAAACTTTGGCAAAAATTACATAATTGGAATAGAGGTATTTACCTACTATTTTTTTTAAATTTAAACTTCCATTTTTAGAAATTTGATTCATTAATAACCTTTTAATTTTATTCAAAAAAGGTAGTTTTGATTATTAATGAATCAGTTTACAACATGAAAAGCATTGAACAATTATTTTCATTGAAAGATCCAAATAATGTTGAGAACATTTTTTTATTTGAAATTCCATTTCTATACGTTCAATTTATTAATAACCTTCAAAACTAATTTTGAAAAAATAATAAAATATTTACACATATATTAATTAATCAGTTCACGACATAATAGCAATTAACTAAAACATTCAAATAATTTTTGCTTTACATTTTCTTAAATTTAAACTTCCATTTTTGGAAATTTGATTTATTAATAAACTTTTAATCTTATTCAAAAAAGGAAGTTTTAATATAATCAGTTGATTATTAATTAACCAGTTTACAACATGAAAAGCATTAAACAATTATTTTTATTGAAAGATCCAAATACTGTTGATAACATTTTTTGGAATTTAAAATTCTATTTCTGTACGTCCAATTTATTAATAACCTTCAAAACTAATTTTAAACTTCCACTTTTGGAAATTTGATTTATTAACAACCTTTTAACCTTATTCCAAAAAAACAAGTTTTAATATAATCAGTTGATTATTAATGAATCAGTTTACAACATGAAAAGCATTAAACAATTATTTGCATTGAAAGATTCAAATAATGCTGACAACATTTTTTTAAATTTAAAATTCCACTTTTGTACGTTCAATTTATTGATAACCTTCTGAACTAAGTTTGGAAAAAAAAATATTTGCATATATATTAATTGATCAGTTTACGACATAATAGCAATTAACTAAAACATTCAAATAATTTTTGCTTTACATTTTTTTAAATTTAAACTTCCATTTTTTTAAATTTGATTTATTAATAACCTTTTAATCTTATTCAAAAAAGCCAAGTTTTAGTACAATCAGTTGATTATTGATGAATCAGTTTACAACATCAAAAGCATTAAACAATTATTTTCATTGAAAGATCCAAATAATGTTCACAACATTTTTGAAAATTTAAACTTCTATTTTGAGAAAATTTGATTAATTAATAACCTTTTAATCTTATTCAAAAAAGGAAGTTTTGAAAGAACCAGTTGATTGTTAATGAATCAGTTTACAACATAAAAAGCATTAAACAATTATTTTTATTGAAAGATTTAAATAATGCTGACAACATTTTTTTTTAACTTAAACTTCCATTTTTAGAAATTTTATTTATTAATAACCTTTTAATCTTATTCAAAAAAGGAAGTTTTAATAGAATCAGTTGATTGTTAATGAATCAGTTTACAACATGAAAAGCATTGAAAAATTATTTTCATTAAAAGATCCAAATAATGTTAAAAACATTTTTTCATTTAGAATTCCATTTATATACGTTCAATTCATTAATAACCTTCAAAACTAATTTTAAAAAAATAATAAAATGTTTGCATATATATTAATTGATCAGTTTACGACATAATAGCAATAAACTAAAACATTCAAATAATGTTTGCCCTACATTTGGTTAAATTTAGACTTCTATTTTTGGAAATTTGGTTTATTAATAACCTTTCAATCTTATTCAAAAAAAGCCAAGTTTTAATATAATCAGTTTATTATTGATGAATCAGTTTACAACATGAAAAGCATAAAACAATTATTTTCATTGAAAAATCCAAATAATGTTCACAACACTTTAAAAATTTAAACTTCTATTTTTAGAAATTTCATTTATTAATAACCTTTTAATCTTATTCAAAAAAGGAAGTTTTAATAGAACCAGTTGATTGTTCATGAATCAGTTTACAACATAAAAACAATTAAACAATTATTTTTATTAAAAGATTCGAATCATGCTGACAACATTTTTTTAATTTAAAATTCCATTTCTGTACGTTCAATGTACTTATAACCTTTAAAACGAATTTTGAAAAAATAATAAAATATTTACATATATGTTAATTAATCAGTTCACGACATAATAGCAATTAACTGAAACATTCAAATAATTTTTGCTTTACATTTTTTTTTTAAATTTGAACCTTCCTTTTTAGAAATTTAATTTATTAATAACCTTTTAATCTTGTTAAAAAAAAAGCAAGTTTTAATATAATCAGTTGATTATTAATGCATCAGTTTGCAACATGAAAAGCATTAAACAATTATTTTCATTGAAAGATCCAAATAATGTTGAAAACATTTAAAAAAATTTTTAATTCCATAACTGTAAGCTCAATTTATTAATAACCTTCGAAACGATATTTTTAATACTAAAATATTTACATATATATTAATTAATCAGTTCACGACATAATAGCAATTGACTAAAATCATTCCACTAATTTTTGCTTTAAATTTTTTTTAAATTTAAACTTCCATTTTTAGAAATTTGATTTATCAATAACCTTTTCATCTTATTCAAAAAAGCAAATTTTAATAAAATCAGTTGATTGGTAATGAATCAGTTTACAACATAAAAAGCATTAAACAATTATTTTTATTGAAAGATTCAAATGATGCTGACAACATTTTTAAAATTTTAAATTTCATTCCTGTACGTTCAATTTATTAATAACCTTCATAACTAATTTATAAAAATAATAAAATATTTACATATATATGAAATAATCAGTTCACGACATAATAGCAATTAACTGAAACATTCAAATAATTTTTGCCTTACATTTTTTTAGATTTAAACTTCAATTTTTGGAAATTTAATTTATTAACAAACTTATCTTATTCAAAAAAAGCAAGTTTTAATATAATCAGTTGATTATTAATAAATCAGTTTACAACATGAAAAGCATTATATATTATTTTCATTGAAAGATCCAAATAATGTTGACAACATTTTTTTATATTTAAAATTCCATTTCTGTACGTGTAATTTATTAAAAACATTCAAAACTAATTTTAAAAAAATAAAATATTAACATATGCATTAATTAATCAGTTAACGACATAACAGCAATTAACTAAAACATTCAAATAATTCTTACTTCACATCTTTTAAATTTGTGTTTTAAGAGGGTGAATCGCACACTAAAAATACATAAATTGTACTTTATAATATAGCCCTGAGGTGGCGCCACGAACTGACACTATTTGTCATTTATCTATTACGCATGATAAAAAATAATATTCTATTACGCATAATAATTATTCATTTGAAGAAGTTGATCATTATACTCAATCATCCACGATCAAATTTTAATTTTAAAAAATGTTAAAAAGAGTTACCCTATGACTTAAAAAATGGCAGCTATCATGATATGACAATTACGTGTTTTTATATGAAGGATTCTAAACAATCATATAGATTGCTCAAGTTTGCTATATGGCATTTACATATATGCGTCACCGAAATCACTAACAAATACAAATTTGTTTATTTTACCCTTCCACCGCACTAACTACGAAGCAAACTCTGCTTTAACGAGAGTATGTAGAGAAGCTAACCAGAAATGCAATGAACTAATTAATAACTTATAAAAAAATTATAAAATATAATTATATCATTATACTCAAGGACTTATTATTAAGAAAAACCACAACTGTAACCTAAGAGCATTGCCCGAACATTGTTCAATAATAAATGTTATTATAAACAAACATCAGGTTGTCCAATGGGCTCTCCCTTATCCCTAATCATATCTGATATCGTATCAGAAGACTATCTAGAGACTTTTAAATTTCAAGACGCTGTTTTACAAAAGGTATGTAAATGATGCGTCTGCTATCATTCCCACTGAAAAAAATTCATGAACTTGTTGATGTGTTCAACAGCATTGATGAGTCGGTTTAGTTCACTCATGAGATTGAGATAGACAACACCCTAAACTACCTTGATTTGTGAGTAATAAAAAAACTGAACTACTTATTACTAACTGGTATAAAAAAAATTCTTTCTGGTCAACATTTGAATTAAAACTCCCACTATCCCTTTGAACAAAAAATAGGGCTAATCAAAAATTTAATTCATAGAGGTATAAAACTTAGTGATGTTCAATTTAGAAAAGATAATATAACCCAAATTAAAGAAACATTAATTCTTAACAACTGTTCATCACATAAAAAGCATAATTAACGAAAGAACACATAAAATTTATAACAACTCTAGTAATAATAAAAAGTTAAAATGGTTAGAACCACTGAATGAAAATGATAAGAGAAGCTTCCTTACATACAAGAAAGAGAACAATGAGACTTTGTCTTGAAGTTCGGATTTATAATTTTTCTACTTTTATAAATATTCGAAAGACTCAAAGAAGGACTAAGAATAACAAGAACTCCCTTTATGGTTTTATAAATGGTTTTTACCATAAAGTAGTCATAGAGTATTCCGTGTTCGTCTTTAAAAAATTGTATACCTCAAAAGAATTGAAATTCTATTCAAATATATGTAAAAATACATGATCCTTCACTTTTTCATATTGTACGTAATAACTGCGCTAGAGGGGTTCTTAAGGGAAGAAAAAAGAAAAAAAAAACTAAAAGCACGGATGAACCGCTTCTATAAATTTTTCTCCAATATTCTGAACATTACGGGCAAATACTCTCGTGAAATCGTCGAGAGAACAGATATCAGAACAGATATATTTTATATTGCTGGGCAAGAGCAAATCGATAAGTCGCTTTTTATACTTGAATCTAACAAAAGAACAATTAAAAATTTTCATGAAATTTAATATAATTAAAGCGGAAATTCTGCAAATTGCGATAACAGTATCAAGGGAATAATTACCAGTAGCTATGAATTTAAATTGGTGCATACGTTGGAACTTTTATATTCTTGGAACATTAAAAAAAAAGTTGAAAATAAAATAATTTCAAATTATTGGAAAAATTTACAATTGAAATATTTAAACAATAAAGTGCTACCAATTGAATGATTATAATCTTCGTTTAAGACTAGACACATTTTTTATTCAGAAATTCTTAAAGGTTACATTATATTTACTGAAATAATTGAAAAATCAATCATTGAAACGCTGAAATTGTAACCATTTAAGATTAAACAACTTGTTCAATTAATGCAACTTCCAATCTTACACAGTTTAATTATGATTCACTTAAATTATAAATCTTAGAATTTGAAGTCGTTTAATTTAGCACATTTGATTTTGAATTGTTCATTTCTGAAGCCTACCACATTGAATATGGAAATATTATTTTATTTAAAATAGTTTATTTTTGAAACTCTTCATTTTTAAAAGTTAAAAATTGATATTATATGATTAAATAAATGTTTGAATTGTAAATATTTATGTTAATTAAAAGTTGATTATGTCTGATATATCCCATATCATTATTAGCAAGGAATTATTGTTGTCAAAACAAATTCTTTTTAATTTCACTTTGTTGTATCTTGAGAAATCTCTTTTTAAATTAATAGCTTTGTTACCCTTTCTTTTTTATTAATAATATCCCCATGAATTCTTTCTTTTTTGGATTTCTTTCATGATGAAGATTTTAATATCATTCCAATTGAAGTCGTGACCATGCGTAATTCTACGCTTTGAAAGGACTGAATGATAAGAACTTCCGTGAAAATTATTTTGATGTTCATCTTTCCTCAGTGTAAGTGCCCTTTATGTCTGCCCCATACAAACTGCATTACAATCTTTGCAATTTTACAATCATATTGCTCTTAGTAGGAACTCTATATATAGTATGTAAACTTAATTTACCCAACTTAGATGTCAAAATCTTCGAGATTTTCTCAAAATAAGGAAAAACCACAATGTAAAATATATTATAATATTCCATATTAATTTTATTTTGATCATCGCTTTTGTTAAAATGTTTTTGATCACATGTTTTTCAAGAAAAATAAAGGGACAATGGTTAAAGAAAGAATTTGTTTACATAGTTCAATATTTTTTTCATGGAAAACTAGATTTGATAATTTTAGGGCTCTATGAATCAAATCTTTAACAACTCCTATCATGTTTTGAATAAACTGATTTGAGATAAAAATTGTGTTTTTCCGGAGCAAATAGTTTTCCTATGCCAGTCTGTGATAATATGTCTTTCATCAGTTTTAATTAAAGTTATATCAAGAAGATTTAATTGCCCTTCACTTTCCTTTTCAACAGTAAACTGTAATCTTAGGTGTATGCTATTAAGACCGTTTAGAAGAATATCGACATTATTTTTATGTACACTTTGCTGGATCATCGACATATCTTGCATGCAAATCAATATTAAAATCAATTTTCTGGAAAACTTCATTCTCTAAATCCTCCATAACAATTTCAGCTAAAATCGGAGACAAAAATGATCCTGTGGGAGTTCCAAACGTTAATGGAAATCATTATTGAATTTAATTTGTACGGAATGAAAAAACATATTTTATAGCATGAAGAAATTGTTTTTTTTTTTTTTATGAATTTTGGTATGAATTTTAATCAAATCCTAACGTTTTCTTACGGCAATTTCAACTCTTTCATAAGGAATGTTTGAAGACATGGATATTACATCTAAAGAGACTATACTGTTATCCACAGGCATTACTATTTAATCAATTAACTTTAAAAAAGCATGACTACACTGTCAAAACTAGAGATCCCTTTTTATATAGTATCATTTTTTTCGCATCCTGTTTTTGAATATAATAACTTCATTGAAAGAAATAATTAAATGGTACGCGCATGATTCTTATTTTTCCAACCATATTGTGTTGTTTACTCATCTATAACCATATGGAATGGCTATTTTAGACATAACATTACGATTACGTGTTATAGCCAGGCTAGAAATATTTTATCCGTAAAGTATCCTAAATTGTATTTCTAAGTTGTAGACTTGTGAGCCTTATTTTTTCATATCAGAGTTTGCACGATCCAGCTGTACTGGAACGGCTATCATAATACAAAGTATAACCCTGTAGCATCAAATGATTCGTTATCAATAAAAGTTTTTCTCGTAAAATCTTGAAGAATAACATGTAAAATTGAGGAAATATAAATTAAGATATTGCAAATCAAGTGCTTTGAAGTATTGTATAGAGTCCGACTGGTAAAAGAATTTTGTATATCAATGTAATTTGTGGTTACATTTTCACGGACACTTGAACTCCTCAAAAATCAAGAGTCAATAGTGTGTTTCAAGGTGAAATTTATATTCCTCTTG
>JAUELO010000366.1:1638469-1654058 GCA_032357855.1 Amphibolips quercusostensackenii
TTTATAATTAACCTTTTGTAGTTAAAAATTAAACTATTTGGTTGAAAAATCGCCATTTTTGATATGAAATTAATAAAAACTCATCTCTTTGGTTCAAAAATTAGGTATTTTATTGAAAATGCGTCTTTTTTATGTATTTTTTATGGAAAATTGATCTTTTTCAATTGTGGTTGACAATTCAGCACTAATTAGTAGAAAACTGAACTAATTTAATAAAAATTACGCCTTTTAGTGGAAGATTCATAATTTTAGTTGAAAATTCATCTCTTTTCTTGAAAAATTAACTATTCTGTATCTTTTTTGGTTCAAAATGAATGTTTTTTTTTACTGAAAATTGACCCATTCTTCTTTTGGTTAAAAATTGTTTTTTTTTTTTGTTAATAAAAATTCAACTATTTGCTTGAAAAATCTCATTTTAAACATAAAAAAATCATATCAATTAAAAATTCATTTCTTTAGTCGAAAAAATAAGTATCTTATTAAAAATGCATTTTTTAGGTTGAAGTCAACACTAATTGGTTGAAAATTAAACTAATATAATCAAAATGACTCTTTTTAGTTGAAGGTTTATTATTTCAGTTGAAGATTCATCTCTTTTCTCAAAAAAATAACGATTTTGTTTTTTTTTTGGGTTCAAAATTAATTTTTTAATTGAAAATTAAACTATTCTACTTACAGTTGAAAATTGAGATTTTGTAGTTGAAAATCCGTCATTTATAATATATAAAATTAATTATTTCAGATAAAAATTCATCTCGTTGGTTCAAAAATTAAGTATTTCATTAAAAATTCGTCTTTTTTATGAAAAATTAATCTTTTTTATTTTTAGTTGAAAATTCCGCACTAATCGGTAGAAAATTGAAATTCTTTATTAAAAATTTTTCTTTTCAGTTGGAGATTTACAATTTCAGTCAAAAATTCATCGCTTTTCTTAAAAAATTAACTATTTTGTATCTTTTTTGGTTCAAAATTAATGTTTTTTTACTGAAAATTGACCGATTCTACTTTTGGTTAAAAATTAATCTTTTGTAACTAAAATTAAAACTATTTAGTTGGAAAACTTCACTTTTATCCTAGAAATAATCATTTCAATTGAACATTCATTTCTTTGGTTGAAAAGTAAAGTATTTTATTAATAATTTGTATTTTTTGGTGGAAGATTAATCTTTTTCATTTTTAGTTTGAATATGATCTTTTTGGTTGAAGTCAACATGAATTGGTAGAAAATTAAACTACTTTAATAAAAATTAACTCTTTTTAGTTGAAGATTTACTATTTCAGTTGAAAATTAATCTTTTTTCTTAAAAAAAAATTACTATTTTGTATTTTTTTTTATTCAAATTAATGTTTTTAACTGAAAATTGAACTATTCTACTTATAGTTGAAAATTTATCTTTTGTAGTTACAAATCCGTTATTTTTAATATAAAATTAATTATTTCAAATGGAAATTCATCTCTTTGATTCAAAAATTAAGTATTTTATTGAAAATTCGTCTTTTTTATGGAAAATTAATCTTTTTTATATTTGGTTGGAAATTCAGCACAAATTGGTAGAAAATTGAACTACTTTGATAAAAAATTTTCTTTTTAAGTTGGAGATTTATAATTTCAGTCAAAAATTCATATTTTTTCTTAAAAAATTAACTATTTTGTATCTTTTTTGGTTCAAATTTAATGTTTTTTTTTTTACTGAAAATTGATAGATTCTACTTTTGGTTGAAAATTGATCTTTTGTCAATAAATATTCAATTGTCTGGTTTAAAAATCACATTCTCAACATAAACATAATCATTTCAATTGTACATTCATTTCTTTGGTTGAAAAATTGAGTATTTTATTGCAAATTCGTATTTTTAATGTAAAATTAATATTTTTTATTTTTGGTTGAAAATTCAGCACTACCTGGTAGAAAATTGAACTACATACTTTAATAAAAATTATTCTTTTGAGTTGACGATTTATAATTTCAATTAAAAATTCATCTCCATTCTTAAAAAATTAACTATTTTGTATATTTTTTGGCTCAAAATGAATGTTTTCAACTGAAAATTGACCCATTTTACTTTTGGTTGAAAATTGATCTTTTGTAAATGAAAATTCAACTATTGGGTTGAAAAATCTCACTTTTAACCTTAAAATAATCATTTTAATTACACATTCATTTCATTGTTTGAAAAATTAGGTATTTTATTAAAAATTCGTATTTTTAGTGAAAAATTAATTTTTTTCATTTTTGGTTGAAAATTCAACACTAACTGGTAGAAAATTAACCTATTTTAATAAAAAGTACTCTTTTTAGTTGAAGATTTACTATTTCCGTTTGAAAATACATCTCTTTTCTTGAAAAAATTATGAAATTATGAAAAAAAATTATGAAAATTAAAATTATTACATTAAAAAAATTATTATATTATATTAGGCTGTGTCTAGTCGTCCCGAAAAATTGGGGGACTTGGAAAAGGGTCTGCGCTAGTCGTCCCGAATTTTCGGGACGACTAGCCAAGCGTATAAAAAATTTCGGACCAGTAATCCCGAATTTCGGGACGACGAGACACTTCGATTATATTATTATAAAAATTAAATTTCTTGAAAAAATTTTGAAAAAATAACTATTTTGTTTTATTTTGTGTTCAAAATTGACCATTTGTAATCAAAAATTCAACTATTTGGTTGAAAAATCGTCAATTTTATTATAAAATTAATCATTTCAGATGAAAATTCATCTCTTTTGATAAAAAATTAAGTATATCATTCAAAAAAGTAATCTCTTTTCTTAAAAAATGAACTACATATTTTACTTCTTTTTTTGGCTTCAAATTGATCTTTTTTAGTTGAAAATTAAACTATTTGGATAAAAAAACGTCATTTTCAATATGAAATTAATAGAAATTCATCTCATTGGTTCAAAAATTAAGTATTTCATTAAAAATGCGTCTTTTTTTATGGAGAATTCGTATTTTTTATGGAAAATTAATCCTTTTCATTTGTGGTTGATAATTCAGCACTAATTAGTAGAAAACTGAACTAATTTGATAAAAATTACGCTTTTTAGTTGAAGATTCATAATTTTAGTTGAAAATTTATTTCTTTTCTTAAAAAATTAACTATCTTGTATCTTTTTTGGTTCAAAATGAATGTTTTTTTACTGAAAATTAACCTATTTTACTTTTGCTTGAAAATTGATCTTTTGTAGATAAAAATTCAACTATTTGGTTAAAAAATCTTATTTTTAACATAAAAATAATCATTTCAATTGAAAATTCATTTCTTTGGTTGAAAAATTAAGTATTTATTAAAAATTCGTACTTTTGGTGGAAAATTAATCTTTTTCATTTTTGGTTTGAAAATTCAGCACTTATTGGTAGAAAATTGAAATTCTTCAATAAAAATTACTTTTTTTTTGGGTTAAAGATTCATTATTTCAGTTAAAAATTTATTTCTTTTCTGGAAAAATTAAATATTTTGTATCTTTTTGGGTTCAAAATGAATGTTTTTTACTGAAAATTGAACCATTCTACTTTTGGTTAAACATTGGTCTTTTTTAGATAAAAATTCAACTATTTGGTTGAAAAATCTCATTTTTAACATTATAATCATAATTTCAATTGAAAATTCATTTCTTTGGTTGAAAAATTAAATATCTTATTGAAAATTCATCTTTCAGGTTGAAGACGACACTGATTGGTAGAAAATTAAACTACTTTAATAAAAATTACTCTTTTTAGTTCAAAGATTTCTTATTTCAGTTGAAAATTCATCTCTTTTCATGACAAAATAAATTTTTTTTTTCTTCAAAATTAATGTTTTTAACTGAAAATTGAACTATTCTACTAAAAGTTAAAAATTTATCTTCTGTAGTTGAAAATCCGTCATTTTTAATATAAAATTAATTATTTCAGATGAAAATTCATCTCTTTAGTTCATAAATTAAGTATTTCATTAAAAATTCGTCTCTATTATGGAAAATTAATCTATTTTATTTTTGGTTGAAAATTCAGCACTAAATGGTAAAAAATTAAAATTCTTTAATAAAAATTACTTTTTTTAGTTGAAGATTTATAATTTCAGTTGAAAATTCATCTCCTTTCTTGAAAAATTAACTATTTTGTATCATTTTTGGTTCAGAATTATTGTTTTTTTTTACTGAAAATTGACCCATTCTACTTTTGGTTGAAAATTGATCTTTTGTAGATAAAAATTCAATTATTTGGTTGAAAAGCCTCATTTTTAACTTAAAAATAATCATTTTAATTGAACATTCATTTCTTTGGTTGAAAAATTAAGTATTTTATTGAAAATTGGTATATTTTAGTAGTAAGTTAATCTTATTTATTTTTGCTTGAAAATTCATCTTTTCAGTTAAAAATTCATCTGTTTGGTTAAAAAATTACCTGTTTTGTTTCTTTTTTGGATCAATGTTTTTCAATGAAAATTGAATTATTCTACTTTTGGTTGGAAATCTCATTTTTAACATAAAAATAATCATTTCAATTAGAAATTCATTTCTTTGGTTGAAAAATTACATATCTTATTGAAAATTCATCTCTTAGGTTGAAGTCGACACTAATTGGTAGAAAATTAACTGAACTACTTTAATAAAAATCACTTTTTTAAGTTGAAGATTTATAATTACAGTTAAAAGTTCATCTCTTTTCTTGAAAAATTAACTATTTTGTATCTTTTTGGGTTCAAAATTAATGATATTAACTGAAAATGGACCTATTCTACTTTTGGTTGAAAATTGATCTTTTGTAAATAAAAATTCAACTATTTGGTTGAAAAATATCACTTTTATCCTAAAAATGATCATTTTAAATCAACATTCATTTCTTTGGTTAAAAAATAAAGTATTTTATTGGAAATTCGTATTTTTTGCTGAAAAATTAAACTTTTTCACTTTTGGTTCAAATTTGATTTTTTGGGTTGAAGTCAACACAAATTGGTAGAAAATTAAACTACTTTAATAAAAATTACTCTTTTTAGTTGAAGATTTATTATTTTAGTTGAAAATTCATCTCTTTTTTTGAAAAAATAACTATTTTGTATTTTATTTTTGTTCAAAATCAATGCTTTTAACTTAAAATTGAACTAAGTTGAAAATCGATATTTTCTTGTTGAAAATCCGTCACTTATAATATAGAAATAATTATTTCAGATGAAAATTCATCTCTTTAGTCAAAAAATAAAGTGTTTCATTAAAAATTCGTCTTTTTTATGGAAAATTAATCTTTTTTGTTTTTTATTAAAAATTCAGCACTAAATGGTATAAAATTAAAATTCTTTAATAAAAATTACTTTTTTTTTGGTTGAAGATTCATTATTTAAGTTGAAAATTCTTTTTTTTTTATTGAAAAATTAACCATTTTGTATCCTTTTGGTTCAAAATGAATGTTTTTAACTGAAAATTAACCCATTCTACGTTCGGCTGAAAATTGATCTCTTGTAATTCAAAATTGCACTATTGGGTTAAAAAATCATCATTTTTAATATAAAACTAATCATTTTAGTTGAAAATTAATCTCTTTGGGTGAAAAATTAAGTATTTTCTCGTAAACTTATTTTAAATTTACTTCAATATATTACCTATAATAATTTTACATAAAATAATATATTCCCTTATTATTTCACTATTTTCGTCAAAAATAACCCTATTTCTCCTATTTTGAGAGCATTTTCGGTTGTAAGGTCTGCAATTCTATGAACTTTGAGCCCTGACATAAAGTAAAAGCGAACAGGCTAATTTATACTCAATGAAAACTTAGATGAATACTAATTTAACAATTTTATTTGAATATAGCGTAGTTACCACATAAAGTAGAAGGATGAAAGTAGGGAAACAATAGGAGAATGAAAGTCATATCCATACATTTAATTTTACTTAAAATAACAGAATAACATCTTGAGTTAAAAATGTTAATTAGAATTTGAAATTTCTCGCTTTCCCATTATACGATGAGCTTGAGAAGATATTTACACAACCCTACAATCGCTTTATCTTCCACTGTTCCCACGCTATAAATTTAAGCAGAACTTGCTCCTTTGATGCGCGCATAACTTTGAAACTCAGTCGTCCTAGATTCTAAGATGCGACAAAGGACAAGGAGGGAAAAGACAAACTTACAATCTCATTTTAAAACTTTCACAATCAATGTAATTTCAACCTTTTGTCAAATTAAATTAAATTACTCGATTTTGACTACTGAAAGTTTAATAAGTTCAATAAGTTTTAAAAGTTAAAAAAGTTCCAAATACTTTTATTTCGTATCCAAACATTATTTTGAGACAATAAGTTTATAACTAAACTGAAATAAAAAATTTTAATACCATTATATCTTCTAAATCGACTTAAATAAATTTTTGAAATTAGTTTTTATTGTTATTAGGTAATTTAGATATGATCTCATTTCTCAAAAAAAATTGTTACATGGTATCCAAAGATTTTTAGGAACAAAATTCGAGGTCGTTTCCAAGTTTTACAGGTCAAGAAATCTAGTTTTCCAGGTTTCCGTTTTTTTACATCAAATAGTGAAATAACCGTTTTTTGTTATACGCACAAGAAAATAATCCACTTTATTTTTTATTGACCAACAATTTCTAATAAAGCAGAACTATAAATTAACAAATTCTTAATATGTTGTGAACATAATTTGTTTTTGCGAAAACTTTGGGAATATTTTTTTATCTTTTTTTGTAAAGTCTTTGAAATTTTGAAATGTTTTGAAATATTCGTGAATTCATTGAAATCTTCTGAAGTATTTAAAATCTTTCTAAGATCTTGAAATTTCTGTGAAATCTTTGAGAAACCTTTTGGAATCTTTTAAAAATTTTGTAAAATCTTTGGAATCATTAAATAATTTGTGAAATCTTTGTGAAGTGAGTTCGTTGAAATCCTTTAAGGTATTTAAAATCTTAGTGAAATATCGAAATTTCCGCGAAATATTTTGGAATCTCTTAAAATTTTCGTAAAATCTTTAAAATCCTTGAAAACCTTGAAATTTTTGAAGTACTTGTGAATTCGTTGAAATCTTTTGATGCATTTAAAATCTCAGTGAAATCTTGAAATTTTTGTGAAATCTTTTTGAATCTTTTAAAGTTTTTGGAAAATCTTTGAAATCTCTGAAATCATTTAAAATACTTGTGAATTCATTAAAATATTTTAAAGCATTTAATATTTTTGTGAAATCTTTTAAAAACCTTTATGAATCTTTTAAATTTACTGTAAAATCTTTAAAAATATTTGCGAATCCGTTGATATCTTTTGAAATATTTAAAATCTTTGTTAAATCTTGAAATTTCAGTGAAATCTTTCAGAAACCTTTTGGAATCTTTAAAATTTTTGTAAACTCTTAAAAATCTTTTCAAATAATTATGAATTCGTTGAAACCTATGAGAAATCGTTTGGAATTTTTAAAATTTTTGTAAAATCTTTTAAATCCTTGAAATCTTTGTAAAATCTTTGTAATTTGTGTAAAATCTTTGAAATATTTTGAATTATTTATGAATTCGTTAAAATCTTTTAAAGAATTTAAGATCTTTGTAAAATCTTAATATTTCTACGAAAAATCTTTGAGAATCTATTCAAATTTTTATAAAATCTTTGAAATTCTTGAAATCCTTGTTAAATTTTTTTAAAATCTTTGAAATTTTTCAAAAATCTTTAAAATATTTTGAAATATTAGTGAACTCTTTGAAATCTTTTGAATTATTTGTGAATTCGTTGAAATTTTTTAAAGAATTTAAGATTTTTGTAAATTCTTAATATTTCTACAAAAAATCTGTAAAAATATATTGAAATTTTTGTAAAATCTTTGAAGTACTTGAAATCTTTGTAAAATTTTTGTGAAATCTTCGAAATTTTTGAAAAATCTTTAAAATATTTTGAAATATTAGTGAATTCGTTGAAACCTTTTGAGGCATTTAAAATCTTAGTAAAATCTTGAAATTTCCGTGAAATATTTTGAAATTTAAACAAATTTTCGTAAAATCTTTGAAATCCCTGTGAAATCTTTTAAAATATTTGTGAATGCGTTCAAATCCTTTAAAGTATTCAAAACCTTTGTGAAATCTTGAAATAAAATCTTTTGGAATCTTTTAAAATTTTCGTAAATTCTTTAAAATATTTTGAATTATTTGTGAATTCGTTGACGTCTTTTGAAGCATTAAAGATTTTGGTGAAATCTTGAAATTTCTGTGAAATCTTAAAGAATTTTTATTATTTTTGTAAAATTTTTGAAATCCTTACAGTTTTTGTAATATCTTTGAAATTTTTCTAAAATGTTTAAAATATTTTGAATTATTTGTGAATTTGTTGAAATCTTTTAAAGAATTATAGATCTTTGTAAAATCTTAATATTTCAGTAAAATATTTAAGAATCTTTTCAAATCCTTGTAAAGTTTTTGAAATACTTAAAATCTTTGTGGAATTTTTGTGAAATCTTTGAAATTTTTGCAAAATCTTTAAAATACTTGGAAATATTAGTGAATTCGTTGAAATCTTTTGAAGCATTTAAAATCTTAGTGAAGTCTTGGAATTTCCGTGAAATATTTTGGAACTTTAACAAATTTTTGTAAAATCTTTGGAATCTCTGTGAAATCTTTTTAAATATTTGTAAATTCGTTCAAATCCTTTGAAGTATTTAAAATCTTTCTAAAATCTTGAAATTTTCCGTAAAATATTTTGGAATTTTTAAATATTTTCGTAGAATCTTTGAAATTTCTGTGAAATCTTTTAAAATATTTGCGAATACGTTCAAATCCTTTGAAGTATTCAAAATCTTTGTGAAATCTTGAAATTTCCGTGAAATCTTTTCAAATTTATATAAAATCTTTGACAAAAATTGTGGATTTGTGAAAACCTTTAAAAAAAGCATTTAAAATCTTGAATTTTCTGTGGAATTTTTTATAAAACTTTTGAAATTCGTTGATATCCTTTAAAGTATTTAAAATCTTTTTAAAATCTTAAAATTTCCGTGATATATTTTAGAATCTTTTGAATTTTTCGTAAAATCTTTGAAATCCTGAAAATCTTTGAAATCTTTGTGAAATCTTTGAGATCTTCGTAAAATCTTTGAAATATTTGCGAATTCGTTGAAATCTCAGAGAATCTTTTGAAATTTATGTGAAATTTTTGAAATCCTTGAAATCTTTGTGAAAGTTTTTGAATTCCTTGAAATTTTTTTAAAATCTTTAAAATATTTTGAAATATTTGTGAATTCGTTGAAATTTTTTGTAGCATTTAAAATCTTTGGAAATTCTTAAAAATTCTGTGAAATCTTTGAGCATCTTCTAAAACTTTTGTAAAATTTTAGAAATGAAATCTTTGAAAATATTTGTAAATTTGTGGAAAAATTTGAAGCATTCAAAAGCTTTGTGAAATATTGAAACTTCTGTGAAATTGTTGGGAAAGCCTTTAGAATCTTAAAAGATTTTTGTAAAATCTTTGAGATCCTTGAATAATTTGTGAAATCTTTTAAAATATTTGGAAATTTGTGGTCATCCTTTGAAGTATTTCAAATCTTTATGAAATCTTCAAATTTCCGTGAAATCTTTTGGAATAACATAAAATTGTAGTAAAATCTTTAAAACCCTTGGAATCCTTAAAATCTTTGTAAAAGCTTTGAAATTTTTGTAAAATCTTTGAAATATTTTGAAATATTTGTGAATTCGTTGAAATCCTTTGAGCATTTAAAATCTTTGTGAAATTGTGAAATTTTTGAGAAACCTTTTCGAATCTTTTAAAATTTTTGTAAAATCTTAGAATTCTTCTAAAATATTTGCAAATCCGTTAAAATCTTTGTGAAATTTTTAAATTTCTGTGAAATCTTAAAGAATCTTTTTAAATTGTTGTAAAATCTTTGTGAAATCTTTTAAATATTTTGAATTATTTGTGAATTTGTTGGAATCTTTTAAAGGATTTAAGGTCTTTGTAAAATCTTAATATTTCTGAGAAATCTTTGAGAATCTTTTCAAATTTTTGTAAAATCTTTAAAATCCTTGAAATCTTTGTAAAATTGTTTGAAATCTTTGTGAAATCTTGAAAATTTTCGTAAAATCTTTAAAATTTTTGTAAAATCTTAAAAACATTTTGAAATACTTGTGAATTTGTTAAAATATTTTCCAGCATTTAAAATATTCGTGAAATCTTGGAATTTCCGTGAAATCTTTTGGAATTTTAAAAAATTCTCGTAAAATTTTTAAAATCTCTGTGAAATCTTTTAAAATATTTGTGAATACGTTCAAATCCTTCGAAGTATTTAAAATCTTTGTAAAATCTTGAAATTTTCGTGAAATCTTTTAGAACCTTACAAAATTTTTGTAAAATCTTTGAAATCTTTGAAAGATTTGTAAAATATTTGAAATATTTGGGAACTCGTTGAAATCTTTTGAAGCATTTAAAATCTTTGTAAACTCGAAATTTCTGTAAAATCTTTAAGAAACCTTTTAGAATTAAACAAAAATTTTGTAAAATCTTTGTTAAATCTTGGAATTTCCGTGATATCTATTGGAATCTTTTAAAATTTTCGTAAAATCCTTGAAATCCTTGTGAAATCTTGCTGAAGTCTTTAAAAGTATTTATGAATTCGTTGAAATCCTTTGAAGTATTTAAAATCTTTGTGAAATCTTAAAATTTCCGTGAAATCTTTTGAAACCTTTCAAAATTTGTGTAAGATCTTTAAAATCTTTGAAACATTTGTGAAATATTATTTGGAAACTCGTTTAAATATTTTGAAGCACTTAAAATCTTTGTGAACTCGACATTTCTGTGAAATCTTTGAGAAACCTTTTAGAATTCAAAAAATTTTTTGTAAAATCTTTGAAACCTTTAAAAATATTTGTGAATTCGTTGCAATATTTTGATGTATTTAAAATCTTTGTTGAATCTTGAAATTTCCGTGATATCTTTTGGAATCTTTTAAAATTTTCGTAAAATCCTTGAAATCCTGGACACATTTGAAATCTTTGTGAAATCTATAAAATCTTTAAAAATATTTGTGAATTCGTTGAAATCCTTTGAAGTATTTAAAATCTTTGTGAAATCTTAAAATTTCCATGAAATCTTTTGGAATCTTTTAACATTTTCGTAAAATCTTTGAAATCCTTGAAATCTTTGTATAATCTTAAAATTGATGTGAACCCTTCGAGAAAAGTTTTGGAACATATTAAAATTTTTGTAAAATCTTTGAAATATTTGCAAATTCGTTAAAATCTTTTGAAAAATTTAAAACCTTTGTGAAATCTTGAAATTTCTGTGAAATCTTTGAGCATCTTTTGAAATTTTTATAAAATTTAAGAAATCTTTGAATATTTTTTTGAATTTGTTATAATCTTTTGAAGTATTTAAAATCTTTGTGAAATATTGCAATTTCTGTGAAACCTTTGAGAAAACCTTTAGAATCTTTTTAAAATTTTGTGAAATCTTCGAAATCCTTGCATATTTTGTTGATATCCTTTGAATCATTTAACATCTTTGTGAAATTTCTATGAAATCTTTGAAAAACCTTTTGGAATCTTTTTAAATTTTTGTAAAATCTTAGAATTGTTTGAAAATATTTGCGAATCCGTTAAAATCTTTAGAAGTATTTAAAATCTTTGTGAAGTCTTCAAATTTTCGTAAAATCTTTGAAATCCTGAAAATCTTTGAAATCTTTCGAAACATTTAAAATCTTTGTGAAATCTTGAAGTTTCTGTGAAATCTTTGAGAATCTTTTAAAGTTTTCGTAAAATCTTTGAAATCCTTCTGAAATCTTGGTGAAGTCTTTAAAAATATTTACGAATTCGTTAAAATCCTTTGAAGTATTTAAAATCTTTGTGAAATCTAAAAATTTCTTTAAAATCTTTTGCAATCTCTTAACATTTACATAAAATCTTTGAAATCCTTGAAATCTTTGTGAAATCTTGAAATGTCTGTTAAATCTTTGAAAACCCTTTTGAAATCTTTTAAAAAATGTTGTAAAAGCTTTGAAATCCTTGAATAATTTGTGAAATCTTCGTGAAATTTTTAAAAATATTTGTGAATTCGTTGGAATCCTTTGAAGTGAAATGTTTGAGAATCTTTTGAAATTTTTGTGAAATCTTTGAAATCCTTGAAATATTTACGAAATTTTTTGAAATCTTCATAAAATTTTAAAGTCAAATTGAATTATTAAAATAATCATTAGTTTGAATTCGTTCCTCAACTATAAAATATAATTATTTACAAACAGTAAAATTTGCAATGTTTCGATACATATATTTTTTTCAATTCAAGATTGTTTAACTTTAAACGATTCTAGTTTGAAATATCTTCGATGTCGGAAGTTTCGAGCTAAAAGACGATCAACATGAATAAAAAAATTTTAATTTACAGTATTGAAAGGATTTAAAAATGTGAAAATCATAAAAATGTAATAATATTTCAAATCATTCTGACTTTTTTATATAATAAACTAACTAGGTTGAAGACTCCACTCATGCTTGAAATTTAAAATTTTTAATTGCAATAAATTTTATAAATTAAATCATTTTTACTGAAACTAATATCAAAAGTAAAAAAAAAAAGGCTTCTTCTTTATTCCAATTACAGAAACAACTTCATATCGCGAACACTTGTCCGTTTTAATTAAGGGAAAAAATCCCCGGTTTTTTCAGGTTCACAACAATTTTTCCCGGCACTCAAAATTTAAAGATTCTAACTATTGAAGATAAAAATTTGTTTGTTTAAAGTTATAAAAACTGAGTTGCAAAATAAAACACTCAAAGCAGAACCCTTGAATTTTAAACTTTTCTAATTAAAATTGAAGCTTAAGGATTTTTTAATTGAGTCTACACTTTGTTTATATTTTTTTAAAAATCTTTTTGAATTTTAAATTATTGTTGAAATTGCCTTATAATCTTCCAGATTAATTCTTTACATTTTTGGAAATAGTTTGAAATCTTTTATAAGTTTTTTTTTTCTCTAAATCTTGAAAAACCAACATTCTGTTAACAATTTTTGAAAACTTTTGAAGTTCCCACTGGTTTTTTCATGTTTTAAAAACTACTAAATATCTCTTAAGCTTACTCCAATTTATAATAAATTAATAATTGTTCCACTGTTACTAATTCGTCAAAGTTTCTGTTTGCAATGAAATCGTTTTAAATATTCTGTTACAATTAATTTTTCAAAATAAAAAATCATTTCAAATTCTCGCAGAATCTTAAGAATTTTGTAATATTATTTAAAAACCATTCAAAATCCATAAAAAGCTTCAAAATTTTATTTTTAAATCTTCAAAAATCTGAATTTTATTTAGAGTTCTTTGAATCTTTTCGAATTTAAAATTATTTTTGATGTTTTTTTAAAACTTCAGAATATTTTCCAAAATGATTAGAATTTTTGCTAAAACTTTTTTTTTGTTTTAAAATACGTGTCAGAAGAGTTATAATAAAAAAAAACAATTTATACCGAAACAGATGAAAAGTCTTTGGTAGAAATTAAGCACTTACAGCATATTTTGAAGTACTTGAAGCATTAAAATATTTAATTCTAATTGGGGACATATTTCTTTGAACTTCTAGTATCATAAACTGTTTTTATAGCTATTCGAATTATATTAAAAGTAATAAAATCTTGCAACATGACATACGGGGCACGATGTCCGAAAAATTTTGTGGAGACGGTAACAGCGCTTGACTTTAGGTCAGTAATTTGATCGATAATGTAGAAAAACTTAGAAAGTTAGTTATCTTGTGAATATTGTAATTTTAATATTGTTCTAACCGTTACGGCTGTCCTGTCTAGTAAAATTCGAGGTTATTAATAATAAAATTCAAGTTTTATTCCTTTGAAAGAGACTATAATGTAAAATTCGTGACTATAACCTCCCAATATAAAAAATCTTCGTTACAAAGGATATAACTGTATTTCCATTATTAATTATAATTTCTCATTTCGAGCATCACATAAAACAGCAGTAGTATGACGGACACCGTGCCCCACGTACGGGGTACACTGGCCGAAATGCAAGACCAAAAAATAAATTAAATATCAAATAATTACGCAGCTAAAAATGGTTTTAAGTAATTAAATATGCAACCTAATAATGTGAGCTTCTCACCAAAAAATACAGAGATCAAAATCACATTTCAATTATAATGTACAGGAAATTTCATTCAAAGTCCGGCACCATACCCCACTCACTTCTACATTCCAATATTTTTTCAAATCAAGAAAATATTGTATTGTCTGCAATTATGTATAAAGTGAAAGTTTCTTGAAAACAATGAAAAGAAGAGGCCATTTAAAAAAAAGAGAGGAAAATAGGGGAACGCGGGTAAGAGTGTCAATTCCAAAATTGTATGTTCTTTCTGAATGGGAATTTATCACTTTCGATTTGCCCCAAAACTCATGGAACGTGACATCTTCTTTTGTATCAAGCACTCACAATCAGTAACCATAACGAATAATTATTCCTGTCTCTTTGGAGTCACGCGATTGCAGGTTATGACCGATTTTCTCGCACGATAATAGCAGAGTGCACCTACTTTACTCAACATTTAATTTGCAATTAAATGTCCAAACGCCTCGTTTCATTGGTTAATTGCAGTTGCCGTTCTACTAAAATTTTAAGCGATGCTGGTGCCCTGGATCATAAATAAAACTTGAGTCCTTCCATGAAGCTCAGAACTTGGAACCAGCACACATTTATTATCAAAAGTTTTAATCTGCTTTAAAATTTCGAATAACTCGCCGAAAAATTAATACCGTCGTGTGAACTAATTATACTAGGCTAGACCACAAATGCATTGGTATTTTTTTTTGAAAATTTGTATGCATATCGCTCCGAAATTCGTTCGAATCCACACAAAAATTAACCCATTTTTTTAAAACAAAAATTATGGAAGAAAAAAGATGTTTCTGTAAATTTGATTCAAAATAGTCAATATTAGGTGAATCGATTGAAACACAACATTTCTGTTCACAGTTAGCCGTATAACAGGGCAGAGTGGGGTATGGTGCCGATGCGGGGCATGGTGACAATTATAAATAACGCCCATGTTTTTTTATTTTCATATTAGTTTTTTACATAAAACAGCTTTCTCTTTTTGGAAAAATAATGGTCTGATGCAATTTCTATTTTAAAATACGCATCAGAAGAGTAATTATGAAGACACTTTTGTCGGAAACCGATCAAAAAGTCTTTGGCTGAACTTTACTTTGATTAATAAGTTGAAAATTCCTGGAGTGATTTTTCTTGGTTACACTACACTTTCCAGAATTATTATATTATATGCTTTTTATTTTACAATGTTCACATTGTTTAAATAAACGACAGTAATATGACGGTCACCGTACCCCAAGATATGGGGTACGCTGGCTGAAATGCAACATCAATCTGTTAATTAAATGTCAAATAATGACGTAATTAAAAATCGATTTGAAGTAACAGCATATGTTCCCTGATAATGTAAGCTTCACCTTAAGAAACACACACATCAAAATCAAATTTCAATCATAATTTATAGGGCATTAAAGTCGAAGCGCGGCACCATACCCCACATTTCCCTACGAATAAAATATTAGAAAGTCGAGGTTTTTTCAAGAATTTTCTACTTTTTGTCCAATTTTCA
>JAUELO010000366.1:1776893-1792159 GCA_032357855.1 Amphibolips quercusostensackenii
ACCACCATTCATGGAATCACACACTACCTGATCATGGTTGAATATACACGACTGCAGAGTCAGTATGAAGCCAACGAGTGCGCACTAAAATCATCATCATCATCATCCTGACTCTGTGTACATGTCTCCTGTCTTTTTCTTTTTTTTACATGATTAACATCTTATCTTTCTTGAAACCCTTTTGTGACTATTTTTCTCTCCCTAAAAGTTTTTAAATGCAGTAAAATATAATACTATACATCCTTTTTCAAAGAAAAAGATCTTTAATAAAACTATTTGCCACTGTTTACAGCACCAATGTAGTATGAATCAAATTCCAACCTAAAACCTTGAATCTCCATTTTCTACAAAAAGCTACGACATTTCTTAAAATTATTATTTCTTATTCATGAATAAACATATACCTTTCTTCTCTTTATACATCTTTTAGCGAAAACTCGTATATTACAGTGCCACAACGTAACACTAAATCTTTATTTTCCCGGAACAGAATAATTTTTTTAAGAAAACTTTTTCATTCATATTCAACTTCCTCATATCCTGGAAGCAAGTTTTTATTATTTTTTTTTTTAAATTGAAAAATAGATTTTTAGTCGCTATCCAAAGACTTGTCCAAATTCTTTAATGATTTACTCGGAATTGGTTAACTTTTTCTAATCAAACTCGTCTTCTCTCAATTTAGCAACTCTACATCCCAGAAGTAAGTTTTTATTTTTTGTTTGAACTAAAAATTTTACTTTTTATCGATACTCGCAACTAAGCCTGTTCCAGTTTTAGGTTCCTGTCACTTTGAGTCTGTAAACTTCCACATTCTGTTTTTCGAAACTGGATTTTTATTTAATCATACATTTTTTGTCTTGATTCACAAATACAAAACAAGTTTTTTGTATGGTTGAAAATAATTTAATTTTGAAGGCATAGTTTTATCACAGTTTATTGTTTGGGGCCAAAATCCTTTAGGGTCAAAATTGTTCAATTGTTCAGGCATCCAATTTGACGCAATTAATAAGCATGTACGCTAGTTATTTCAAGTTAAAAAATAAACATGGTTTAAAATGATTTTTAAATTTGAGGGTAATACTCCTATTGTTAGGCGAACTTTAGATAAAGATATTTTTCTCTACGAATCTCTTTGGTACGTTTTCATTTTAATATTTTATTTAGGAATTATACAAATGTTAATTTCATAAACAATATTTTTCTTTAATACATTTTCAAAATTAAACACAAACTGAATGGATTTCTAGAAAGCTTATCAAGGAACAAAATGAGCCGTACAACATTAGGATTAAATCAAGATTGCGCAAGTTTTACCTAAACAGAAAGCAGAAACATGTAAACCTCTAAAAAACTAAATAATTTTAAACTGGAATATTTTTCTAAAAGTTTACCTTCAACAGTCTTCTAAAATTAGTTACAATTAACAATAGAAATATTTTTTTTTAGTTTAAAAATACTTTTTAAAGATGCTCATTTTTAAACTTGACATAACTAGTGTTCATCCTGTAATAGTAAAATAGTTAGGCTTTGAACAATATCAAAATGTATCAGTAAACGTATAGTATTTAATATTTTGTTTATTTATATATTTTTCATCTAAAAGACCACACTGCTCAGTCTCGTTGATGTTAATTTCAACTTTTAATTTTTTTGAATACGTAATTATGAATTTTTCACTTGAAACGTTTCAATTTTTAAAGGGAACAATTTTTAATGACGTGGCTGTGTATACAAAAATTTTGGTACGAATAGCTGGATTTCTTCTGTACGAATTTCAGGATGAAGGGGCAAGTAGGAACCTATATTTTTTATTGCAGATTCAAATTCTCCATTAAATAATACGTCGGTTTTATCTAAAAAAAATTTTTAGCTTAAAATTTTTTTTAACATTTGAAATTCTAAAGTTTCCCCTCTTCCGCCCCTAGGGGGTGGGGTGTGGGGTAAATTGTTGTACAGTCGCTTTTCCCCCTCAAAAATAAAAAGTTTTTATCATGTACATTTTTTTCGTTGGATGCATATTTCTTGAGCTATTTCGATGTCTCAAGATAAAAGAAACACCATGTATAGGGCTTATTAGAGACAAATAAAATAACCAAAAATGAAAAAATAGGGAGAAAAAAAGAAAAAGTCAAACAAAAACCAACCTCTCACTTTTTTCTTTCTCCGTCTTTTTTATACTACCAGGGGAACCAACATGTTTCAAGGTCAATTGAGACCTCCTTATCAGGAAATTATTTATAGGAAAACTAAGGGTATTTACACGATGACCCATTTCAATCTATAATTGACATTTGACTGTACCATCAATTATGACCTTGAGGTTAATTTTCAAGGTCAAATGGAGGTAAGACCCTTTTTTTTAATCAGAAGTTCTATTTCTGACTGCGGATTCAAGAGGAGCAGGAAATTTTATTTAAAAAATTACCTGTGTCAAAATAGTTTTTGTGACCTTGGAACGGCGAAAAGTAAGGTCAAATGTCTGAGAAACAACCAGATGCCCTTTTTTCTGAATTGTCTTGGTTTTCCGGGGTAAGCAAACGTTCAAGATGCTTTACAAAAGTCTATGCAATGTCGAGGTGTACATCACGTTGACCATCATGACTTTCAGGTCAATTTGAAGGTCACTTGAAGGTCAAGGCGATTTTTCTTAGATTGAACTCTGTGCTCAGATGAATTTTTCTCGTAGACATCAGGCTGTGCAATGTTATCACAACACACCCCTTAACACACCTACACAGTAACAATCATTACGAATGAGATGTAAAGACTGTGACTATGTAGTTACAAAAGTGCGAATCTTGACCAGGTAAATCGTCCCTCAACAACTCTATATAAGTGTGTTTGTCAACGTTTCCGTCAAAAAAGGTGGGTCTAATTAAATAGCTATTCACTTACGCTGTTTCTAGGTAACGCTAGAAGTAAGGACAAAGTGTGTTTTTTTCGTAACTAGTCCCAGTAAAGTGGCATTGTAAAGATCGTCACTTTTGTAACTACATAGTCACAGTCTTTACATCTCATTCGAAATGATTGTTACTGCTGGGTGTGTTTGGAGGGATGTTGTGATAACAATCCACAGCCTGACGTCTACAAAAAAAATTTATCAAAACACAGAGTTCAATCTAAGAAAAATTTTCTCGAACTTCAAGTGACCTTGAAAATTGACCTGAAGGTCATGATAGTCAACGTGATGTACACTTCAACATTTCATAGACTTTTGTGAAGAATTTTGAACGTTTTCTTACCCCGGAAGACCAGGATAATTTAGAAAAAGGGCATCTGGTCGTTTGTCAGATATTTGACCCTAATTTTTTACCTTTCCAAGGTCACAAAAACTATTTTTTACAGGTTATTTTTGACGTCAAACTTTTCTTTTTTTTTAAGTCCGCAGTCAAAGATAGGGGTTCTAATTTAAGAAAAGGGTTTCACCTCCATTCGACCTTGAAAATTAAACCTCAAGGTCAAAATTGATGGAATAGTCTAATGTCCATCTCGGTCCTGGTTCACCTTTGTTAAAAACCATTTTTTCATAGATAAAGTATTAAAGGAGAGATTTGGGATTATAGATTAAAATGTGTCACCGTCTATACACATATAAAATTTCCTAAAATAAGAATATTGTTCATTATTATAGATCAAATAATATAATTAGGTCTTATATAATAATTAGAAAAGAGAGAGATTGTTCTATAAAATAGAAGAACAAATTTTCTTATTTCTTTAGAAAAATAAATGATTGAATTCAATTAATTACTCCATCCCATACTTTGTCATATCTTGAAAGGTCTTTTCAAAAATTATTAGTTCTGTTTCCCTCTTTTTTTATAAATAAAATCTTTATAAATTTTCTCTTTCTCTGATTTCTCTTATGATAAAGAATTTGCGCGTCATTACAATTGAAATGATGCAATCTTTAATCATCAAATTTAAAAGACATTTTTCAAATTTTTTAATACTTATTTCAAGTGTTTTTTTTTCATTTTCAAAAACAAAACTAACTATTTTATAATTATCAAAAATTTTTTCAGGAAAAACTCCATGAATTTTACATTCAATGAAAAAATCTTTTTGTAAAAATGTTAAACTTAATTTTTTTCTAATCAGGTAAAATTTGTTAATACTTTTTACCGGTCCTTCAGTATCATCCAACCTATTTTTCTAATTTCTTTCAATCTTAGCGAAATCCATGATTATCAAAGAAACAAGAACAATCAATTTCAAGAATAAAAATGATTCAAAAATGAACATTTTATTGAAAAAGATTTAACTCCCTGCAGTATGTCTTACATTAAAAACGGAAACCAAAATTAAAACTGATTGTTTTTGTCATTTTACACAAATTGTCATAAAGCAAATAACACTATTGATAACTTTACGATCAAAATTATTTTCACAATAATATATAAATTCTTAAAAACACAGTATTAATAATTAATTAAAACTTGAAAACTCTCTTCAAAATCTTATCAGCTTTTTTTTTAATTGAAAAATTTTTAATTAAAGAAGATATTTCTTTGAATATTTAGCAACATTTCACTTTTTATTTAAAATAAGCAATTATAAATTAAATATAAATAAAATCATCAATTTTTAAATGAATTATTCAAAATATAAAGCCTCAAGTCGTTGATTTTTAAGAGTGTTAATTAAAAAATTCGAACGATTCAATTTTAATTGTTCTGTTTAACAGATTTATAATATGAAAGTGAAATCATTGAATTTTGATGTATTAATAACAATTATAAATTTCGAAAAAATTTAAGTTAGCTTGAGAGATATTAAAAAGTTTTAAGAAGATTTAAACCTAATTCAAAACTGAAAAGATTGCGAAAAGTAAAATTGAATTAATATATTTTTTTAGATATTGAAATAAAATTTTAAAGAATCTTCAGAAATTTTTGTAGAATAAAAAAATATCTTTAGTTTTCTGGTAAAATTTAAAATGATTTTTATTTTATAAAATTAATTTTAAGAGGATATTAAACAGATTTATGTAAAAATCTTCATTAATAAATGAAAATTCAACAATTGTTTTTAAAAAAATAATTAAGTGAGTTTGAAATATATTTCGAAGTTTTCAAAAGATTTTTTAATAATTCAAAACGTAAGAATATTCTAAGGTATTTGAATCACAAACTACATTTTTAAAGATTTCGAAAACAAAATTTATAAGCTTTTTGAGCATTATAAAAGGTTTTAAATGACTAAAAAATGTGTACCAAAATTTCTAGAGAGACTAACAATAGTTTTTTTTAATCAATTTTAAAAGAATGTTGAATAAGATTTTCAAAATTTTTTAAAAAGAATGTGGATTATTCAAAGGTATTTTTTTTTTTACTTTTTCAGGATCTTAAAAAAGTTTAAGGGAAAATTCGAGTTTGAAAATAATAAAATTATTATCAGGTTCCTAGAATATTTTTTATGATTTTTTTAAACATATTTTTTAAAGAATATATAAAAATATTATATATTTTCTGATTCATTTTCAAATTTATAGCAATAAAAATGGTAGCGTAGATTTTTTTTTAATTTTTCAACTACGCAACGTATTGAAGTTTAAATTTTTTTTATTTTAACGTATTTTAATTCGAAAATTTTTAATTGAAAACTATTAAAAGCTTCCATTTCCTATGCATGAATTTATAAGCGTTTAAATAAATACTTCTTAAGCTCAAATTCAAAAATTAAGAAATTCAAATGTTGATTTAAAATTACCATGAAAATTAAAAATTTGTTTAATAATTGATGTATTTTCTTTAAAGAATTTTTTTTGTGGATAACTAATCTTTTTTGTTGTATATTCATTTCATTAATTCAGAATTATTTTTGTCTTAAAAAATTAGTTTTTTTAAATAAAAATTAAAATATTTTATTTTTTGTCGTAAATTGATCTTTCTTGATAAAAAAGTAATCTTCTTGGTTAAAGATTTATCTTCTTGGTTGTAAATTTACCTATGTTATTGAAAATTCATACATTTTATTAAAAAATTATCTTTTTCAGTACAAAATTCAACTGTCGGGTAAAAAATTTATTTTTTGGTTTGAAGATTCACTATTTAAGTTACAAATTAATTTCTTTGCTCTAAAATTTAACTATTTTGTTGAAAATAAGCTTTTTTTGGTGAAAATGAATTTTTTAACTCAAATTTATTTCTTTATTTAAAAAATTCACTTTTCATCTATTTTTGGTTGAAAATTGAATTATTTTGGTAGAAAATGGATATTTGTGGGTTAAAAATTTAATTTTTTTGTCGAGAATTCCTCTTTTTGTCAAGAAAATTAGTCTGTCTTAGGTGAAAATTTGAATAATTTGCTAAAAGTTCGTATTTTTGGTTTGAATCAACTGTTTGTGATTTTAAACTGAAACATTTCATAGTGAAAATATCAACTCTTACATTTATTATCAAAAAATAATTGTTTAAATCTGAAATTCATCACTTCAATCTAAAATTTAGGTATTTTGTTGAAAAATCCCTTTTTTTAGCTAAAAATTAATTATTTTTAATGAAAATGCTATTCTTTGGTTTTTTGCAATAAAATAAAGTGTTTCGGGTATCAATCGTATGCCAAACAAGACTCTTGCTGACGTTTCGTGAACATTGCGGTTCACTTTTTCAAGGCTAACATAAAACTGATCTTTAGGTTACATTGTTCCTATATATACTCCTTACGATGCCTGTGATTGGCTAGAGTGCCTCATTATGGAGGTTGGTTGATCCTGATAGGCCAATCAAGTCTTTTTAAGAAAAATCGGGAGGGCGGAAAGCCAAATCGATTTAGTGTTATATTTATTATCCCTATTGATGTTATCAGGGTGTTTTAAGATTTCAATGGCTTCTTTATGTTTTTTTTAGAAAAATATTGTATGTTTTTGCGATGGCGGTTGTTTTTTAAAATAAAATGCTATGTCCTGTTTCGATATGATGCTCATCTAGTGCTGATTGCATACAATTTTCTAGCCTGACTTTATTCTCATATGGTCTTTTACACGTTGGCTTACCACTCTCCCGGTTTTTTCAGTCATTATTAATTTAACAGTTAGGACGCTATACGTGTTCATAAATCAAAATTGAAATAAATGATTTTTCCTTTATTTATGCTCTTAATTAATAATTATCAGCTGTAGGTTGCACTGTCCACTTTAGGGAGGTTTCCTCTACTTTCTTGTGAAAATTTTTCCATCTGGGATGTTTCATTACTACATATTAATGATGAACAACCCAGAGAACCATGTAACATGTGGTCATAAGGCCTGCGGCTATCTCACAAACATTAACTAGATCGAGATATTCTCGCCTCTAATTGTACTAGATCTTGATTGTAAATAGGAAACATGTCTCTAATTACGCATCAAGTAACATCAAACAATCAAACATACGGGGAATATCTCAGTAATTAAAACCATTTTTGGGCAAAAAAAGATAACATAGGCTGTCTATAAGGTCGAAACCGGAAAATTTTTTTGATAGGGTGATTGTGAGTTTTCTTTAACAAATATGTGTAAAAGGAGGTAAGTGGCTCCTCTGATAGTTTAAAAGAACTTTCGAAATTAAATATAATAAAGCAATAAATCCAAAGTTTTTATATATTTCAATTATAGTAGTAGTAGCAGCTGTGTACAAATGACGTAGCCTTTTTGGCAGAGAAGGCATAGGGGTGTTGTAAGGAACGCTTTTTTTATGCTGTCTTACATAGGGTACAATTTTTGTTAGAATTTATCTTTTTAGGTTCAAAATTCAACTTCTTATTTAAAAGTTAAAACTTCAATTGCATTTTTTTAAGGTTTATAATTTATTTAGGAATTTAAAATATTTGTTTGAAAATTGAATTTTTTTAAGAAGATTATATTTAAGAGTGAAATTTCAATTTTCTTGTTTAAAAATCGTTTTAACAAATTAAAAATTTAACAGTTCGGTAGTATATTTAACTATTTAGTTGAAAATCAAACCTTCTTTTTTAATTCATATTTTTAAGTTCAAAATTTGATTGTCTTGTGGAAAATTCGTTCTTTTGGCTTAAGACTTCATTTTTTTCTTTGTTATACCTTCATAATTTTAGTAGAATCATCATCTTTTTGCTTAGAAATTGAATCCTTTTTGTGTATAAATTTTGCCTTTGTGGCTTTGAAATTCAGTAATTAGGTAGAAAATTCAACTGCATGGTGAAAAATGTAACTGCTTTGTAGAAGATGAGTTTTTTGTATTTAGAAATCAGAAAATAATTAATCAAAGTAGGCTCTGTGCACCTAGAAAAAAGTATTGCCCAGCATATAAGGACATAAATGAAGTCGCTTAAGTCTCCCCCTCCTTGCCCCATTCTCCCACTTTCTCTTTATCTACCAGTCTTTTCACTTCCCCACAAGTACTTCCCCTCTTTTACTTTCCCGCAACTAATTCCCCTATTTTGACTTCTCCTACCAACTCCAATGCCCTCCTCTCCAACTCTACTAATTCTCCTCATTTTCTCTACTTTTGCTTTTTTTCCTTTTATCAATCACTTTCTCTTGTCCCTATGTCGCCATCTTCCTCATTTTCACTTCTATCCTCCTACTTCTCTCTTTTCATTCCCTTTCTCCCGTTAGGCAACCATATTTCTACTGCATCATTGTTTCTATCCTCCCTTCCCATTCCTTTACTTATTGTATCTTCTACTGCGACACCCTTCTTACACTTCTCCCAAATCTTTTCTAAGCCTCTATCTTTCGTCGACTTCATCTACTTTTCCTTTTACCAACCCTCCACTGCTTCCCCTTTTCAGCCTTTACATTTTTTAATTCTCCTTTCTTTCCCTGAGTCCCCTCCTAACGTCCCTCTCATAAATTTTCCCTACACACTCATATTTTCGACCCTATCACTTTAGCTGCTTTTGTATTCCTACTGCTTCCTTCTTATTTCTTCGCTTTCCCATATTTTCCCCTCTTCATCATTCCTACCCTTTTCTTATTCCTTCACCTACCCAATCTTTCTTCAAGACTTCCCCAGCATGTTTTTCTGCGCCTTTCCCACTTCCCTACTCCCTTCTCCTTTTTTCCCTTTATCTACCCCTTCTCTTACTTCTTTTTGACTACCTTCTCTCTCTAGACTTCTCCTTCTATATCGTACGCCCTCGTCTTTCACTCTTCTACTTCTCATTTTTTTCACTTCGCCTCCCGTTACTTCCTCTTACTCCTTTGTCACCTTCTTTCTTATTTCCCCCCCTATCCACCCCATTGCCCTAACTTTCGTCACTTTCCATCCCATACTTTTCTTTCCCTACGTCACCTTAATCACGTTTATTTTTTCCGCTTCCCCTCAGTCGCCCTTATGTCCCCATCATCTCTGTACCCACCCTCCCTTCCTATTAATTTTCTCATCCTACCTTTTAACACATCTACTTTCTCACGTTTCTTCCAGTAATTTCCTGTGCCTCTCTCTTACTTACTTCTCATTTATCTCCTCTCACTAAATATTTATTACTTTTCCTTTCATACCTCACCAGTTCACCTACTTCTACTGCTTTTACTTCTTCTTATTTTCTTTACTTTGCCTCCTATTACTACCTTTTGCCTCCAAATCGTCTCTCTCCCTATTTCTACCTTCACCCTTTCTAATCTTTTACTTATCTTCCCTTCCTCTACGCCCCCTTACTAAGGTCCCTTTCATAACTTTCCCCTACCTTCTTATACTTACGATCCTCTCACTTTCCCTTTTTCCTTATCCCCACTCCTCCCTTCTTATTTGTTTTATTTCCTATTTATCTTCTTTCTCATTACTTCTACCACTCACTCAATCCTTTACTTTACCTACCTTTCTTGACAACCTTTCTAGCACTTTTCCTCGACCCTTCTATTTTTTTCTACCCCCTTTTCATACTTTTTCCTTATCTACCACTCTTTCACATTCGCTAGACTGATTTTCACTACTTTGCCTCTTATTACTCTTTCTGGTTCCTGCGTCGCCTTCTTGCTCATTCCTACCCCTATACTTCCTATTCTCCTAATTTCTTTTACTTTTAATACCGCACTTTTCTTATCCTACGTCACCTCACTTACGTCCCTTTTATTACATCCTTTTATTTTTATAATGTTCCTTTTCTCACTTCTACTCTCGTCCAATTTCCTTAGTTGCCCTCAGTCGCACATATTCTCCCTTCATTATCGTACGTACCCTCTCTTTCCATTTCAATTCTTATCCTACCATTGAATACGCTCACTTTCTTACGTTTTCAGTACTTCCCTTTCGACTCTCTTTTTCTTCCTATTTATTTACCCCTCCTCATTTTCCCTACTCCGCATCCCATCGCTAACTTTTTCCACTAAATCGCCTTTCTCTGCATTTCCAACCCCTTCCTTTATATGCTCTTACATCTCCTTCCTCCTGCTACGTCTCCTTTTTCAAGTCTTTTTTATAAATGTCCCCTACCTTCTCATACTTCCCATCCTGTAGCTTCCCCTCTATGTTTATCTCTACTCATCCCTTTTTATTTCTGTATTTCCTTTTACTTGCACATATTTTGCCTTCCTTATCGTTCACACCATCTGTTCTTGTTCTTTTACTTTCCCTATTTATCTTCACATCTCTACCAGAGCTTTTCCATGTCTCCTCTCTACTTGCCCTCCTCTCACTCATCCTCCTCATTTCAACTACATTCTTCCCATTCCCTTACATCTTTTAATTTTCTTTATTCCTGTTTCCTTCCTGTATGCATTACTCTCTTCCTTTTTCATGAATTCTCCTTCCTTCCTTTACGTCCTTTGCGTCATTAGACCGAGGTGAGATAGAAAAAGTTATGGTGAAAATGAGTATAACATGAGGATTAATAAAGAGAGAATCGCACATTTTTAGAGAATCAAAAAAGAAGGGTAAAGGTAGCAGAAAAAAAAGCAGCATAGCTTTAAAGGTAAGAACAAAGATGAATAAACAAGAAATAATTAATTAAAACAATAAAAACAAAGATAAAGATGTATACACTAGCATACAAGACAACATTTGTTGATAGCAGAGGATAAGGAAGGAATGGCGGTCCTTATAACAGGGGTAGATAAATACTCAGATGAAAAAAAGTTTAATTTAAATGTAGAAAAGACAAAGATAATAAAGTTGAGAAAAGGAGTGAGAAGAAGAAAAAGAATGGACAGCGAGATGAAAATAAATGAAGTTGAAAGAAGTAAAAGAGTTTAAATATCTGGAATATACCTTGCAAACAAGTAGAGCTCATAAGATTTATATAAAAAGAAGGATAAGAAAAGCAGCAGAAGTAACGAAACAGATATGGGAAATAGGAAAAATAAGGTTGAAAGAATTATAGAAGGAGAATGTGTTTATTTGATACGCTGGCATGGCCAGTGTTAGGTTATAGAGCAGAGATAGGGGGGGAGAGATTTTACATGAAAGGTATAAAAGACAGACGTTAGGAGTAGACTTGAGGACACTAGATATATGGTGACAGAATAAATTAAGTATTAAAGCAGGAGAGAGGGCATGGAAATTCAAAACAAAGCTAAGGTAACAAAAGGGAGAAGTCTTAGCGAGAAAGTGCTTGATGAAGGTGCGGGAAAGAAGAGGGAGGGCAATAGAATTAACGAGATGTGATGAAAAAAGAAGGGAGTTTTTCAAAAATAGAGATGCAGAAATAGGGGCTGAAGTAAGCTATGAAGAATCCGAAAAAGGGAGAGGGAAAGACAATTAATAGAAACATAAGGGATGATTGAGAATTTAAAATATAATAAATGTTATAACATGACAAAAAAGGAAGAGGTACCAGAATATTAAAAAAAAGGATAGATAGTGAAAAGATGGACAAGAATAGCAAGACTAAGATTGGAAAACGAGGGAAGGGAAAGGATGTATCAGAAAAAGAAAGCAAAGAAAATGCAGAATATGTGAATGAAAAGAGAAAAGATAGAAGCATGTATGAAAAAATGTAGAAGAGGAATGGAAGATGAGAAAGTTGGCAAGAGAATGTGGTAAATATTTTAAGAATGAAAAGATTCGGAAAAGAGTAGATGAAGGAGTTGGAGGGGGCTAAAGAAGCAAATGAGAAAGAAAGAAGAAATAGATGTGAATAAAATAGAAAATTGGAGGTAAAAAAAAAGTAAAAGAAAAAGAAAACGGAAGTCGCAAAAAAGAAAAGAGGGATAGACAATATAAAAGAAAGATGAAATATAATTAAGAAATCAAAATATATTCAATAGTATAAGATGACAAAAAAGGAAAAAGTACCAGAGTATTTAGAATAGGGATAGAGAGTGAAAATTTGGACAAGAATAGCAAGACTTAGATTGAAAAACAAGGGAAGGGAAGGTACGTATCAGGAAAAGAAATAACGGAAAATGCAGAATATGTGAGTAAAAAGAGAAAAAATAGAAGCATGTATGGAAAGAATGTAGGAGAGGGATGGAAGATAAGAAATTTGGAAAGAAAATGTGGTAAATATTTCATAAAGGGAAAGACTCGGGAAAGAGTGTATAAAGGAGCTGGAGGGGCCTAGAGAGGCAAGTGAGAAAGAAAGAAGAAATAGGTGAAAATGGAATAGAAAAATGTAAATACAAATGAAGTGAACGAAAAAGAAAACGCAAGTCGCGAAAAAAGGGAAAGGGATAGACAATAAATAGAAAGATGTAGGATGATTGAGGAATCAAAATATATTCAATGGTATAAGATGACAAAAAAGAAAGGAGTAACAAAGTATTTATAGAAAGGGATATAGAGTAAAAAGATGGAAAAAATAGCAAGATTTAGATTAAAAGAAGAGGGAAGGGATGCATTGGGAAAGAAGAAAACAGAGAATGCAGAATATGTTAATAGAAAGAGAAAACACAGAAGCATGTATGGAGAGAATGTTGAAGAGGAATGGAAGATAAAGAAAGTTGGCAGAAGAATGTGGTTAATATTCTAAGGGAAATGTATTGCTTTTCAAGTGTCTAGAGACTAGCGACATTAAATAAAAAATGTACTTCAATTAAACATTTCTTTTAGATGAAATACCTTCTAAGATAGTTTAATAGGTCTAAATAGTTACTCACCCGACAGCCTCCTTGTAGAAGACACTGAAGAGAACTATCCCAACGCCAGTTCCAGCTTGAACTATCATCTCAACAAACTCGAGCCGTTTCCTAAAGTAATGACCCAGCACCAGACCAGCAGTTTCTCGTACTAGTCCAGCACCAGCTCCCAGCACTAGTCCATAGCTGTTGCATTTTGAAAAAGAAAATCTAATGAGCTTATGGAAAAAGAGCCTGTACTAATAAATAATTTTGTTTACTATTTTACATCAGGAAATTTATTTCGGGCTAATATGTAAACTCTAGAATAGCTTCTGCAGGCCTCACACTTCCCTACTATTCGCCACTTTTTGTATCATTTTCACATAAGTCTGCTATTTTGCTACTTTTATAAGGGCTATATCTCTAAAGCTACTTTTTTGGCTATTTCAAAATGCGTTTTTATTTTTCAGAGGAAATCAGGCAACACCGGGTGGAAAACAACTTTGGTAATTTACTTGACTGCTCAGTTATCCGAACTAGTAATCCAGTATAATTCAAATAATTCAGCGTAATCCTCCGTAATACACGTGTAAGACGAAAAAATATGCTTCGAATCAGAAGTAATTCACTTGTAATCCGATGTAATACAGTTGTAATCTGGAGTAATCCAATTTTAATCCAGAGTAATTTATTTTTAATCCAGATAATTCAAATTTATTTAAGTTATCTAAGTAATCCACATGTAATCTACCTGTAATCTTAGGTAATACAGGGAGTCCCAGACTCAAGTGTCCGGAGTTATATAGCTGTATAGAAATTAAGAAAATGAATCGAAAAGTTTTTTTTTGAAAAATCAGTTAAATTTGTCGTTTCTGAGTTATTAAGCATATAAGCTGGACCAATCAGGAACGAAATACGTGTACGTGAGGAGGTGTCAGCCTTGTGTTAACGAAGCGAACGCCAAGGTGGGGTTCGCAACAGTCACCGCACTACGTGGGATTGCCGCTAACGTACGCGTATTGCGCTCCTGATTGGTCCAGCTTAAATACTCAATAACTTAAAAACTAATACTTCAACAGATTTTTAGTAAGGGAATTTTCGATTTATTTCTCTAATTTATATACAGCTACATAAGTCCGAAAACTTGAGTCTGCCACACCTTGTATACTTATAATCCATGTAATTCAAATTTGGGTAATAAAAGTTAATAACTTGTAATCTAAAGTAATCCAAATAATACAGAGTAATTTACACAGGTGTTTCAAATTTTTTAAATATCTTGTTGAGATTTTTTTTTAAATTAGTTTTCTTAACTAACAATTTAACTATTCCATTCTTGGTTTAAAATTGATCTTTTTTAGTTGAAAATTTGTTTTTTTGCTAGAAGAGTAAACTTTTCCGTTAAGAATTCATATTTTAGACTAAAAATTAAACTAATTTATAAAAAGTTAATCTATTTTGTAAAAAATTCAAAAATGTTGTCAAAAACTTCTTTTTTACATTTTTATCCTATGATGAGAAGGTATAAGATTTGTGTAAAATTTGACCCACCCCCCGGTTTTTGTCAAATGTCCACGTTCTTAGACCCCCTAAACCGAAAAACAGGTTTTTACGAATGTGTCTGTCTGTATGTATGTCTGGATGTATGTATGTATGTCTGTATGCATGTATGTCTGTATGTATGATGTGTGTCTGTATGTCTGTATGTCTGTCTGCATGTATGTCTGTCTATAAGCACGATAACTTTTGAAAAAATTCATCATTAGATTGGCCTTTAGTATATGCTTTCAGTGTCAAAAACTGAATGTCAAGTTCGTTAACCAGCCGTTTTGGATTATAATTTAAAAAGTGAGCAAATTTTGAAAATTTCTAAAACCATTTTTCTTTAGATTTAAAAATTCTACGTACCGTTATAAGTAGTATTTGAAAAGACAAATAATATATTTTCATGACTTTTTTTGATAAAACTGAAATTACCGGATTTATAGCATTTTTAAAATCCAAAAAAACAAATGAAAATGAACATTTCAGGCCAGAAAAGCACGATTTAAAAAAAGTCAGATAGAGAAAAACGTTGCATTTTGAACACCTAACAAAATTATAATAACAACTTTTCGAATTTTTCTGAAAAACAAAAAATTCTAATTTTGATTTCACAAAAAATAATGAAATATAAAAAATTCTATTTTGCAGTCAAACTATGCAAAATACAACAAAAGATATTTTGACCGAAATTTTGCACCTGAAAAATATCTACAAATTTGTTATTATTTACATTTTTATTCGACCCGCCGTTTTTGTTTTA
>JAUELO010000366.1:1818630-1833578 GCA_032357855.1 Amphibolips quercusostensackenii
AAACTAATCTTCTTGATTGAAAATCCGCTTTTTTGGTTAGGAATTAATTTTTTAGGTTGAAAATTATACTATTTTGTTAAGAGTTCAACTATTTTGTTGAAAATTTATTTACTTTGTTCAAAATTCCACTCTTTGGTTAGTAATCATTTTCAATTCAAAGCGTTCAAAATTCAACAATATTATTTTAAATTAAAGAATCTCGTAACTGAATGATTTCAGATTAAAATTTAAAAAACACAATTTTAAAACGTTAAAAATGGAATATTTTTTATTGTAATTTCAAAAATTCCATTATTTAAAATTCAAAGAAACCAAAATTGTATTATTTTTAATTAAAAGCTATCATCATTGAATAATTAAAAATCCAAATAATTTTGAATTCAAATCGATTAAAATTTGACAATTTGAAATTGAAAACTAAATTGATTTTTTCAAAGTAGCTTCTGAAAATTGTTGTTACATCAAAAAATATAATTTTACAATAAAATTAGTTGGACAAATTTTGCAAAGATCGAAAAAAGCATAACCATTATAAACCATCAAAATTAAATTATTCTAAAAAAAACGTTTAATATAAAAAGTAATTTTAAATGGGAAAGATTAAAATGAAAAAAAAATTTTTAAATCTAAACTTCATTAAAAACTGAAAACAATTTTAGTCAACAAGAATTGTGTTATTAAATTTTTTTATATTGAAACCTTTTAAAATTTCAATTATTTTAAGTAAATTTAAATCGTTTAAAAATTAAAAATGTTCAAATTGTTAATTATGTTTTTCAAAATTCAACAATTTCAATTTTAATTTAAAAATTAAAACTCATGAAAGGAAAAAATGAAAAATTTACCATTCATAATGAAAATTTAGAACTCGAAACTTGTAAACATTCAAAATGAATGAAAGTATTCAATTTAAATAATAGAATTTTGACATTTTAATTTAAAATAAAATAATTTTTAATACTTTATTTAGAATTATTATTATTCTTAAAATTTTTCCATTTTACATGAATCATTTATTCAAATCATCAACTAAACATCAGACAATTTAAAAATATAACATTAAAAATTTTTAAAAATATATAAAACAAGATTGCTATATATAATTTCGGATTTTTCTTTTAAAGATGAGTGAAAAGTTTCATATTTTGAAACGTTTTTTAATAAGAAATCAATTAATTTATAATTGTTTAATCACAATTTAGAATATTTAAATCTAAAATTATTACATTTAAAACTGACAATTTTATTGACATTTTTTTTGTTGACTGACAAATTTTTTGTTATTAAAAACTCAACTATTTTGTTAAACATTTATTTTTTGGTTTCAAAATTCATCTCTTTTTGAAGGAATTTTTTTTCTGGTTACAATGCAACTGTCTGCTTAAAAATTAATTATTGACGATTAAGAATGAACTTTTTCTTAAAAATTCAAATTTTTTGGATTAAAAATTCAACTGTTTTGTAGAAATTTCGTAGTTTTGGCTAAAAAATTCAACAGTTTGGAAGAAAATTAAAATATTTAGTGAAAAAATTACGTATTCTGTTAAAAATTTGTCTTTTTTTGGTAGAAAATCAATTTTTTGGTTGAAAATTCGCGTTTTTTGTTATTAAAAATTTAATTTTTTAACTGAAAATTTTAATACTTTGTTAGAAACTCATTTTATTGATTGTAAATTAATTTTTTTGTTGCAAATTCATATTCTTTGGTTAAAAATTAAACTTCAATATAAAAAATTGGTCTTTTGGGCTTAAAAATTCAAAATTTGGTATAAAATTCAACTATTTCGTACAATATTAGACTCTTTCATAGGAAATTCGTTTTTATTTATTAAAAATTAATTCTCCTCAATCCAAGTTTAGTTACTCTATTTTTTGATAAAAATTAAGCTTTTTGGGTTTAAAATTCAACCATTTAGTTGCAAAAATTAATTTTCCACCTGAAAAAAAACAGCAATTTTCAACCAAAGTGACGAATTTTCAACAAAAATTGTGAATCTTTAACTAGAATAGATAAATTTTGAACCAGAAAAATGAATTTTCAACCAAAGAGTTCAACTTTCGAGCAAAAAGATGAATTTTTAACCAAAAAGATTAATTTTCTACCAAAAAATACGATTTTTCCACAAAATAAATGGATTTTAAACGAAATAGTTTGATTTTCTACTAAAAAAGACGAATTTTGAACTAAACAGTTAAATTTTAAACTAAAAAAGTTTAATTTTCAACAAAAAATGTAATGATCAAATTTGTAGCTAATAAAAATAAATTTCAACCAAACTGATGAATTCTCAACTAAAACGAAGAATCATGAACTGGAATAGTTGAATTAAAAACACAAATATGAATTGACAACCAGGAAGAATAATTTCTACCAAAAAAGACGAACTTTCAACAGAAGAAATTAATTTTTGACTAAAAAAGATACATTTTTCTAAAAAAAATTAAATAGTTAAATTTTCAGTTAGAAAAATTAATGCTTAGCCAAAGAGAGGAATTTGCAACTAATGTTATTAAACATTAATTTGGAATAGTTACACTATCAGTTGAAAGAAAATAATAATATTCAACCGAAAAAAGATAATTTCCAAAAAATAATTTGCAATGAAAATAATTTAACATTCATATGGAATAGTTAAATTTTCAGTTAAAAAAAAAATAATATTCAACAAAAATAAACTTATTTTCAAACAAATAATTACATTTTTACATAGAATAATGAATTTTCAATTAAAATAATTAATCATTGATTTGTAATATTTACATTTTCAGTTAGAGAAAAAATTATATTAAAAAAAAAAATTATTTTGAAACAAATAATTGCATTTTTACTCAAAGTGATGAATTTTCAACTAAAATAATTAAACACTGATTTAGGATAGTTACATTTTTAGTTAAAAAAAATAATATTAAGAAAAACTTATTTTCAAAATTGAATAGTTGTAATATTAAACTAGATTAGTGACATTTCCAGTTAAAAAATAAATTTTTAACCAGAAGAAACAACAATTCTTCAACAAAATAGCTTATTTTTCAAACAAAAGACGAATTTTTAATTAAAATAATGAATTTTCAAAAACTACAAAATTAATTTTTAACCAGAAAAACAACATTTTTTCAACAAAACAGCTTATTTTTAGACGAAAGAGTTTAACTTTTAACCAAGTAATTAAATTTTCATTGAAAAAGAGATGAATTCTAAACAAAAAATGTTGAAAATACAACAGATTGGTTTTAAATTAAATTTTTTGTTAAAAATTCATATTCTCTGGTTAAAAATTTTATTGAATTATAGAAAATTCGTCTTTTTGGCTTTAAAATTAAAGAATTTGGTATAAAATTCAAATATTTCGTACAATATTGGACTCTTTCATCGAAAATTTGTTTTTGTTTTTTAAAAATTAATTCTCTTCAATAAAAATTTAGCTACTTCAGTTTTTGTTAAAAATTAATTTTTTTATTGTTTTAAAATTGAAATGAATTTGTATCATTTCTGAATAAAAGCGTTTAAAAATAAATAATTACAAATTTTAAAATCTTACAAAATAAAAACTCTGAAAATTTCTTAAAAATCAAAAATTGTAGAATAAAATGTTAAAAATTAGATTATTTCATTAAAAATAAGTTGAAATTCTATCATTTGTAATTCAAAGAGTTCCAAATTAAATAATTTTATTTTGAATTAAAGAATCCCGAAACGGAATGAATTCAGATTAAAATTTGAAAAATACGACAATTTTTAAACGTTAAAAATTGAATATTTTCTTATTATAATTTTGAAATTTTCTGGTTGAAAATTCAACTGCATCATAGAAAATTCGTCTTTCTGGCTTTAAAATTTAATAATTTGGTATAAAATTCAAATATTTCGTACAATATTGGACTCTTTCATCGAAAATTCGTTTTTGTTTGATAAAAATTAATTCTCCTCAATAAAAATTTAGCTACTCCAGTTTTTGTTAAAAATTAATTTTTTTATTGTTTTAAATTTAAATTGAACTTGTATCATTTCCAAATAAAACCGTTTAAAAATAAATAATTACACATTTTAAAATCTCACAAAATAAAAACTCTGAAAAATTCTTAAAAATTCTTAAAAATGAAAAATTGCAGAATAAAATTTTAAAAACTGGATTATTTCATTAGAAATTAGTTGAAATTCTATCATTTGTAATTCAAAGAGTTCAGAATTGAACAATTTTATTTTGAATTGAAGAATCCCGAAACGGAATGAATTCGGATTGAAATTTCAAAAATACGACAATTTTTAAACGTTAAAAATGGAATATTTTTTTATTATAATTTAAAAATTTTCTGGTGAAAAATTGAACTGTATTATAAAAAATTCGTCTTTCTGGCTTTAAAATTTAACAATTTGGTATAAAATTCAACTATTTCGTACAATATCGGACTCTTTCGTCGAAAATTCGTTTTTGCTTACATTATAAATTCTCCTCAATAAAAATTAGGTTACTCCATTTTTTGTTAAAAATTGATCGAAATAATAAATGAATTGATCGTATAAAAATTGATTGAAATTTTTAGAAAAGAAAAAAATATAAACTAAAAATTAATTAAATAAAATCTGGGCTAACATCCATTATTGAAACTATATATTTAAAGATTTATGTAATTTGTTAAAAAATTTTTTTTTTGTTAGAAAATTATTCACCTTGGTTTAAAGTTTAACTATGTGGTAGAAAATTAACCTTCTTGGTTGAACATTTATTTTTTTTTGTTGGAAAGTAAATTAAATTTACTGAAATTTCCGCCCTTTTTTACAGAAAATTTTATTTCGTGTTTCTTCCTCTGAAGAAAAAGTAATAATATAATCTATACAGGGTGTCCAAACTAACAAAACACTTAAATAGTTTTCCAGGTATAATATTTTGTCAAAAAGCCAAGGTCATTCTTGGAGTAACTTTTAACGAAGAATCCAGTGGTGACCTCGAATTCGACCTTGAGCCTGACCTTCAAGGTTATTTCAAGGTCAACTTCGTTTCTTAAATGAGTTCAAGGTCACCCTTGACTCATGACCGGACTAAAAGTTTAAACGTGAAATTCCCCGCTCTTTCAATTACCGTTGTCAAAAATAGAGAATCCCATTTGAAAAAACTAAATTGACCTTGATAGAACCTTGGAGGTTGAAAATTCTTTGGATTTTCTTTGGTTGAAAGTGAAACTACTTTCTTGCAAATTAATTTTTCTGTTTAAAAATTTATCATTTCAATTAAAATGTATCTATTCAATAAAAACTTAAATATTTTTCAAATTTTTGTTTTGTTTGAAAACTAATTTTGGTAACTGAAACTTTAGCTATTTGGATTTTGATTCAAAAAATTTTTTTCTTGAAAACTAAACTCTTTGAAATTGATATTTTATAACAATTTTTTTACTTTAAATTTAAAATAGACTTTACTTAAAAAGGCTAACTCTTCATCGAAAAATGTAAATTGAATTTAAAAAAAAAACAGTTAAATTCCACCCAGGAGACGAATTTTCAACAAAATAGCTGAATCTGCAAACAAAACTGTATATTTTATAAACACAACGTTGAATTTTTATCCAAAAAGGAAATTTTTTTAACAATACTGTAAAATTTTTTAGCAAAAAATACAAAATGATTAATTTTCAACCAAAAATGAAATATTTAAAAACTTCTAACAAGGTAGTTGAATTTTTAACGAAACAGATCAATCTTTAAATAATAAAATTAATCTTAAACAAAACATTTAAATTTTTAATCAAGATAAATAATTTTCTACTAAAAAATATAATATAATATATATAATAATATAATAAAATATATATAAAATATATAATATAATATAATAAAACCTAAATTTATAGCGAAAAATTTATAGAAACAGAAATTAAAAAAATAGTTAAATTTAAAAAAAATAAATTAATTTTTAACAACGTAGTTCAAAATATCAACAAAGTATCCAAGTAAAATAATAGTAGGAGCCTTAAAAAAATATTAAGTAATTAAGTAATATTCAAATAAAAAATAAAATTCGCTATTTTATAGATTTTTTTATATCAGTGGTTAAAAAATAAAAAAATAAATAGAAAAAAAAATGCATCAGGATACCGCTGTGCTAGAAGCTTCTAGTTTAATCTGAATTTCTTCGAGAATTGCTAAAATTGACGCATCTAGAATATTGAGATTCAAAATTAATTTTGCTTTTTTACATTTTTTTTATATTAGTAGTGAAAAATATTTTTTAAAAATAAGAAAAATAATTAAACTTTTGTAAAAATTTGTTAGTTTAAAGGATACCTCTGTTTGGTTGAATATTTTACTGTTTTGTTGACAAACTGATTTTTTGTTTGTTAAAAATTAATTTTTTTCGAATGAAAATTTAACTATTATTATTCTAGCTTACAATTAATTTGTTTGTTTTTAAATTTATCTTTTCTAGTTGTAGATCCGTGAATTCTGTTAAAAATCCGTGCTTTTTTGTATAAATTAAATTTTCTCAGGTAAAAATTCATTTTTTGTTGTTGGTAAAAATTGATCTTTCTGATTTAAAATTTGAGTATTTGTTGATTTTTCTAAATGACATTTAATTGTTGTTTTTAAATTTAAAAAAATTTTTTTTGGGTAAAATATAATCAATAACACTTTTCGTTTGGAATTCATAGTTTTTGTTTGAAAGTTGAACTACTTGTTTGAAAGTTGAAAAATCAACTTTTGTATAGAGATTCATTTTGGTTGAAAATTTATATTTCTAATCGAAAATAATTTTTTTTCTTAAAAAAATTTGACTACTTGGTTAAAAATCTATGTATGTTGTTAAGGATTTAAATATTTTGTTAAAAATATGTATTAATTCGCTGAATTCAACTTTTTTTAATCTAACAGGTTATGGCAAGGATTCATCTTCCCAGTTTAAAAATTCAACTGCTATGTATGAGATTTATCTTTTTAGCTTAAAAGTTCTAAATTTTGTATAAAATTCAATATTATAGTTAAAAATTAATTTAAAAAAAAATGCAATTGTTTTGTAGAAAAGTTGTGCTTTTTCTTTAAAGATTAATGTCTTCGTAGATACCATCGTTTTTAGTAAAGAATAAAACTGATTGAAAATTCGTCTTCTCATTAAAATTTAATTATTTTATAGAAAATTTAACTTTTTTTTTAAAATCGTCTTTATGAGAACATAATTAGTCTTCTTTTTTCATCTTTTTGGCTGAGGATTATTTATTATTATAAATAAATATGATTTAAAGAATCGCCGATGAATTTTGTGTCCATTCATGTTTATATCCTAGCTAAGTTCAATATTGATAATAAGATTGAGCTTTAATGACTTGGCATAATCCACGTATGGTTCCCCTTGAACCTTAACTCTTTTATTCTCTTCTCACTTGCTGCCTTCTCTGTCTACATGCCGATTTTCTTAAACATCTCAAATCCCTTCCTTCCATGTGCATCCTTCTCACGTCATCCATCTGAAGTCCATTCACTCTAAAATACTTTTCCCTTTCAATCATCATCCTCCTACCCTCTCTTCTGTTCTTCTTCTCCCACCAACATTTTCTAACCAGGTTACTTCTCCCCTCTTCAAAAATTTCTCCGCATATTTACACGCCCGTCTCCCCATTAGAATCCCTAAGCACGATCTCCTTGTCTTCGTCCTGACAGTATAATTAGGCGTGTTTCCTGCTAACCCTAGTGTCGACTTTACATGTCTTTTCTGTGTTTTATTTACCTCCTCACTTTCCTTCCACACCCACGCCTCTATTCTATACAATAGCACACTCATTACTAGTGAGTCAAACAATTTTCTTTTCATTCCAAAATTATCTGCGAATAACTTCTTTCCTAACCCCCACACCTGCCTTATCACCACATTTGTCCTCCTCACTCTCTCTTTTATGTGCCTATCCACTTCTGCATTCCTCCGAAACAAGAAGTCCAGGTGCACAAACTCTTTTAACTCCTATTCCGCCCCTCCCTTACACTTTCACTCTTCTCCCTAAGCGCTTCTCTTCCTCTTTTCTAAACACTATAACCTTGGACTTTTCCGTATTCAGCTCAAACCTATTGTTATCCACGTATCTTTTGAACCTCTTCATTAGCTCCTTTAAGGCCTCCTCGTTTCTTTCCAGCAAGACTCCAGCTTAGTTTCCATATCTGCAATTCAAATCTCAAAAAGCGTTGGGCTAAGCGGACACCCTTGCCTTAAATCCCTATCGATCAAAAATCCCTACGAAATCCCCTCACCTCCTCTTACCTTATCTTTTGTCTCCTCACATGTCTACTTTAGCCTCTAAATAAGGCCTCTCTCTACTTCACTTTCCTTCATCACCTCCCACAAACTCCCTCTATCCATCAAAGGAAACGCGCTTTTATGATCTACAAAAAAACACGTACACTCTCGACCCCTTTTTCGCGAATTCTATATTCACCACGTGCTGCAGAACGTAGATATTGTAGATAGTACTCCTGCCCGCCCTAAAGCTTGCCTGCGTCTCCGACAATATAACTTTACCCTCGACATCCTTCTGCAGCCACTTCGACAACACTATCCCGTATACTTTATACGCTGTAATTATAAGCGTAATCGCTCTATAATTTTTCTCCTATCATTATCTGCTTTCTTATACAGTGGCACTATCAGGCACTCTCTGCAGCCTTCTGGAAATCCCTCTTCCTCCATACTTTCTTCACTACCTCCTTCAGCCTTTCTCTAACCTCTTGTGTACTAAACAGCCACGCTTCGTTCTCCACACCGCCCAGCCCTGCTGCTTTTGACCTTCTTAACTTTCTTATCTGTATATCTATCTCCTCGTCATTCAAGTCCTTTATCTCTACCTCCCTTGTTCTTCTATTCTCATCATCTCTCTTAGTTAAATAAGAGCCCTTAAATGATTCTTTAAAAAACTCCTTTCACTCCTAACTCCCTATCTTCTCGTTTATTCCCACTTTACGCTTCCTAAACCTATTTATTATCTTCCACACATCCCCCTTTGTCTTAATACTTTCTAACTCTACTTCCAGATCTTTTTCCTTTTCCTGCTCTTTCTTCTTACACATCAATCTAAACACTTTTTGCATTTTTACGCACTCCTTCTTTTTCGCAGTTCCCTGTTTCCACTCCTTGTACTTCCTCTTTACCTTCCTTTTTATCTTTTAACATTCTCTATCCCACTACGGCTTCACTATTTCTTTTTTCTTCTTTTTAAATACCTTCTTTTTCAAACGCTAAAACTTTCTCTTTCAAATCCTCCTATACCTCCTCCACCGACTCCCCTTTAAAACGTACTATCCCTAACTGCTCCTTATGCTTTTCTGTGGCCTCCCTCGCCTAGCCTTCCCTCTTTCCCGTCGACAATTCTTCCACATCTTGCCTTCCACCGCTCGCCCCCCTCATCTACAAAACTAATAGTTGATATTCTGGTTCTACCCTACCTTCCACTGCAAATCTCTCTGCCTTCTCCCAGGCTTGCATATTCATAACTACATAGTCTATCACCGATACCCCTACTTTATTTATGTTTGTGTATTCTCCCTCTTTATTCCCTGTTATTATACCATTCGCCACGGCCCATCCTCCACCCTCTATCTAGGCCCTTAGAATTTCCCCCTCCTTATTTATTATTTCATCCTTCAAATTTCTTTCAAAGCTCTCCCCCTCATAGTAAAGGTCGCTTTCCCACCCCATCCTCGCAATAAAGTCTCTACTCAGTACAACCATACCCTCCTCTCTTTCGCCTATCAAGTCTTTTACCTTTTTTTTAATTCTTTTTATCCTATCCACATTGTTTGTTTAAGTAAGGTTATTCACACTACCGTCGAAAATTCTCAACACGATCAGCGCAAGCACTAAGAAAAATCACTGCTGACTCTGAACCACGATAGCTCAGTGAAAAAAAGGGCATGTTTTAAAAAACAGTTGAAAAGCTTATGAAATTTTACGTCTAGTGCCTCCTAAAAGATATATTTTTGACCTTCTAAGGAAAATACAGCACGTGAGAAGTTTAAGAAAATTCAAGATTTTCTAAAATTTTGTACTTCGATTTCAACTTTTAACATGACCCAGGAAAATCGCTGCAAAAATCTAAAAATTATACGACGTAGAGCGTAAAATCATATTTTTAATTAAGGTGAAAAAAAATTCAAAAATCTTCATAAGTTTTTAAAATACGATTAAAAATGTTGAATCGTACACTGAAAGGAGCGTCACCGCAGCCGTACCGACAGATACAGTCACTGCACGAAACGTGACGTCGATTTTATACTTCAATTTAGTGTAGACGCAATCTCAGTTTCATACGGAAATTTGAGGCAATTTGAGAAATTCGTGGAATTCAGCGAATTCATGCAATTAAATGAATTAATAAAATTTATGAAATTCACGGAATACATGAAATTCACAGAATTCGTGCATTTCACGGAATTCGTGGAATTCACGGAATTCGTAGAATTCACGGAATTCGTGGAATTCACGGAATTCGTGGAATTCAAGGAATTCGTGGAATTTACGGAATTCGTGGAATTCTCGAAATTTGTGAGATTCACGGAATTCACGGAATGTATGAAATTCATGGGGTTCATGGAATTTACTGGATTAACGAAATTTAAATAATTTCTTAGATTGAGCAAAAATTTAAAAAAATCAACAAAATTTAAGAAATCCACGGAATTTAATCAATTCACGAATTTTAATGAATTTACAGAATCCAATGAAATCGCAAAATTCAATAAATATACGAACTTCAATGAATTACCGGTATTAAATAAATTTTCGAAATTCAAAAATTAACGGAATTCTCCAAATTCGTATAATTCACGGAATTCATTGAATTTTGAAAAATTCTATGCATTCAAGTCATTTGCGGAATTCAAGGAATTTCAGGAATTAGCGGATTCCATAGAATTCAAGAAATCTATGCAATTCAATGAATTCATGGAATTCAAATCATTCGCGGAATTCATTGAATTCATAAAACTTAGAAAATACGTGTAATTCGGGTAATGTTCGGCTTTGCTGGAATTTAAGAAATTCACGGAATTCAGTGAATTTACGAAATTTAAGGAATTTACAGAAATCAAGAAATTCACGGAGTTTGAGAAATTCTTGGAATTCAATTAATTTATGCAATTCAATAAATTTTTGAAATTAAATGAATTTATAGAATTCACGGAATTCGCGGAATTCATGGAATTCACTGGATTAACGAAATTTAGGTCATAACGAAATTCAAGGAATTTAACAAAATTTAAGGAATTTACGGGACTTAATGAATTTACGGAATTAAATAAATTAACGGAATTAAATAATTCTCAGAAATCGTGGATTCTACGGAATTCAATAATACACGGAATTTTCAGGATTCGTGGAATTCACGGGATTTATAGAATCCCGGCGTATTCCAGGCATTTAAGGTATTTGCGGAATTTGAGTAACTCAATAAATTCACGGATTTTATAGAATTTAAGAAATCCATAGAATTCAATAAAGTCATGGAATTGAAAACATTCGCGGGATTCATGAAATTCATGGAACTCAAGCAATACGTGTAATTTAAATATTTAAAGAATTTTTAGAATTCGCGAAATTTCTAGAATTCACGTAATTCATGAAATTTGAATCATGGGCGAAATTTAAGGCATTTGCATACTTAACATATTTCCAGTAATGTTAGACATTCAATAAGTTCTAGGAAATGAATAAACTTCAGGAATACAATAAACTATAGGAGTTCAATGAATTCTAGAAATTCAATAAATTCTAGGAATTTAATGAATTCTAAGAATTCAATTAATTCTAGGAATTTAATGAATTATAGGAATTCAATGAATTCTAGGAATTCAATCAATTCTAGTAATTCAATCAATTCTAGGAATTCAATGAATTCCAGGAATTCAATGAATTTCAGGAATTCAATGAATTCTAGGAATTCAATGAATTCTAAGAATTCAATGAATTCTAGGAATTCAATGAATTCTGGGAATTCAATAAATTCTAGGAATTCAATAACTTCTAGGAATTCAATAAATTCTAGGAATTCAATGAATTCTAGGAATTCAATCAATTCTAGGAATTCAATAAATTCTAGGAATTGAATGAATTCTAGGAATTCAATGTATTTTATAAATTCACTGAATTCTAGAAATTCAATATATTCTAGAAATGTAATGAATTCAAAAGATTCAATTATTTCAAGAAATTTCATGCATGCAAGAAATTTGAGAATTCACGGAATTCATCGAATTTATGGAATTTAAGAAATTAATGAAATTCAAGGAACTCTTGGAATGCACGGAATTCTTAGAATCAACAAAATTCTGGGAATTTATAGAATTCTAGAAATTTACAGAATTCTAAAAAATCACGGAGTTCTTGGAATTCACATAATTCTTAGACTTTACGGAATTTTTCGTATTTACGGATTTCTCTTGATTCAAGGAATTCTTAGAATTCACAGAATTTTCGGAATTCACAAAATTCTTAGAATTTACGGAATACGTGGAGCTCGCGGAAGTTGTGAAACTCACGGAAATTGTGGAATTCACGGAATTTGTAAAATTAACGAAATTTGTGGAGTTAGTTGAATTCAAGAAACTCAAAAATTTAATCAATTCTTGTAATTTAATGAGTTCACGAAATTCAAGGAATTTACGTGATTAAATACATTCACAAAATTGAATAAATCACGGAATTTAAAGAATTAACAAAAGCTAAAGAACTGACGGAATTCGAGGAATTTACGGATTTCAGAAAATTTACGGAATTTAAGGAATTTACGGAATTTAAGAGATTTACGGAATTCAAGAAATATACCGTATTTAAGGAATTCAAGGAATTCCTGGAATCAAGGAATTCACGGAATTTATAAAATTAACAATAGCTAAGAAACTTACGAAATTCAAGGAATTCACGGATTTCGAAAACTTTACGGAATTTAAAAAATTTACGGAATTTAAAAAATTTGCGGAATTCAATAAAAATAAACCGTATTTAAGGAATTCACAGAATTAAGTAATTTACGAGAATTGAAGAATTCACGGAATTCAAAGAATTTACAGAATTTAAGAAATTCACGAAATTCTAGGGATTCACGAAATTAAAGGATTTCACGGAATTTAAATGATTCACGGCATTCAAGGAATTCGCAAAATCAAAGAAATTTACGGAATTAAAAAATTTACCGAATTCAAGGAATTTGCGGAATTCAAAAAAATTCAGGAATTTCAAAGAATTCACAGAATTAAAAGAATTCGCGAAATTCGCAGAATTCGCGAAATCTCAAATTGTTTGATTGAGTTTAGTTACTTAAACCTAATCTAATTATGAATATTGAAATTATCTAGGATATGAACATGAATGGATCTGAGGTTTATCGGTAAATGTTTAAATCATATACATTTCTAGAACTTTATTTTTTTTAAAAAGATTTTTGTTTTTTAGATTGTGTGTTCGAGTTAAGTAATCCAGGCTTCTTTTCGAAAATGATTTTTGTTTTCATGATGCTTATTTAGGTTTAGTTATCTAAACTCAATCTGATTATCATTATTGAAATTAGTTAGGTTATAACAATAAGTGGACACAAATTGTACCAGCAATTTTTTTAATATTTATTTTAATAACTTTTTTTTTAACATTTTTGTTTTCAAAATTGTTGAGGTTAAGATATTTAAGAGTAAGTTAATTTTTTATTATTAACAACAGCTAGGATATGAAAAAGGATAGATACGATCATCGTCAATTTTTCAAATAATACTTATTTGTATAACTTTACTTTTCTCAAAGAAATTTTTTTAAAATTGTTTGTTAGAGTTAAGTTATTTAAGTTAAAGCTAATTATTCATTATTTAAAAAAGCTAGGATACAAACATAAATGGATACGGAATGTATCGTAAATTTTTCAAATAACATTTATTTACATAACTTTATTTTAAAAAACAGATTTTTATTTTCAAGTTGTTTGTTTAAGTTGATTCATTTAAATTCAAGCCAATTATTCATTATTAAAAGAAGCCATGAAATGAAAATGAATGGATACAAAAGTCGAGATCTGATACTAGCTTCCTGAAAGGACTTTATAGTCGTTATACTCTTTTATCATTAGGTAATGAAGGGATGAAAAATGAAGCTCAAGAGCATACATATATGTATATATATATATATATATAGACTATTTACCTGTTCGTCGAAGAGCTGGAACACAACGGTGAAGGCTGCGCAAATCACCCAGAACCCAGTTCGTGTTGCCCGCTACACTTTCCTCTACATCTACATTGTAACGCTGGCGAGGGTCTGAAAGAAAAAAGGATATTTTCAGTTATTTATTTTTATTAAGATTTTGCCCTAATTACATTTAAATAACAGGCTTGTTCAATTAACTTAGGTATAACCTAAATATTATTACTCAAAAATTTGAAAAAACATAAATGGTTTAAAAATATCAAGAGTGTCCGCGTATTACGGAAGGTATGACCGATGTGGTTATGGAATCAGACTTGTCAATTTCAGAGGAGATTTTGTGCTAAAACTAAATCTGGCGTCCATTTCTCTGCAGCACGTCAGGTTTTCAAGATTTTTTAGATCAAATTTTTTTTTAATTACAAATCAGAAGATAGAATGTTTTAAAAAAATTTTTTCAATAAAAGTCAATTCATAATTTCCATGCATTTTTTAATGCCAAATTTAACGGCGGGCTTGTTTTTGTGATATCTTATACGGTTGCCGAGATAATCTTGAAAAACAGAGGAAAAACACAAAAAAAAGTGGTTTCACAAAAAATGCACATCTAGCTGTATATTTTTTTCCCTACTGTTCTATGTGTCATTTTCTTCGTTTTTTAATGCCGAAGAAATAAAAAAAATTGGGGCTTAGGAAATTACCGTCCAAAAGATACATGGCAGAGAAGTTGTCTCTTTCTACGGAGTTGCCAATTTGACGGCTTACACGTACTTGAAGCAAATCATTGCACTG
>JAUELO010000366.1:1843895-1855918 GCA_032357855.1 Amphibolips quercusostensackenii
AAGTCACATGACTTGATTAACGTCTCAATAGGCTATAAAAGACCTTTTTTGTTTGCACATGCCACCTATTCGAGCTAATTTTCTTGTTTACATTTTAGATTAAAGATATAGAAAATAATTTTTTGAAGTAGAGGTTTACTCACCATAGCAGAGTGATGAGATCTAAGCGATCTAATCGACCCTGTCGGGTGCAGAGACGGGACACTTCCTCCAAAACTCATGGCGGAATTCCCGCACCCCCCAGGGGTGGACCAACCACCGCGAACACTGCCAGACCACCCCATCCCACCTCCGCACTCATCCACGAGCATCTTCAGCGACGAGAACTCGACATCTGGGCGACTTTATTGCTTCCTGAATTAACCCATACCACCTCCTCGTTATCAAAGGCTATAAACTTCTTCAACTGCTCACGTCTTATAATTCCCAAGGTCATAGAATGAAAAATAAACAAGACTTTCTTCGTCCTTTCACCACGTGCCACACGGCTTACTTCCGGCTTCTGAAACAAACAAATAAAAAACAAATAAATTTATGTAATTAAATAAACATTAATTTTTCAGGCTCAAAATAGTTACAGCCCAATAGGTTACAGGCATTTTTTGTTAGAGTTAGATTTTTATTTGTATTTTTTTAAATACCGTGCACGAAATTGACCTACACCTTAAGGTGGGATCCGAACAACTAGAACCTCGGTAAGGGTAAAAAGACAGATTTACAGAGGTACCGGCTCAGGGATCAAACCCCGGGCACCTACGTGAAGTCCAAGCGCATAGCGGGCATTATTATTATTATTATTATTATTATTAATCCCTTGATTATTTTATTCATCTATTTCTCTATTCACTTTAGGCACTCTTTCTATATCGTCTACAATTCGTACTTGGCTTTATTTTTTGATTTTGCAACATTGTTTTTTTAATAAATATTTATATTTATGTGCTTAGCGGGCTTTTTTTTAAATGTAGTGTTTTTCGTGGAATTTTATTTATTTCTTAGAAATAATAATAAATCTACATATAATAAATCCACATACAATAACACAGTTTTCTGACATGTTAAAGACGATATTTTTTTCAACAATAATTATTTTTATTTAACAAGGGACAAGTTAAGAAGTATTTTAAACTAATTTTTAATTAATTAAGCAACTATTATTCGTTTAAAAAATATTTTCTTAGTAAAAGGTAAAAAGTTACTACTTTTTGCGATAAATGATATAATTGTTGAATGTAAAAAATATATTTCTTATTAACATATTTTTGAATTTTCAAACAATTTCTGCTTGTATAATTTTTTCCAGCAAAGCAGAAAACGTTATTTTTTTCAGAATTAGTGACACAATTAACGAATGCTTAAAAGAATATTTTTTGTTTATAATATTGGTTAATTATTTAACCAATTTTCATTTGTTTAGGCATTTCTCTCACTTTTTAATCGAAAAAAGTTACTATTTCCTAGAGTTAATGACGCAATTGATAAATTTTAAAATCTGAACAATATCGATCTAAAAAAACTATCCATAACGTAACTGAAAAAATGGTTTAAAACTTTATTAATATTATTTGAAAAATTTTCTTACAAGTTTCAACACATGAAAATACAAAATATAAAGTCAAATAGTGTAACAGGTTTGGAAAAACAAGAATCTTCTCCATATTTTCTATGGAAAGGTGCAAATTAATAATTATTAATTGTTTAAATAATAGCGACTTGTCTCTCACAAAAATGTCACTCTTAACATTTTCAAGCTGCGTTATTTATTACAAAAAACATAAACTTTTCAATATTTATAGAGAAAAAGAATTGTTTAATCAAATGGACATTGTTTAAATAATTTCCAAACATCGTTAAAAAAGTATTATGTATTCTCTAAATTCGTGAACTGTTACATTTATCCCAGAAAATAATAACTTTTCATAATTCACAGGAAAAAATTGTTTAAACAAATGAAAATTGCTCAAATAATCACCAAATATTTTAAAAGAGAAATGTTACTCTTGACACTTATCCTCGGCATCATTTATCCCGGAAGATGTTAAATTTTTACGATAAACTAAAAAAAAATTGTTTAAAGAAAAAATATGCATACAATTATTTGAAATATATTGTGTCTGAACAATAAAATTGTATGATGTCATAAAGTGAAAAAACACTTTTCTAGTACTCAAAGAAAATGAGAAGTCAGGAGGTAGAGAAAGTGATAGGAAAGAGAGGGAAGAGGAAGTAAGGGAAATGAGAAGGGGCATTAAGGGAATATAAAGAGAGGAGAAGTAGGAGAAATAAAGGTGGGAGAAGTAAGAGAAATTAAGGTAGGGGGAGTACGGAAAACGTTGCGTGGGGAAGTACGGAAAGTGATTAGAAATTGGCGAAGGTAGGTGGAGGAGTGAAAATAGAGGAAGTAAGGTAATAAGGGAGCTTAAACTAAGGAAGAAAGAGAAAGAGAAGTTTGAAGGATAGGGAGTGGGAGGCTTGATCGACTTAATGAACATCTTAATAGCCCTACTAAAAGCAGAAAGATTAAAAAAGGTAGAAATTTGGGGATAGAGAAAAATAGAACTATTCTATTTCTCTCAATGGTTTACTTTGCATAAATAAAGCGCTATCTTTTCCAATCCCTTATCTCCCTAGTTTTCTATATCTTTTTCTGACTTTCGTGACCAAAGACACATATGTTTTTCTATCCCTTAGTATATCTATCTATAACGAATTTCTATCTCTTTCAATATTTTTAAATCTCTTTCTCTATACATCGTAACCGGGGGCCCTTATCTTTTTTTTTTATCCACCTCTTTAATATAAAATTAAAACTTTGTGTTTTCAGGAAAATTTTTGTAAGGGAATTGATATTTAAAAAATGTTAATTTTGATTGCAAAAAAAGATAGAAAAAAATAGAAAAATATTGACGTAGCCAGATAGAGGATAGAGTAAGATAGAGAAAGAGGTATTGTAAAAAAATAGGAATGGATTTACATTTTAAAAAAGATAGAAAAAGATAGACATTAATAGACTTAGGACAGAATAAGATAATGATGAGAAGATTATAATAGATAGAAGGTAATATATATTAATAGAGAGATAAAAAGATATTGACGTGGATGAATAAAGGATAGGATGAGTAAGAGATAAAGTATTGAAAAGGATATACGTGAACTTAGAAATAAAAAATAATACAAAGAGAGAAACATTGATCGATGCGGGATTCAATGAGGTAAAGAAGAAATTTAAAAAAAATAAAGGGAATATATATCGATAGAGAGATAGAAAAATATTGATATGGATAGAGAGATGAGAGGATGTGTTACAGAAAAAGGTATTAGAAAAGACAGACGTGAATTTCGATTATAAAAAGAGAAACAAAAAAACAGACCTTAAGAGTTGTAGGATGCGATGAGATAGAGAAGTGTAGATTTAGAAAAATTCATGGGGATTTGATATTCACAGAGAGATAGAAAAATATTAACCTAAAAGGTAAAAGATAGGATGAATTAGAGGAAAGGGTAATGGAAAAGATAAACGTAAATTTAGATTGAAAAAGAGATAAAAATTAATAAATATTGATAGACGTAGGACAGAATGAGATAAGGAAGAGAAGCTAAGAAAAAATGAAGGGGAATACAGATTGACAGAGAAATAAAAAAATATGAACACGGATAAATAAAAGACAGAATGAGATAGAGGATGGGGGTTTAAAAAAGATAAACGCGAATTTAGATCAACAAATAAACAGGATGAGTTAGAAACATAGGTTTCAGAGAAGGCAGACGTGAATTTAGATAAAAAAGAAATAAAAAGATAGACATTAATATATGTAGGATACGATGAGGTAGAGAAGAAGAGTTAAAAAAGGTGGAACGATATTTATATTAACAGAAAGATGTAAACATATTGACGCAGATAGATATAGAATAGGATGAGTCAGAGAAGAAGGTATTAGCGAAGATAGATGTAAATTAAGAATGAAGAAAATATAGAAAAAGATAGATATTGTTAGACGTAGGGCAGGGTGAGATGATGAAGAGGGTATTGAAAAAGATGAAAGAGAGTTTAGATTGACTGTGAGGTAGAAAAATATAGTCACGGATTGTAAAAGGATAGAATGAGTTAGAGAAAAGACTATTGGCAAAGATGGATGTGAATTTTGAATAGAAAAAGAGATAGAAAAGGATAGATATTGATAGACGTTGGGCAGGGTGAGATAATGAAAAGAAAATTAAAAAAGATAAAAGGGAGTTCAGACTGACAGAATAGTAGAAAAATTATGACATGGATTGTAACAGGATAGGATCAGTTAGAGAAAAAAGTATTGAAAAAGATGGACACGAATTCAGATTAAAAAGTAGATAACAAAATCTGCCCGCGTCGCAAGCCCATTTTCATCACGCGTGGCTCACTTCGCTCGAAAGTTTAAGCGCGCCTAGAGTGCACTGCTTTTGTATCTCGCGCTTCGCGCTCGGCTCTTCGCATTTCGTGCTCTGCTTGTTAGATAGAAAGAAGAAATTTACTTGCAAATATTATAAAATTTTTAAAATATCTAAAATTAAAATAATTGTTAAGCTTAATTGAATTTTAAAATAAAAAGAAAGATTATTAACTTAAAGCTCATCGGCTTCAATTAACACTTTCCTATCCAGACACTCGCGCTTCGCGCTCTATATTTGATTTGAAAATCATTCAAACCTCCCGCACGACAATCAGTTTTGTGTGGTCTATAATAAAAACTAAAAAATTAGAGCGCGCTTACGGCACGCGATTTGTTAGTTGCGCTTCGCGCTCTAAAATACTTTGAACGCGCGCTTTGCATACCGGGTTATATGTTCTTCATATGCAAATCTCTAAATTTGTATTCGATTCTGAATTTAATTTTCTACTAAAAAATAATAATTTCTAATTAAAATTTGAAAACTATGAAACAAACATTTTGAATTTCATAGGAATTTTCAATTTTCTTTTATTACCTAAAAAGTTTAATTTTTAAGAAAATAGAGAAATTTTTCAACAAATAACTGAAGTTCAAGCTGAAGAAGATAAATGTTCAACTCAGCATGAAATAATCAGATTTTTATTTAAAAAAATTAATTTTCACCAACAAAAAATAAAATTAAAATAGTTAAATTTGAAAAAAAAGGATTTTCAACTAAAATGACGAAGTTAAAACCAAAAAAGATAAATTCTCAAATAATATACAACAGTTGATATTTCAACCAAAAATATTTTCATTTTAATTAGAAACAAAGAAATTTTATCAATAAATACTAATTTTTAACAAAATAGTTCAATCCTAAACCAAAAAGAACCACGCGTTCTATCAAAAAGTGGTCGCTAACAAATTTGTAGATCTTTTTTGAACGCACACTTTCTGTTGATTCATTTTTTTTCGTACCTTGCATCGTTTTTCCAAAAGTTTAAATTTTTCATTGTTAGGTATTTTTGACGAATAAAACAAAAACTATGCATCGTATCAAAAAATAATTAATAACAAATTTGTTGCTCTTTTGTGAGAAAATAAATTTTGTCTATTTATTTTTTTTTATCTTGTGTCGTTTGTCTGAAAATTTAATTTTTTTCTTTTTATGCAGTTTTTTACGAATGAAACAAAAACTACGCGCACTTTTAAAAAGTGATCTGTAAAAAATTTTGTAGATATTTTTTAATACATAATTTTTGTAAATTCATCTTTTTTGTATTCTGTATAGTGTGACCGCAAAATGAAATTTTTTATTTTTTATTTTTTTTGTGTTGTCAAAATTTAAGTTTTCGATTTTGTTGAAAATTCAAAAAGCTGTTGTAATAATCTTATAGGGTGTTCTAATGCAATGTTTTGGGGATATTTTTACATATCGTGCGTTGTTTGGCTTAAAATGTTTATTTTTGTTTGTTTTTTAGAACTTTGTGAGTGCTATAACTCCGGTAATTTTTTTTATCAGAAAAAGTCATAAGGGTAAATTGTTTGTATTTTTTAATACTACTCGCAAACCTACATAAAATTTTTTATAAAAAAAAGAGGTCTCAAAATTTTTTTAAATGTGCTCACTCTTTAAATTTTTCTCAAAATGGATGGCTTTTGAACTTGACCTTGATTTCAGAAGGTCTCTAAACGTGGATATTTGCCGAAAAAGGGGTTGGGGGAGGGGTCGAATTTGATACAAATCTAATACCTTTTCTAATAAGAATGTTAAAATCAATTTTTTATTTTCGTTTATATATTTTTTTGATTAAAAGTAGAACTAAGCGTCCCATCAAAAAATTATTCATGACAAATTAGCTGCTTTTTCCAGATGAGCAACTTTTGGCTATTAATTTTTTTTATAGCTTTTGTGGTTTGTCCCAGAAATCATTTTAAAAATTTGTAATGATGTTTTTTATGAACAAAACAAAAACTACGCATCCTCTCACAAAGTGATTAATAAGAAATTTGTAGTGCTTTTTTAGGTGAACAACTTTTGTTAAATTCTTTGTCGGGGCTTCTATCGTTTGTCCAAAAATTTAACTTTTTGAATTTATGTATTTTTAATCTTCTTTTTACGAATGAAACATATACTACGTGTTCTTTTGAAAAAGTTATTATTGACAAATTTTTAGATCGTTTTTGGGTGCATAAGTTTGTTCGGTTTATCTTTTTCCATATCTTTTATAATTCAAACGCAAAATTGAATTTTTTTAAAATTATTTTTTATGTTAATACAATTTTAATTCTTGATTATACAAAAAAATCCAAAAACTTGTTATGACAGACTTGTAGGACTCGTGAAAAGCAACGTTTTTCTACTCTTGACTTTTTTTTATATCGTGCGTTGTTTGTCTTAAATGTTCATTTTTTCAAATTCTAAAAATGCTATAACTTTAATAATTTTTTTTTTCTAAAAAAAACATTAGAATAAATTGTTTGAGTTTCCTATTACCAAAAAAAGCCCCACATAGAATTCTCAAATCTTAAAAAAAAATGGTTTAATAAATTTTGAAAATGCTCGAACTTTGTGAATGTTTATCTAAAATGTCTGCTGAACAATGCTGATCTTTTCTTTTGGTCCCTGAAACTGTGTACAAAAGCAAAATCTAATCCGACTTATCGATAAAAAGTTAATCAGTATACAAACGACAACAGCAACGACAGACAGACACCGTCGTGAATCCTTTTTTTTTTAGATTTTTTTTTTAAATCTGTGATAGTCAGTTTCCGCATAAAACTAATACCTTTTTATCATGATAAGAATGTGATAAGATAGATATTGACAGACGTAGAACAGCGTGAAATAACGAAGAGGAAATAAGAAAAGGTGAAAGAAAATTTATATTCACTGAGAGATAAAAAAATATGATCATGGATAGATAAAGGATAGAATGAGTTAGAGAAAAAGATATTAAAAAAGAAAGACGTCAATTTAGATTAAAAAAGAGAAAAAAAGTAAAGGCATTGATAGATGTAGGATACGATGAGATTAAGAAGAGGAGATTCAAAAAGATTAAACGGAATTTATATTGGAAGAGAGACAGAAGAAATATTGATGTAGATAGATATGGATAGGAAGAGTTAGAGTACAAGGTATTGAAAAAGATAGACGTAAATTTAGAAAAAGCGGTAAAAAAAATAGATAATAATAAACGCAAGGCAATATGAGATAATGAAGAGGTGATTGAAAAAGATTGAAGGAATTCATATTGACAGAGAGATGAAAAAATATAGACGTGGATACATGAAGGATAGGATGAGTTAGAGAAAAAGGTATTGAGAAAGATGAACGTAAATTTAGAATAGAGAAGAGATTGAAAAATATAGACATTAGTAGATGTAAAATAGAGGAGATAGAGAAGAGAAGATTTGAAAAGATGAACGAGAATTTATATTGACGGAGAGGTAGAAAAAGTATAGATGTGGATAGATAAGGACAGGATGAGTTAGAGGAAAAGGTAATTAGAAAAATAGACGTAAATTTAAATTTAAAAAAGTTGAAAAAAAAAAAAATAATATATGTAGGACAGGATGAGACAACGAAGAGGTGATTGAAAAGATTGAAGAGAATTCATATTGGCAGGGAGATAGAAAAATATTGTCATCAGTAGATAATTGATATGATGAGTTGAAGATGAAAGATAGAATGAGTTAGAGAAAAAGTTTTGGAAAATATAAACGTGAATTCAGATTTCAAATGAGATAAAAAAAGGTAGATATTAATAGACGCAGAATAGAATAAGATAACGATAAGAAGATAAGGAAAAATGAAAAAGAATTTATATTGACACATAGATAGAAAAAGTATAGATGTGTATAAATAAGGATAGGATGAGTTACAGAAAAAGATATTGAGGAATATAAACGTTAATTCAGATTAAAGGAGAGATAGAAGAATATAGACATTAGTAGATGTAGAATTTGATAACATAGAAAAGAGGAAATTTGAAAAGATAAACGGACTTTATATTGACAGAGAGGTAGGAAAAGTATAGATGTGGATAGATAAGGACAGGATAAGTTAGAGAAAAAGGTAATAGAAAAGATAGACGTGAATTTCGATTAAAAAATATAAAGAAAGATAAATATTGATAGACGCAAGACAGGATAAGATAATAGAAAGGTAATTAATAAAAGATTGAAGGACATTCATATTGACAGAAAGAGAAAGAAATATTGACGTGGATACAAATAGAATAGAATGAGTTAGATAAAAACATATTAAAACGTTAATTGGAACGTATTAATATTTTTTTTTAAATCTTTCTTAAATCTAAATTTATATATTTTTTTAACCTTTTTCATATATCGAAAAAGTATTTAAGTATTGAAAAAGATAAACGTGAATTTAGATTAAAAAAGAGATAAAAAAAGATTGATATTCATAGACGTAGGACAGGATGAGATAACGATGAAAAGATTAAGAAGGATGAGAAAATTAATATTGACAGAGAAATAGAAAAAGTATAAATGTGAGTAGATAAGGATAGGACATGTTAGAAAAAAAGTTATTGAAAAAGATAGAAGTGAATTCAGATTAAGGAAGAGATGGAAACATATAGACATTGGTAGATGCAGGATGATTTAGGCTAGAGAAGAGGAGATTAAAAAAAAAAAAGGAAATTTGAGTTGACAGAGAGATATCAAAAATATAAATGTGGATAGATAAAGAATAGAATGAGTAAAGGAAAAAGGTATGGAAAAAAGTAGACGTAAATTCAGATTTAAAAGTGATAAAAAATAAAGATATTGATAGACGTAGGACAGGATGAGATAACGATGAGGTGAATAAGAAAGATAAGAGAGAATTTATATTGATAGAGAGATAGAAAAATACTGACGTGGATACATAAAGGATAGGATAAGTTAGAGAAAAGGGTATTAAAAAGATAGACGTGAATTAGATTAAAAACGAGATAAAAAAAAGTTAGACATTGATAGACGTAGGACAGGATGAGATAACGATGAGGAGATTAAAATGATAAAAGAGAATTCATATTGACAGAGAGATAGAAAAAGTATAGATGCAGATATATAAGAAAAGGATAAGTTAGGAAAAAAGGTGTTAAGAAAGATGAACGTGAATTCAAATTGAAGAAGAGATGAAAAAATATAGACGTTGGTAGATGTAGGATACGATGAGATAGAGAACAGGAGATTTGAAAAAAAGGAAAATTTAAATTGACAGAGAAATAGAAAAATATTGACGTAAGTACACAAAGTATAGGATGAGTTACAGAAAAGGTATTTAAAAAGATAAGCGTGAATCTAGATAAAAAACGAGATAAAAAAAGAGAAATAAAAAAAATTAAAAAAAAAGATGTTGACAGCCGTAGAACAGGATGAGATAACGACGAGGAGATTAAAAAAGATGGAAAAGAATTCATATAGACAAAGAGATAAAAGAATACTGACATGTATGCATAAAGTATACGATAATTTAGAGAAAAGGGTATTAAAAAAGATAGACGTGAATTCAGATTAGAGACGATATAAAAAGAAGATAGATATTAATAGGCGTGGTACAGAATTAGATAACGATAAGGAGATTAAGAATAATAAAAGAGAATTTATATTGAAAAAAAGATAAAGAATGTATAGATGTGATTACATGAGGATAGGATGAGTTAGAATAAAAGGCGTTTAAAAAGATGAACGTGAATTCAGATTGAAGAAGAGATAAGAAAATATAGACATTGATAGATGTAGGATACGATGAGATAGAGGAAAGGAGATTTGAGAAGATAAAAGGGAATGTATATTGACAGAGAGATAAAAGAAGTATAGATGTAGATAGATAAATGATAAAATGAGTTAAACAAAAAGGTATTGAAAAAAATAAACGTGAGTTTACATTAAAAACAAGATAACAAAGAAAGATATTGATAGCCGCAGGACAGGATGAGATAACGATAAGGAGATTAAGTAGATAAAAAAAAATTCGTATTGAGAGAGAGAGATAGAAAAAGGATAGATGTGGATAGATAAGGAGAGAATGAGTTAGGCAAAAAGGCAATGAATAAGATAGACGTGAATTTAGATTTCAAAGAGATAAAAAAGTAGATATTAATAGATGGTAAACACGATGAGATAACGGAAAGGTGATTTGAAAGATTGAAGGGAATTCATATTGACAGAGAGGTAAAAAAGGAAAGATGTGTATAGATAAGGATAGGATGAGTTACAGAAAAAGATGTTAAAAAAAATAAACGTGAATTCAGATCAGAAAAAAGATTGAAAAATATAGACATTGGTAGATGTAGGATACGGTGAGATGAAGAAGAGGAGATTTAAAAAAATAAACAGACATTTAATTGACAGAGAGATACAAAAAGTATATATGTGGGTAGATAAGGATAGGATGAGTTAGAAAAAAAGTTATTGAAAAAGATAGACGTAAATTTAAATTTAAAAGAGACAAAGAAGTAGATATTAATAGATGTTGGACAGGATGAGATAACGAACAGGTGATTTAAAAGATTGAAGGAAATTTATACTGACAAAAAGATGGAAAAAGTATAGATGTGTATAGAAAAGGATAGGATGAGTTACAAAGAAAGATGTTAAGAAAGATAAACGTGGATTCAGATATGAGGAGAGATAGAAAAATATAGACACTGGTAGATGTTAGATACGGTGGGATAAAGAAAATATTTGAAAAGATGAACAGACATTTATATTGACAAAAAAAATACAAAAAGTATAGATGTGGGTAGATAACGATAGAATGAGTTAGAAAAAAAGTTATTGAAAAAAAACGTAAATTTAGATTGAAGAAGAGATAACAATATATAGACATTGGTAGATGTAGGATACGATGAGCTAAAGAAGAGGTGATTTAAAAAGATAAAAGGGAATATAAATTGACAAAAAGATATACAAAGTATAGATATGGATAGATAAAGAATATTATGAGTTAAAGAAAAAGGTGTTAGAGAAGATAAACGTGAATTCAGATTTTAAAGAGATAAAAAATATAGATATTGATAAATGAAGGACAGGATGAGATAACAATGAGGATAAAAAAAAAGTAAAAGAGAATTCATATTGACAGAGATATAGAAAAATGTTGACGTGCATACATAAAGGATAGGATGAGTTAGAGAGAAGGGTATTTTAAAAGATAGACGCGAATTTAGAATTGAGAGAGTCAAAAAATACAGATATTGATAGACGTAAGTAAGGATAAGATAACGACAAGTAGAATAAGAGAAATGAAAGAAAATTCATATTGACGGAGAGATAGAAAAAGTATAGATGTGGATATATAAGAATAGGATGAGTTGGGGAAAGAGGCGTTGAAAAAGGTGGACGTGAATTAAGATTAAAGAAAAGATAGAAACATATAGACATTGATAGATGTAGGATACGATGAGATGAAGAAAAGGAGATTTAAAAGGATAAAAGAAAATTTGTAGTGCCAGAGGGAGAGAGAAAAATATTGACGTGGGTACATAAAGGATAGGATAAGTTAAAGATAAAGGTATTGAAAAAGATAGACGTAAATTTAGATGAAAAAATCTGCCCGCTTCGCGGGCACATTCTCATCGCGCGCTTCGCGCGCGGCTCGCT
>JAUELO010000366.1:1864085-1886852 GCA_032357855.1 Amphibolips quercusostensackenii
AATCAAAATAAAAGTTTTCGATTTTTCAGGAAAATTCAAAAGTTTTTATGATAATTGTATATGGTGTTTAGAATCCAACGTTTCTCTTTCTCTGACTTTTTTTCATATCGTGCGTTGTTTGGCCTAAAATGTTCATTTTCTTTTGTTTCTTTCTGGGATTTTGGAAATGCTATAACTTATGTAATTTTTTTTTATCAAAAAAATTCATTGGAATAAATTGTTGTCCTTTTTGTGTACTACTTATGACAGTTCACAGAATTTTTTAATTTTGAAAAAAGTGGTCTCAAAACTTTTCAAAATGTGCTCACTTTTTGGATTTTTATTCAAAATGGCTGGCTAACGAACATGACCTTCAATTTGAGACACTAAAAGAGTATACCAAAGGCCAATCAAACAGATGAATTTTTTTACAAGTTATCGTGCTCACAGACAGACATACATACAGACATACAAGCCGGCAGACAGGCACATTCGTAAAAACCTATTTTTCGGGTTCAGGGGGTCTTACACCGTAGACATTCAAAAAAATCAAGAGGGGGGGGTCAAATTTTACACAAATCTAATACCTTCTTTGATGAAAATGTAAAAAGAATTCCCAACAATATACATGATTTGTCAAACAAAAAATTAAATATTCGTTTGGAAAACATAAGCTTTAAAAAACACAAATTTTTAAAAAATAGTTGAATTTTCAACCAAAAAAGAATGTCTTTTCAACGAAAATGGTTGAACTTGTAACGAAATAATGCAATTTTTAACTAAGCAATAAAATTTTGAGCCAAAAAGATGAATTTTTAATTTTAAAATATAATCGTAGACTTTTTAAACAGAAGAATGAACTTTTAACTAGAAATTACAAAATTTTAAATTTCAGGTTAGAGAAAAATTTCAAATTTTCCTGCATAAGGCCATGAATCTATATGGTTCTGGAAGTTACATTTCTAACAAAATACATTGATTTTTAACAACATGGTTGGAGTTTGTTGCCAAAACAACGAATTGTCTGAGAAAAAATCAAATTTTCAACACAAAAACTAAAATTTTGAACAAAAAATACACTTTTTTAAAGTATTTTAATTTTTATAATAATATTTTGATTTTTAGCAACATAGTTTATTTTGAACCAAATAGTTTAAACTAGAAAAGATAATTTATAATGAATTTATTAATTTCAATTAAAAGTAGAGTATTTAGATTGTAAGGTAATAAATTTGAATCTCAGCTAATAAACGACGAATTTTCAACAAAAGTGAAATGTTAAAGAAACATTACAAGGGTGAAAAATAATTTCCAGAACCATAGAAAGTTCAATTATTTTGTTAAAAATTCCACAATTTTTTTTTTTTTTAATTCTGTCTTGATTTAAGATTCAACTCTTTGTTGAAAATTCGTTATTTTTTCAAAATATATCCTAATTATTTTTGTTTCAGTGGACAGGTAATCTTTAAAGTAGAAAATTAATATTTTTTGTAAAAATCTAACTACTTATTTAAAACCTTAACTCATTTGTTAAAAATTTATTTTTTTTGTGATGATCTGTTTCTTTAGTTGAAAATTCATCTCTTTGGTTAAAAATTTAACTATTTTGTTTAAAATTGTTTGTTTTTTTTGGAAAAAATGTTTTTAAATAAGAAATTATCTATTCATTTTCTTGTTAAAAGTGGACTTTCTCAGTTGAAAATTCAACTTTTTGGTTGAAAATGTATCTTTCTTAGTTAAAAATTATATTGTTTTGCGCAAAATTTATTCTTTGTTTTTTTTTTTAAAAATGATTTTAACTGAAAAATCAGCTATTCATTTTTTTGTTAAAAGTGAACTATTTTAGTCGAAAGTTCAAGTTTTCAATTGGAAATGTATCTTTTTTAGTTTAATTTGAATTGTTTTGTTTGAAATTTATGTATTTTGTTAAAAAAAATTTTTTATTGATAAAACATCTTTATTTTTTCGAATGCTGAAATGTTGAAAGCAGTTAAAAATTTTTTTTTTTTAAATAAAAATTTTACCATTGGATTTTTGCTTGGAAAATTTATATTTTTTTAGTTTAAAATTCATTACTTTTTGTAAAAAAAACTTTTTTATCCAAAAAATTTATTTTAATGGTTGAAAAACTAACTTTTTGGTTAAAAATTCAAATCATTGCCTAATTGTTGAACTCTTTTCTTGAAAGTTCATTTTTTTTAAGAATTGAAATTTTAGTTCAGAATTTTTCTCTTTGGTTAGAAGTTTAACTATTTTGATAAAAATTAGTTCCTTTTTAGTTTGTTAAGTATTTATTATTTTACTAAGAATATAACTATGCGATATTTAATTAAAAATTCATATTCATGATTAAAAATTAAATTTTTCTGGTTTAAAAGTGATGTTTTTGTTAAAAATTCATCTGCTTTATTGAAAATTTAATATTATTGGTTGAAAATTCTTTTTTTTTTGGGTTGAGAATGTATCTTGTAAGTTAAAAATTCAATTATTTGGTTCCAAATGTATATATTTTTTCGAAAATTTTTTCTTTATTATTAAAAAATTCAACAATTTTTTGTTAGAAATTCTTTGTTTTTTGTTAAGAAAAAAGCTTTTAACTGAAAAATTATCTATTCATTTTTTTTTTGTTAAAATCGGACTATTTTATTTACAAATTCAACTTTTTTTGTTAAAAATATACCTTTTTTAGTTAAAAATGTAATTGTTCTGTTCAAAGTTAATGTATTTTGTTGAGAATTTCTTATTTATTAATAAAACATCCTCATAGTTTAAAATATTTAAATGTTGAAAACAGTTTAAAAATTAATTTTTTAAAATGAAAATTATGCCATTGGATTTTTGCTAAAAAATTAAAATTTTTTGTAGACGATTCACTATTTTTTGTAAAATTAATTTTTTAAGTTGAAAATTCAAGTACGTGGTTGAAACTCTATGTATGTTGTTGATAATTTATCCTTTTTTTTTTAAATTAATTTTCATGTTTAAAGCACCAACTTTTTGGTTAAAGATTTAAATCACTTGTTGAATGTTAAACTCTTTTCTGGAAAGATGATTTTTTTTTTAATTATAGTTTTAGTTAAAAATTCATCTTTTTAGGTAAAAATGTAACTATTTTGATAAAAATAAGTTGTTTTTTTTGTTTAATTTTTTCTTCACTAAAAGTATAACTATTACAATTTTAATTAAAAATTAATATTTATGTTTTTTGTTGAAAATTCACCTGTTCGTTAGAAAATTAATATTTCCGGTTGAAAATTCAACTTTTTGATAGAAAATGTATCTTTTAGGTTAAAAATTTAATTTTATGGTTTAAAATGTATGTATTATGTTGAAAATTTCTTTTTCATTAACGAAAAATTCATGCTTATTGTTCAAAAAGTATAAATGTTAAAATTTAATCTCTTTTATTTTTTTCAATATTTGGTTAAAGACTCTTCTTTTTGGGTAGAAGGTTCCACTATTTTGGTAGAAAATTCAACTCTTTTAATTAAAATTCGTTTGTTTGGATTAAAAATTCATGTCTTTGTTGAAATATTGAGCTATGTTGTTGAAAATACGTTTTTTTGTTATCTTTTTTTTTTTTGAAAATTGACACTATTTGATTAAAATATTAACACTTCAAACGAATTTTAGCTCCTAGTGAAATATTTATATCTTTGTTTGAAAATTGAACTAATTTTTTAAAAATTCTATCTTTCTATTATTGAAATTCTCCGTTTTCTGAAAAAAATGTTGTTGGTGATTATTAAGATACTTATAGTAAGTCAAAAAGTGTCTCAAATCTTTTTATCCAGATAAATGTTTTAAAAATTTTGTATTTAACTTGAAATTGACATAAGATAAAGTAAAAATATGAAAGAATGCATTTTGGTAGAATCGGTAACTTTGTGATTTATGTATGGTCAAACGGAAAGCCGGTTAACTAGGAAACAGTTTGACGTTGAATTATGTCGCAATGCATGCTTGTGCACCTGCTATTTTCACAACGCCGCGTTTCCTATCTCGCTGAATTGTCACCATCCCAGAACCCAGAACCCAGAACCCAAAACTCTAAATTCAGAGTTAAATCTTTCAGAAGAAAAACCGTTTACGAGCGAAGAACTAAAGTTTCTGATGGCTTGGAATCTACCTTAAACTTCAAACCTTAGAAGTCTTTTCAAAGATTATTTTTGTTGGGATTTTTTCCCCCAAGAGAGCATTTAAATATTCGATGACGTTATTTTTAATGATTTTTCACTCATCCTTTTTTCTTGTGACGATTTGTCACATTTTAGTAAAATATAAATGGAATTTAATTTAATTGTCAATCGAACGATCAATTACTAGTATAAGAATACTTTCAATGAAATTATTTAGACTTTTGTTTTCATTTTAAAACAATTATATTATTTAAAGATTAAGTTAGAGGGCAAATGAACTATTTGAAAATCATTTTTAAACTAAAAATTAATTAATTAATTAATTTAATTTTAAATTTAATTTTTGAAATTTATTTTTTTTTTTTAGTTAAAAATGTAATTATTTGTTTATAAATTCATTACTTTTTGTAGAAAATTAAACTTTATGGTGAAAATATCAACTTTTTGGTTGAGAATTCGAATCTTTGGTTGAATGTGGAACTCTTTTTATGAAAATTAATTTTTTGTTGAAGAATTTTAATTTTAGTTGGAAATTCATCTCTTTAGACGAAAATTAAACTAATTAGCTAAAAATTTGTTTATTTTTTTCATTATCAATTTTCTTTTTTAAAGATATAAATATGCCATTTTTGGTTAAAAATTGATATTTTAAATGAAAAATTTAATTTTTTTGGTTGAAAATTATGTATTTTGTTAAAAATTTGTTTTTAATGGTACAAAATTGATCTTCTTGGTTAAAAATTAATTTTTTTGCATCAATTGAACTGCTTCTAATTTGAAATTAAAATCTTTTTTTTTTATTAAAATATTTACTATCAGATGTTTTGTTAAGAATTTTTATTTTTGTTCTGTTTGAAAATTTAATTATTTGGTTTTAAATTAAATTTTTGAATAAAAATTTATATTTTCAATTAAATTATAATTTCAATAATTCAATTAATCTGTAAACACAGCTTTTTGACTTTCAGGTAAAATTTTTTTTTATACGTTGGAAATTTAACGATTCTGTAGAAAATTGATTAATTTTGTTGAAATTTAATTTATTTTTCAGAGAATTTAATTATTTGCTTCAAAATTAGTTTTTTTCGTTACATTCATTTGATTAATAATTTGTATTTTTTTGTTAAAAATTTCTCTTATGTAACGAAAAATTTAAATGTTTTATTTTCAGTCAAAAAATTATCCTTTCCGTTAAAAATTCCACTATTTGGTTAAAAATTGACGTATTTTTAAATAAATTGGCCTTTTTTATTTAAAGTTAATCTTCGCAGTTAAAAATTTATCCTATGGGTGCAGGTTCAGCTTTTTTGTAAAAATTTAACTTTTTTCAAAAGTTTAATTTTTTTTGAAAATGCGACTATTTTTCTAAGAAGGCATATTTTTTGGTCATCAATTAATTACTTAGTTTGAAGTTGAAATACCTTATTGAAAATTCGTTTTTTTTTTGGTTTAAGAATAATCTCTTTCATTGAAAATTAATTTTTTTTTTTGAAAATTTTAATTTAAAAAATTAAAAAATTTTAATTTAAAAAAATTCAAATGCATTTTTCTAAAATAAAAATTAACCTATTCAATTTTTGGTTAAAAGTTATATTTTGGTGTAAAATTAAACTAATTGATTGAAAATTTATCTCTGATTAAAAATTCATATATTTTGTTGTTCATTTGTCTTTTGTTGCAGAAAATCAATCTTCTTAGCTGAAAATAAAATTTTTAGTTGATATTTCAACTCTGGTTAAATGTTAAACTTTTTTCTTAAAAATTCTTTTTTTTCTGCAAAAAATTGTAAAAATTAATTTTGTTTTGTAAAAATTGAACATGCAGCAGTTTTTTATAACAATTTTATATTCGGCTTAAAAATTCAACAATTTGGTAGAAAATTAAACTATTTGGTGAACAACTTTTTTCTAATTCATGCTTTTTCTAAAAAATAAAACTAATTGAGCAGAAATGTGAACTTTTTGTACATTTCGGCTATTTGGGTAAAAATAATTCTTGTTTTTGAACATTTGTTTTTATTGTTTGAAAATTACTTACTTAAACTAAAATCAAATGATTCCACTTTTGGTTAAGAATAAACTTTTTTGTTAAATATTCATTTTTTTGGTTGAAATATAAACTGCTTTGTCAGGAACTAAAATAATTTTTTTTTTTAAATTAAACTATTTATTTTAAAATATAACTATTCTGTTGAAAATTTTTTATCTTGGTTGAGGATTTAATTTATTTTTATTTATCACTGATTTTTGTATATTTATTATATCTATTATTAATATATTTTTTAATTATTCATGTTTGAGTTTTAATAATTTAAAAGTTTATTATTACATTTTCAGTTGAAATAAATCATTTTTAACCAAGAAAAAAGAAAATTTTTAACAAATGTTGAATTTTTAACCAAAAAAATGAACTTTTAACTAAAATGATCTATCTTCAATAAAAAAATTAAATTTTCAACCAAATAGTTAAATTTGAAACCTAGAAGTAGAATTTTTTACCAAAAAAGACAAATTATCAACAAAATAGATAAATTTTTAATTGAAAAAGATAAATTTTTATTTTTAAATATATTAATTCAATTTTTAGTTGCAGAAATAAGTTTTTACCCAAATTATTTAAGTGTCTAACAAAATAGTTTAATTTTCACTCAAATTAATAAATTTTCAACCAAGAAGATTAAATGTCTGTTAAAAAAAAAATCGACAAAAAATTTTGTTTAATTTTTAGTTAAAAAATTATTTTCAATGGAAAAAAAATAATTTTTAACTAAAGTAATGAATTTTTAATAAAAAAATTATAGATCTACGAACAAATTAATAATTTGTCACAAAATGCATGAATTTCCAACCAAATATCTGAATTTTCTACTAAATAGTTGAATTTTCAACTGAAAATATAAGTTTTTAAGAAAAATGTAAACGCTGCATTTTTAGTAATAACAATTTTATTATTAACAAAAAAACGAATTTTTAACAAAATTTGGGTAATTTTTAACTAAAAAAATTAACTTTCAACTAAAATGCTGCATCTTGAATCAAAAAATTAATAATTTTTAACGAAATACATGAATTTTCAACCAAATATTTGAATTTTTAATAGAACTTCTAACCAAGCAGTTGAATTTTCACTAAAAACGAACAATTAGTCACCAAGAAGATTAATATTCTACTACAAAAGTCGAAGTTTAAAAAAATACAGAATTTTTCAAGAAAATAGTTGCGTTTTTAAATAAATAGTTGAATTTTTAACTCAAAATGATCGATATTTAACCTAGCATAAAATAGTTAACTTTTTAGTTAATAAATTTATTTTCAATAAAAAAATATTAATTTTTGAGACAAAGAAATAAATGTTCAACCGAAAAGTTTTAATTTTAAACTGAAGAAAATAAATGTTTAACCAAACATAGAATAGGATAATTTTTAGTTAAAGAAAAAATAATTTAAAAAAGTGTTAACAAAGCATTTAAATTCCAAACAATAAAAAAGTTTTTTTTACTAGAGTGATAAATTATCATAAAAAAAAAAATGTTCAATGAAGTAGTTGTACTTTAACCTGAGTAGTTGAATTTTGAAAAAAAAATGTTACGCTGCTATTCACGTTTACCAAAATTCTTTGAAATTTCATAAAATAGTTTCATTAGAAAAAAAATCATAGGACCAAAGTTAAATTAAAATGTCGATGCGGAACTTCGGCTTGGCAACGGACTTGCCTATACATCGCAGCTTATGCAGCATTTTCTGGTGAAACACCAGAAATTGCACAAACTTCTTGCACAACTTTGACAGCCCACATACAGTCCTAACATTAAGCAGTGCTTCTGCAGTTGCACTTTTCTAAATGACCTTGAAATAAGACATATTTTTCTTGGTTCCTATCGCGACAATTCAATCGATGAAGTTTCCCATTAAAATGCGGTGTAGCCTGTAAAAAAAGAAATTGAAATTCAGTCTCGGCTTGATGGGAAACAGGGGAACAATAACTTCTTCTTGAATCGAGCAGCTTCCATTTGTTCCAAGTGGAACGTTCCCCATGGTGTGAAATCAGCTCTGACTTCGATCCACTTGGTCGCGATGCTCGTTCAACACAGCTATATCGCACTGATGCGTGAGGATTGTGGAGATACCGACTCAAGTTTTGAATGGACGTCTATTATTGATTTCATCCCACACAGGTTCAGTTCCAGTCGTCCTCCCTATACATACACAAACTACAAATAGGTGTATATATGTATATCGTCCACGCACACAAGTTTTACCTAGTCCGCCTTCTTGTTGCTCTTGATGCTAACAAACCACAGCACCACCAAACCTCAAGCCTTTGTTATTTGGGGAGGGTATATACAGGTATAAAGGACCATGTACCCGGCGCAAGATCTCACCTATGTGTTACGATTGTTCTGGGACACAACGTGCTTTCAACCCTCAGAAAACCTCACTCTCATGCCGATAAACTACCGTAAAAAACGACTCTATATTCCTCGGAAAATATCCGACTTATGTTCTCTGATCCTGTACAAAGCTTCTGTGACCTTTGAGTATTTCTGAGAAGTTGAGGATGAAAAAATAGTCTTGATAGGTGTCATGCACCTACTATTACTCTATCATGTACTCTTCTATCCTATCCTGTTAGAACTTGTGCGATCTGATGCTATTTTATCAACTTCTCCTCTCACTTTTCTTTATCACTACTTTTCATCCGCTAACACCATGCTTCCCCTCTTTTACTTCCTCTAACACCCCTTCCTTAGTTCTCATCTTCTACTTCGTAGTCACTTACCCTAATTCCCTTGACCTAACTTTACCGCCTCTCACCTATGCTAAATCTCATCCAGTCTCTGCTTTTTCCACGTCTACATACTTATCTTCCCCTATCACTTCTTCTCTCTCCTATTTTCTTCTTCCCTGTCATGTCCTATCCAATCCGATCTAATCTTATTTGAATCAATTTAATCTTATCCAATCTTATCATATCTTATCATTTACTTCCCTCATTTCTCTTTCCCATCAATACCCTCAAAACCAATCCTCAACTTACCCTCTCTAACTTCCCTGTTGGAAACATTTTCAGGTCCATTCGTGTACCTGCAAGTGGCTAGTCTGCTCCCCTCAGGTAGGACACCTTGGTCTTCTTAGCTCGGCCTGATTTTTTATTGAAACCCTTATCATGTTTCTTTGCCACATTTGCTCTTTCTCCAACCTTTTTCTCTAAATTTGCTCTCTTTTTCTAATTTCCTTTTTGTCCTAACGTCTCACTTTTGCTGCTTTCCCTCTGCATACCTACTTCTCGCCCCATTCTTTGCCACCTCCTTCTACTTTCCTTTCTTTACTCCCTACTCACTTCTTGAACTTCCCCTCGATTCTTCTACTTACTTTCCACACCCTTCTTTTTCCCGTCTCTACCCTTCCCGAAAAAAGTACTACGAACTTTTATATTTCTAGTTTAAATAGGAATTTTTTTGTGATTGTAATAAATTTCTCCTTAATATCTTCCTCTTAATCCCTCCTTTTTTGCTATTCCTTTCTATCCTATCCTGTCCTGTCCGATCCTTTTCAATCCTATCTCATAGACTTCTTTAATTACTTCCCCTCGTCAGCTTCTATAATTCTCACTTACTACACCTTTTCTTTCCTCACTTCCATATCATTCCCTTGACTTATTTTACTGCTTCCACTTCTTTCACAACCTTCTCCTCTCACTTCCTCATCCTATCCTTTACAATCCCTCCTCTGTTTCTTGGTCCCCTTTCTAATCATTACCCTTCAAACATTCCTCTACTCACCCTCTCCTATGCCTTATGCTCTTTCTCTATTCTCCTCTCTTTCCTAACGTCTCACTTTTGCTGCTTTCCCTCTACATTTCTACTTCTCACCCTATCTCTCTCCACCCTTTTCCACTTCCTCTTCTACACTCCCAACTTAATTCTTACGCTTTCTCTTAATCCTCCTACTTTCAAAACCCTCCCTACTTTTTCCTTTTTGCTTTCCCACCACTCCCTTCTCCCGTGACTTTTCTTCCCGAAAAATGTACTACAAACTTTTATATTTCTATTTTACTCAGCTATTTTAGTGATTGTCATAATTTTCTTTCAATTTTCTTCCTCCTTTCAGTCCCCCTTTTCGACATTCCTTTTCAACCTATCCTTGCTTATTAGTACCTATCCTATTTCATAGTCTCCTTTCTTCACTTTTCCTTATTGACTGCCATAATCGTCACTAACCAGAGCGAACTTCTCCTATTTCTCCTCTCCTTACTTTCATATAATCCCCTCTACAACTTCCGCCACCCCCTACTCCTACTTCATTATCCTAACCTTTACTATCTTCTATTCTTCCCTCATTCTCCTACATAATTAATACCCTTTCACTACTTCTCTACCCACCCTCTCCTACGACTTATACTCTTTCCCCAATCCCTTTACTTTCTTAACGTCTTACGACTGCTATTTACCCTCTGCAACCCTACTTTTTGCGCTATCCCCCTCCATCCCTAACATTCTTTTTTTTAAGATTCCCTACTCACTACTTACACTTCCCTTTAATTCTCATGCAGCGTATCCCCTTCCTACTTCTCCTACACTACTTCCCTTCCACTTTCCTCACTTCCCTCACTTTCCTTTCCGGAAACAATACTACAAACTGTTATATTTTTATTTTATGTAGAGATCTTTGTGACCGTATTAAATTGCTCCCAAATTTTGCCTTCCCAGTCACTTCTCTGTTGAAACTTCTCTCTGCTTCATCCTTTTTTTCTGATCCGTTCTGATCCTATTTTAAAGTCTACTTCCCTCATTTCCCTTTATCAACATCCACAATCTCTATTAAACACATCTTCTGTCTCCTACTTCTTCTATCTTCACTTCCAGATTATCCCCTGCACTACTTCCGCTACCCACTCCTCCCACTTTCTTATCCTATCCTTTACTATCGCTGTCCTTCCTTTATCGCTCTTTCCAACTAATACCCTGCCAATTTTCCTCTACTCACCCTGTCCTACGTCTTATACTCTTTCTTCGGTGTGCTCAATTTTCCTACGTTTTACTTCTGCTACTCTCTTTCTGCACTCCTACTACCTGCCCTACCCTTCCCACACTCCAAACTTACTTTGAACACTTACTCTTTAATTCTCCTACTTTCTATCCTCTCTCTACTTTTTCTGTCTCTACATTTCTCCCACCGTTTTCTCGCCTCTTACCCACCTACCCGGAAAAAGTACGGCGAACTTTTATATTCCTATTTTTCTAAATATTCCTGAATTGCTTATAAATCTCCCATTCTTAGTCCCTTCCCTCACGCTATTCCTTTCTGTCCCATCTTCTCCTGTCCGATCCGTTCTGATCCTATATCATAGTCGCCTTCCCTTCCCATCATGAATTTCCACAATCCTCACTATCCACACCTCCCCTCTAATACTTTTTCTCCCTTCAATCTTCTCATTTTTCGCACCGCCCTCCAGGAAGAAATTTACGAAAGGCGGATAAAAGACTGAAGCAACAATTATTTTCTACTAAAAAATATGCATTCTTAACAAAAAGCATAAATTTTTAACCCGGGAGATAAACTTGCTACCAAAAAGACGAATTTTCAACAAATTACATTAATATTCAACCAAACAGTTAAGATTTAAAGCAAAATAGATCAATACAAAAAAATTATTTTTAATTAAATTTTTTTATTTACTGGACGGTTAAAATTTTCTGCAAAACAGTTGAATCTTTGATAAAAAAGCCTATTTTTTTTTAAAAAACAGTTGACTTTTCTACCTAACTGTGAATTTTTCAATACAAACAGACAAATTTGTTACAAAAAAGTTTAATTTTGAAGCAAGCAGTTAAAGTTTCAACTACCTAATTGAATTTCACTTTGAGAAATTATTCTTTCAACAATAAAAAAACTAGTTTTCATCAAAGTAGTACAATTTCTAACCAAAGAGATGAATTTTCCAGAAAATTCATGGATATTCAAGAAAAAAATTAATTTAAAAAAAATTAGTTTTACTTTTAACCAAACAGGTTAATTTTCTACCTGAAAAGTCAAGGATGTAGAGTAAATAACATAAAGTGATGAGAGGAAAAGTACGGGATTAAGGGGAAATAATAGGGATGAAACAAGGAGACGTGATGAGAAATAAGGGCAGGAGTTGTAGGAGAAGTAAGAACAAATAAGGGACTGGAAAGTGAGAGAAGTGAGAAAAAACGCGGAAATTAAAAGTGCGGAAGGAATTGGAGGAGGAGTGGGGGACAATAAGGGGAGAAAAATTAGGTAAAATAGGCCAAAATAAGGAAAATAACGGTAAATGTGTGATAAGTAAATAGTGGAAGTGATTAGGAATAAGATAAGAGAGAAGTAGGAGAAGTAACGAAAGATAGTGCAAGAGAATTAGAGAAATAAATGTAGTAAAACTGAGGGACAGTAAGGTCCAGGAGAGTAGGAGAAGTAACAAAAGACAACGGAGGGTAAGTAGAGGAAGTTGAAAGAACTTATGGAAGGCAAAGCAGGAGATTCATAGGATCTGATGAGTAGGTAAGTAGAGGAAGTAAGAGAAACTGCTAGGAGGAGCAGTAAAGTTAGTCAGGGGAGAAGAAGTAAGCAAAGTAGGTAAAAAAGATTTGGGAAAATGAAGGGTAATAGGGGAAGAATAGTAGTGGAAGTAATGGAAATTAGGTTTAAGAAAGTAGGAAATGTAGGGTGAAAGTGTGAAAATGTGAAGGGTAATTAGGAGAAACTAGGGTTAATAAGTCGAGGTACACTAGGAGAAGTGAATGGTTATAAAGAAAGAGAAAGAAACAGGTAAACTAAAAAGAGTTATTGTAAGAAAATGAAGGGAGGAAAAGTAGTAAAAGTGACGGAAATAATGTCTAGAGGTGTAATAGATGTATAGTGAAAGTGGGAAAATGAGAAAGGTAAGTAGAGAAAATCAGGGTAAATGAAGAAAGGGAAACTAGGAGGGTGGGAGGGGAACTAGTGAAAGGATAGGTAATAATAAAAGGGAAAGTGGCTTGAATCAGGATGAAAAAGTAGGAAAAACGAGTGTAGTTGATAAGAAGTAGAGGAACTGATTAGGGTTAGTGGTGTACAAGGAAGGGGAAGTGACGTCTGGGAAAGGAAAGTAGGAAAAAAGTATTAGCTGGAAAAGCGAGGAGAGAAAGAAGCAGAGGAGGAAGAAGTTGGTAAAGGTGGGGCATAAAGTGAAGTATTGAGGAAGGAAGTATGGTATGGGGAGGTTTAAACGACCTAATCAACGTCTTAATAGGCTACGAATCCCTTTTTTGTAGGCATGTAGCGCCTACTTTGACAAGCTTATGATTATTAATAAATAATATTTAATGCTTTAATCAGTAGCTACAATCCAATCAGCGCTTATTTTCTCATGTAAGTCCTAATCCACATACAGAGGTTACTCTTTTCCTCTCAAACCTCCCTAAGTCTATTACCGCAGTAAGCATCACATAAAATGGGGATTATTCCAATTTACCTTCCTCGCTGAGGATTCTCAATGGCTTAGTTTCAAAGGTTAGAATTAATTAGCTGGAAATGTAGGTTGCTAATTTTTATTCTCTATTAAAATATATTTGATATTTCACCTAAAAAGATGCATTTTTTGCTAGAAATTCTACTATTTGGTCAAAAGTTTATTTATAATAATTTTTTCTTCTTTTTTAATGAAATATCAACTGTTTTTAGTTAGAGATTAATATTTTTTAGTTGAAAATTCGAGTATTTGGTTGAAACTCCACATCTATTTTTTAAGTGAAAAATTCAACTTTTTTCAAAATTTCATCTATTTGGACAGAAAATTCGTCCTTTTGGAATCAAAATTTGTTTTTTATGAAAATTTCACTGTTTTCAAAGAGTTAATTTATTTGGTTGGAAATGTAACGATTCTTTCTTAAATTATGATTTTTTTTGAAAATCAGAAAACTTTGTTACAAATTCGAAAATTTAGTTAAAAATTAATTTTTTTTGTTAAAAATCACTTATGTGCAGAAAATGTAACTATTTTTTTATTCTTTTTTTTTAGTTTTAAGCTTCATTTGTTTTAATAAGAATTTCATTTTTTTCGGATAAATGTGCAAACCTCTGTTTAAAAATTAATCTTCTTTGGTTAAGGTTTTAATTATGTTTGTCGAAAACTTGTATTTTTAAATTAAATTCCACTGTTTTTGATTTGAGATAAAAATCTTTTTTGGTTGAAATATCTATCATTGCATTATCCGTTGAAAATCAATGTCGTTTGGTTAATAATTATCTTTTAGGTTGAAGATTAAACTACTTAGTTAAAATTTTTTTTTAGGACTCATCATTAAAGTTAAAAATTAGTCTGGTGGAAATTTTTTTAGAAAAATTATTTAGATAAAAATTTAACTATGACAAATAAAGATTCATTACTTTATTTCAAAAATCATCTTTTTAGTTAGAAGTTTAACTATTTTTCAAAAATCAATCTTTTGTAATTGAAAATTCAACTAATTGGGTAGAAGATGAACTAATATTTTTTTTAATTATTCATTTAGTTAGAATTTCAAGTTTCGATTCAAAATTTAACTATTTTGTTTAGAATTCTTACTTTTGGGTTAAAAATTCAACTGTTTAACAGAAGAATCGTCTTTTAGCTTGAAAGCTTAACAATTTGTATGAATTCCTTTCTTTTTTTCATTTAGTTTTTTATTTTTTATCAAGCTACGTAATACGTATCTTGATAAAAAATAAAAAACTTAATTAAAAGTTGATTATTACCTGAAACATATCAATTTTCAACCAAAAATGGCCAAGTTAAATTCGCAGTAAAAAAAATATCATTTATAAAAAATGAATTTTCAAACAAAACAAACAAACTTTCAAAAAATAAAGATTTTTCAGTTGCGTAAGAAAAATAAATTAATGCGAATTGTTGAACTTTTAAGCCAGAAGACAGCTTTTTCTGAAAACAGTCGAATTTTCAAAAAAATTGTTAAACTTTTAACCACAGAGATAAATTTTTAACTAAAACGAAAAATTTTTCAAAATAGTTAATTTTTAACAAAAAAGTTAAATTTTTAACGAAATATAATGACTTTTTAACAAAACTGTTGAATTTTCAATCAAATAACAAAACTTCTAATTAAAAATAAAACCGCCAGGAGAAAGCAACTGCGAAAAAATAAATGAAAATAGAAATGCTAGGAAAATAATTTCTTATAAACGGAATGAAACTATATCAAATTAAAATTTAAAAATTTTAAGTTTATTATACTGAAGAGATTTTTTATTTTTAACAATTAAATCAATTAATTCTAAATAGTATATTACCTACTTTTTTCGAAACATCAATGATTTGACAATGTTGGTAAACTTGTTGTATAATTACTAATTTAATAATCCTTGTTTAAATTGATCGCTTATATCGCTCAAAGAAATTTTTATTAATGAATAATATTATGGTAATACATATTCTATCAATCTTAATATTTTTTTATTAATTATCATTAGTCACTATTAAAAATCTTGAACAAATGAATACATGTATGATAGAAGTATTTAGCATTTTCTAAATGAAAAATTATTTAAAATTTTATGACTGTATATCACTGATTTTTTAATTATAACAACAAAAAGTTGATTTTTAAAAAAGTGCCCTTATTTTTATTCCAAAAAGACAAATTTTCTGAAAGGCTAAAAATTTGAAAAAGACGAATTTTTGAACGACAGACAGAACTTAATTCATTTTTAAACAAAAGGTGGAATTTTTGCTGAAAAGACTAATATTCATCAAAAGAGTGAAATTTTAATTAAGAAAAACAAATTTTCTACAAAAGAGTTGAATTTTTCACCAGAACAAATAAATTTCTACCAAAAAAAGCAACTTCAGGAAAAAAATATAAATTTCCAATAATGAAATTAATTTTTGACAAAAAATTAAATTTTCACCAGGTACTTTAATTTTCAACCAAAAATAATGAATTTTTTTACCAAAACAGATAAATTTCTATCAAACATTTCTTAAAAAAAGACGAAATCTTGGCTTAAGAGAATAATTTTAAGCAAAAGAGTTGAATGTTTAATTAGAAATAACAAAATTTTTTACAAAACTGTTAAATTTTTTTACCGAAAACATAAATTATTTAAAAAAGTTAATTTTCAATCAAATAGCTTAATTTTCCTATCAAAAAGACAAATTCTTTGCAATACAATTGGTTTTCAGCCAAAAGAGATTAAATTTAAAAAATGCACTTTTAATTAAAAAAGATGCAATTTCTACCAAAAAACTAATGTGAAAAAAAAGAGTTAAACGTTCAACCAAGAAAGTCAAATTTTCTACAGGAATGTTAAATCTTCCACCAAAAAATATAAACTAGAAAGCAGTTAGATATGAAAACCAAAACAGATAAATTTTTAACTAAATAGTTAGACTCTTCATTAAAAAAGATTTAGTATCAACCAAAAAGAATAAATTTCTACCAAAAGACGCATTTTTAGGCAGGAATATGAATTTCAATCAATAAAATTAATTGTTGACAAAAAATTAATCTTTAACCAAACCGTTTAATTTTCAACCTAAAATGACGAATTTTTAACCAAAATAGATAAATTTCTACTAAAATATTAAGTTAGGAAAATATGAAATTTACACCAAACAAAGAAATTTTTGACAAAAGAGTTTAATTTTAAATCAAGAATAACAAATTATTTACAAAACTGTTAAATTTTCTAACTAAAAAATAAATTTTCAACAAAAGTTACATTTTCAAGCTAATAGTTTAATTGTACTTCAAAAAAAGGATTTTTTCTGAACCAATTGGATTTTTAATTGAAACAGACTAATTTTCAAACAAAAAATTGCACCCTTGAAACAAAAGGTGCAATTTCTACCAGAAGACTAATCTGCAACAAAAAATTTAAATTTTTAACCAAGAAAGTCGAATTTTTTACAAAAATTTTTAATTTTTTACCTAAAAGCAGTACTTTAAACAGCTAGATTTTTAACCAAAACAAATAACTTTTCAACAGTTTCAACAGTAAAATTTTCAACCAAAAAGAATAAATTTCTATCAAACAGTTATGTTGAAAAATAAAGATAGAAGCTTTAACAAAAAAAAAAAAAGAATTTTCGAACAAAACACATACAGCTTCACCCAAAATTTGCATTCTTAATATAAAAAGAGTAAATATTGGCCAAAAGCACAAATTTTCAAGGAAAATGTTATATTCAAACAGATAGTTTAATTCTCAACCCAAAATGACAAATTTTTAACTAAAAGAGATACTTTTTCATCATAGAGTTAAAAAAAAGATGACATTTTTTACGAAAAGACGGATTTTTAAACAAAACAAATGTAGTTTCACTAAAAATTTTCATTTTTTATGAAAAAGGATGAAATTTTCGCTAACAGAAATAATTTTTAACAAAAAGTTACATTTTTAATTGCAAATACAGAATTTTCTACCAGCCTGTTAAATTTTCCACCCAAAAAGTTGGATTTTCAACAAAAGTTTAATTTTCAACCAAAAAGTTTAATTTTCCTTCCAAAAAGACAAATTCTCTACAATTTAGTTGGATTTTCAATCAAAACAAATTAATTTTTACCAAAAAAGTTGCATTTTTAATTAAAAAAGATGCAATTTCTACCAAAAAAAAAGAACTAATTGAAAAAAATTTTGAAATTTTAACCCAGAAAGACAATTTTTTCACAAAAATGTTGAATTTTCCACCAAAAAATATAAATAAAAACAATTAGATTTTTAAACAAAAACAGATTAATTTTTAACCGAAAAGTTGCAATTTTAATATAAAAAAAAGTATCTATGAAATAGACAAATTTTAAATAGAAGAGTTGCATTATTATAAAAAAAAAAATGTCAACCAAATTGCAGAATTTTCAAGCCAACACCAATTTTTCTAAAAAACTGGTGAATTTCCTGCTAAAAGTATAAATAAAAATTAAAAAGCTCTTTTACGACCAAATACTTCACTTGGCTTAAAAAATTTTTTTTTACAATACAATCGGATTATCAAAAGACATTTCTTTCTTCCAAGGAAATGGTTTTTTGGTCCAATAAAAATTTTTCATAATTGAAAATGATTTTCTCTATTTTGAAGAGACTGAAATGATGAAACCTTGTTAATTATTTATTTTTAACAAAATAGTTCATTTTTCTACCAAAAAGAATTAATTCCAAACTAAAAATACAGAATTTACAACAAGATGGTTTAATTTTCAACCAATTAAAATTTCTAGTAAATACTTCTTTATTCAATTTCTTTATTCATTTGCTTTTGAAGTTATAGAAATATTATTTTTGTGAGATTCTTCAGAAAATTCTTAAATATGTTAGTGAATTTCAGATACGTCGAAAGAGTATATTTTTTTTTAATTTAAATATTTCGCAAAATTGTAGGAAAAAAGCAGATCAGTTAAAAAGATATTTAGGACTTTTCGAAGTTTGGAAGATAAGTATCGTTTAAACTAACTCAAATTGTTTCTACAATTTCGAAAAATCTTTAAAAGTTAAAAAAAAATTACCTTTAAATCTTTCAGATGTTTTTGAAATTTGCAGAAATATTTTAAAGTATTTTGATATTTTTTAAATTTTTTCTGAGAATTAATTGTTAAAAATAAAAGGACAATACAAATTTGCTTAGGAATCTCAAAAAAAGTTTTCTTATTTCCCTGAAGAGTTTCAAACTTTTTGAATGTCTTAAAAAGTTTTTTTGAAAGTTTTAATAATTTACATTTTGTTTTACATTTTTAAAAATATTTTTAAGCTAAAAATTACTTCCTTAACTGTTTCCAACACTTTTAAAACTAGTAAATATCTTTTAACATTATTTAAATTTTTTTACAGATTTGCTTAAGATTCTGAAAAATTAAAAACATATTATTCTTATCTTCTAGATTTCGTTATGATATATAATTTGGTCAATCTGATCAAACATTATAAATATTTTTAAATATTCATTTCAAATTAATTTTTTTAAAATGAAAAATCAGCTGGAATTTTCCTATAATTTAAAATGTTTTCATTATCGTGAAACCTTTATTTTTCTTCCTAAATATTCGAAAATTTTAGGAATTTTAAGAAACTTTCATTTTCGTGAAATCTTTAAAAATATTTAAAAATCTTTAAAAATTGTATTTCAGAAAATTAAAAAATTTGCGTTTCTTTCTAACGTCAAGGTTTCTAAGTGTAACAATAAATTTAAATCCCTTAAGTTCCTTAAACTTAATAAAAAATTTTATAAAACTTCGTGATCTTGATAAATTATAAATTTGGCTTTAAAATCGTCGATATTATTTTTTTAAATTTTCAAAAATAATTTTAAATGTTTTAAAATCTTTGTCAATTTTCTCTAAAAATTTTTTTTTAAATAAAGAATCAGTTGAAATTTTTACAGTCATTTTAAGCAATCTTTTTATTATCTTGAAACCTTTTAACCGTAATTAACTATTTTTTTTAATTAGTTTTTTTAAATTAATTGTCTTAATTAAAAATGTAACTCTTATAATTTTTATTAAAAATCAATTGCTTTTAGTAAAAAATTAATGTAATTTATTAAAAACTTTTTTTTTCTATTCATCTTTTTTGGTAGAAATTAATCTTCTTGGTTGAAAATTAATCATTATGGTCAAAAATCAATCATTGGGGTTGAACATTTAATTTTTTCGATTTGAAATTTCTTATTTTAGTTTAAAATTCCTCTTTTTGGTTTGAAATTGAACTATTACACGTTAATATTTATCATTTCAGTTAAAAATTTATAACTTTGTTTGAAAAAATAACTATTTTTTTTAAATTATTTTTTTGCTTGGGCGAAATTTTCTTTTTTACTGTAAATGTAACATTTATAATTGAATAATGATAATTATATATAATAAATAAAATATAATATATAAAATTATATATAATATACTCATTATATAATAATAATTTTTTTAAAAATTTCATTGTTAAAAATTCAACTATTTCAGTTGAAGATTCATTAATTAATATGGTTAAAAATTGCTTTTCTTATGCTGAAAAATTAATTTTTTTAATATAAAATATCGCTGCTAAATTTTTTTAAATTAAAATGATAATTCTAGTCGATAATTAGTATTTTTTGGTACAAATTAATCTTCTTGGTTAAAAATTTATCATTTTGGTTGGAAATTTAATTTTTCTAGTTAAAAATTAATTATTTCAGTTGAAAATTCCTCTTTTTGTTCTAAAAATCAACTATTTTCTTTAAAGATTTATCATCTTTGTTGAAAATTTACCACTTTATTTTAAAATGTTACTATTTTTGAAAATTATTTTTTTGCTTAAGTTTGAAATTTTTTTTTATCTAAAAATGTAACTTCGATAATTAAATATTCCATAATTTTGGTTGAAAAATTATTTGTTTAGTTAAATATTTATTTATAAAAGAATTTTGATTTAAAGAATGATTTTTTTCAGTTAAAAATTCATGTATTTTGTTTAAAAATTTTCTTTTTAGGTAGCAATTAATCTTTACGGTTAACAATTCATCTTTTTGGCTGAAAATTCAACTATTTTAGTTGAAGATTCTTTTATTATTTAGTTAAAAATTGTTTTTTTTTTTCGAAAAATTAATTTTTTAGCTGAAAATTAAACTACTTCTTTTCTGGTTCAAAACTAATCTTTTCATTTTAAAATTCAACAATTTTAGTTTAATATTCCATTATTTTAGTTACAAATTAAAGTATTTAATTTTTTGTTGACAAATTATCTTTTAAATTGAAAATTCATATTTTCTGGTGGAAATTAATCTTTCTGTTAAAAAATTAATCGTCACGATTAAAAATTAATCATTTCGGTTAATCATTTATTAATTCTAGTTAAAAATTCATTATTTCAGTTAAAATTACCCCTTTTTAGCTTAAAATTTAACTATTTCGCTTGAACATTTAGCATTTAGTTGCAAATTCATCCCTTTGCTTGAACTAAACTTTTTCAAAATCCAAAAAGAAAATTTAAAAAATTTTAAAATTATTTTAATAGCGTACATTTTTCAAAAAAGCTAAAAAGTTAATTTTATCAAAAAGGCCTTTTTGAGAAAATTCACTTTTTAGTGTTTACAAAAAATGCACGAAATTCTGAAAAATTTTTAACTGTTTCAAATTTTTCAATTGATTTTAAAAGGGTTTCTCGCTACATGCTCCTGCAAAGAAATTCAAATTGGTACACAAGATACATTAGAGGAGAAATTCGATACTCAGTGACCAATTCGTTTTTAGTTTTAGATTATATTCGAAATTGTTTGAGTTTCAAATTGCTGAAGTATATATTTTTTTATTTTTTAATATTTCACGTTTAGAATTCCTTTTCATCTTAAGCGTTTTTTTAGAATAATTCAATTTTAATGGTTTAAAATAAAAAAAAAAAATTATTTTAAACAATAAAAATAAAGGGGAATTTATTTTTTGGTTCTAAAAATTTTTTTCTAATCAATTTTTCATAATAATTCATAATTTTTTTTCAATTTTATAAAAATTTAGATTCCTGTACTTTCAGAATCTTTTAATATTTATTTAGTTTTGAGATTCTAGAATTCTGAATAAATTTGTTTAATTTTGAGCGCTTTTATTTAGAAATAAGCCAATTTGAAATTCTTCCAAAATAAATTATCTAAATCTAAAAGTCTAAGTTCGAGGGTTATGAATTTTAAAAGCTCTTATTTTCAAATTTTTCCAACTTAAAATTGTTCAATTTTAAACGCTTTTATTCAGCAATGACATAAGTTCAATTCCTTTTAATTACATTTTAAGGATTGTCCTTTTGCTTTCTTAAATAGAAAGCATTATAATGATATAATTTTTAAAAAATTTTAATTTATTTAATGGAACATTCCTCAATTTAGAAATGTCTAATACCATGTATATTGTATTGTATTTTATATTGCATTGATAAAAATACATGAACAGGAACCTCGGAGGATCCTGAGCAGGAACATCAGAGGATCCTTGACAGAAACATTGAAGGATCCTTGACAGAAACATCAGATGATCCTGGACAGAAACATTAGAGGATCCTGAATAGAAATGTCCAAAAATCCTAGACAGTAACATCGGAGGATCCTAGACAGGAACATCAGAGGATTCTAGACATGGTGCTGGACACGATCCTGCACAGGCAATCTCAACGTTTGCTGTGCAGATATTTGGTGGAGAAAATTGTTGTTAATGATTCTACAATAAAACATCTACCGTCAATCTTATTTTTTAAAATTTCTTCACCTTTTTTATAAAAATTTATTTGTTATGTTTGTTTTCCAAAGTATTAAAAACTTCTGAGTGGCGCTTTACAGCTAAATTCACAGTGACTATAATGTGCTCTCTAATCATTAATTAATTGAAGCAATAGTATAAACACTTTACGTGTTTATAAATTAAAATGAAAATTATAAGTTTTTTTCATTTTCGCTCTTTATTCATGATTATTCACAGTGGTTTGAATTATTTCTGCTCAAAGTTTCTGTACAAGTACCTCGATGGATCCTCGACAGGAAAATCGGAGGATCCTGGACAAGAATATCAGTAGATTCTGGACAAGATTATTAATAGATCCTGTACAGGAACATCGGAAGATCCTAGACAAGAACATTGGAGGATCATGGACAGGAACGTCTAAGGATCCTAGATAAGAACATCTAAGGATCCTGGACATGTTCC
>JAUELO010000366.1:1894878-1919882 GCA_032357855.1 Amphibolips quercusostensackenii
GACGATTTTAGCCAAACAAATGATTAGTTAATAAATTTTATTATTTAAAAAAAATTTAATAAACAATTGCATTAATCAGGCATTTGTCGCAAGAAATTTTTTTTTTTCTACTTCAATTTTTTTAATTAGGAACTTTATGATAATTTCAGTTAAATTCATCATTTTTTAATTAATCTTATGATTTTTTTAACAAATTAATTGATAAAGAGTTAAAAAAAAATTTGCTGACAAGTGCCTGACTAATGCATTTGTTTATTAAATTTGTTTAAAAAATCGTTAAATTCATCAACTAATTACGAGCGTTGCTGAAACTGTCATAAAGTTCCCAACTTAAAGGACTGCCTTTGAAAAAAACGAATTTTTCTGACGATAAATACTTAAATAATGCGTTTTTTATGGAATTTGTTCACAATATCAACAATACTAATCTCAAAAAGAAATTTCTTAATCATAATATTGTTTTTATTCAAATTTATTGCGATTTAACTTTTTGAAAAACCCGAAAATTATAGAAAATCGTAGAAAACATTCTTTTAACAAATAATTTGTTTATAAAAAATTTGGTTGTCAATTTTATAATTTCTTAACACCTTAAAATAATATTACTCTATAAAATCTAGTCGATTTTGATCATTTTTCTGTTATTGACGAACACCGGAAACATCAAATAGAAAAAATGGCAATTTTTTTATCATATTTGTTTATTTAAAAAAAATTAAAAACCTAATTTCAAAATCAGGTTCAGCAACTTTTTTTAAAATTTTATCTGCTTTTTTTTAGATTTTGTCGATAGCTAAGGACAGGCACTTTCCTAAACCTTTTTTTTTCCTTTTTCGTTTTCAGAAGTCGAACGCATCGAAACGTGTGCACGTCGCGACTAAATAAAACGTTTTTCAAAAGTATTGTTTTTAAATGAAGTAATCAATTCCAATGAAAAAACATGGATTGTTCTTGTGAATTTAAGTACCTGAAAAAATAGTGAAACATAAACAGATATGACAAAGATAAAAGTAAAAAATTAATCAACAATTAACTGCGGATTTTGAATTGTTATATTAATTTACGTTGATGAAAATAAAGTTTAGGACCAAATCTTGCTAGATCGGGCCCTGTTTTCAATTTCCGAGGAAAAATTACACATTTGCGTAAAACATATCAAAAAATTAGCTGCTGACAGTTGCGGTTTGTCTTTGAGACATCATTTCAGATAGAATGTGCAGATGCACTCTGAAACGCTCATCGTTCAGTGCACGTTATTAGTGCCGTTACATCGTGAACTTTTGTTGTATAACTGTTCTATTAAACAAAATAAGCAAACATTTGTTCGAATAAGAAAGGTGTTGTTTAAATAACGACAAAATATTATTTTTTAAATATAAAATTAAAATTTTCATTAAAAAAATCAAAATTCGTGAGAAACCCTAACATTTTGTATCCGCCATTTTCTTTTTTCAAAAACAAATATCAGATTCATAATCAGCGACCTCAAAGACCACCAAGTAAGAAAATTCACTGAAAATAATAAAATTAATGAATTATGGATAGATTTTTCGGATTTTTCACCACTGTGCGTCACAATGTATATATAAATGCAGCATTTGATACACCGCTATTTTGAAATATTTTGGTGTTATTTTTTTAAACGTTTTTCAAAATTTGATAAAAATATACATAAAATATTGATTGTCTATGCTGTTTTTACTAATATCACATTTTTTAAAAATATTTTGTCTTTTTTGATTGAAATTTTAACTACTTGGTTTTAAACGAAAATGGTTTAAAATAATTTTTTTTTTAATTTAACTTTTTGGTGAAAAATTCCTATTTTTTGGTTGCAGATTTTCGATTTCGTTGAAAAGGTAACTTTTTAGGATTATAGTTCAACTATTTGGTCCAAAATTTAATTTTGTTTAAAAGTCATCTTATTTGGTCAAAAATTTAACAGCTTTCGTAAACATTTGTCGCACCAGATTGAAAATTCATCTTTGTAGTAGAAACGTAATTTCCTTTTTTTTTTAAATCATCCTTCTTGTTTAGAAAATAAATTTTTTTAAGTCAATCGTTTACCAACAAATTTATCTTCTTAAATTAAAAATTTAACTTTTTGGTTTGAAATGCTACTGTCTCTTTAATAATTTTTTTGTTTTGTTTCAAATCAACTATTTTGTTAACAATGCATCTTTCTTGGTTAAAAATCCTCATTTTTTTGTGGAGTCAACTTTTTAGAATGATGATTAAACTGTTAAGTGAAAAATTAAATTCGGTTTAAATGTCATCATTCTTGGTCAAAAAGTACAACTCTCTTGTTAAAAGTTTGTTTCATTAGATTGAAAATTCATTTTTTTTGGTAGAAAAGTAATATTATTTCGAAAATTTATCTTGCTAGATTAGAAATTAACTTTTTTTTTAATTTTGAAATTTTGTAACAAATTTATCTTTTTAAATAAAAATTTAACTACTTTTCAAAAATTGACCTAGCTTGAGAGATAATTTACTTTTTTGTTTTTGTTAAAAATTCGTTCCTTTTAAAATAAATTTGAACTATTTGGTTCCAAATTCATATTTCTTGATTGAAAATTCTAGTTTTTGTTACAGTAATAAGAATTCAACTGTTAAGTAAAAAATTCAATTTTGTTAAAAAGGCATCTTTCTTGATCAAAAATTCTACTGCTTTGTTACAGATTCGTCTCACTGGATTAAAAATTCAACTTATGTATTTTCAAAAATACTTGTAGAATATTTCTAAAATCTTTTATCATTCGTTTAACATAAGCCAAATTTTCAACATCTTTTCAAAATCTTGTAAGATAATTTTAAAATCGTTAAAAATATTTGAAATCTCTTGAAATCCGTATGAATTTTTAAAAATATTTGTGAAAATTTTCTAAAATCTTTTTTTAATTGTTTGAAATCACTGTAATATTTTTAATCTTTGGAAATTCTTTTAAAATCTTAAAAAAGTTTTTTAATTTATTCATCTTTTAAAATTCGCTGCAAATTCTTTTAAAATTATTGAGACACCTTTGAAATTCTTGAAGTCTTTTGAAATCCTTATGTAGTTTTAAGAATACCTTTGCCATCTTCCTAGAATCTTTTGTATTCTTTTAAAATCAGTGAAATTTTTTTAATCTTCTCGAAATCTTCTAAGGAAATTTCAAAATCGTTAAAAATCTTGAAATCTTTTAAAATTTCTATGGATTTTTTGAAATATTTGTGAAATTTTTTAAAAATCCTTTGTATTCGTTCAAAATCGCTGAAATTTCAAAAATTTTGATATCTTTGAAATTCTTGGCTTCTTTTAAAATCATTTTGTATTTTTAAGAACGCTTGTAAAATTTTTTTAAAATCTTTTGTATTCGTTTGAAATAAGTGAAATGTTAAACATCTTTTGAAAGTCTTCTAAGAAAATTTCGGAATCGTTGAAAATCTTTGAAATTTTTTGAAATCCGCATGAATTTTTTGAAATATTAGTGAAAATTTTCTGTAATCTTTTGTATTCGTTCAAAATCAGTGAAATATTTGACATCTTTGGGAAATATTCAAATTCTCTAAACAAAATTTGTAATTTGTCCTTTTTTTTGAAATTCCTGCAAATTCTTTTTGGAATTAATTGTATATTTTTAAAATTCTTGAAATCTTTTTAAATCCTTATGTATTTTGAAAAATACTTGTGAAATCTTTCTAAAATCTTTTGCATTCGTTTAAAATCAGTAAAATTTTTTAATCTTTTTAAAATCTCTACAAATTCTTTGTGAAATTATTCTGATATTATTGAAATTTGTAAAATGTTTGGAAATCCTTATGTATTATCAAAAATACATGTAAAATATTAAAAATCTTTGGGAAATCTTTTAAAATCTTTGAAAAAATTTCAAATTCGTTTAGCTTTTTGAAATCCCTAAAAATTATTTGTAAAATTATTTTGATATCTTTGAAATTCTTGACGTCTTTTAAAATCCTTATGTAGTTTCAAAAATACTTTTGAAATTTTTTAAATATCTCTCGTATTAGTTTAAAATCAGTGAAAATTCTAAAATCTTTTTAAAATCTCCAAAAGAAATTTTGGAATCGTCAACAATCTTTGAAATATTTTGAAATCCGTATGAATATTTTGAAATATTTGAGAAATTTTTTTAAAAGCTTTCGTATTCGTTTAAAATCACTAAAATATTTTCTTTGAAATCTTCGCAAATTCTTTTTCAAATTATTTTTATATCTTTGAAATTGTAGAAAATCTTTAGAAATTCTAATGTATTTTCAGAAATACTTGTAAAATCTTTTTAAAATCTATTGTATTCGTTTAAAATTAGCTCAATTTTTAAAATCTTTTTAAAATTTTTTTTAAAAATTTTGAAATCTTAGAAAACCCATAAAAATCGTTTAAGATCCGTAAAATTTTTTTGAAATATTCGTTTAAAATCAGTGAAATTTTCAAAATCTTTTTACAATCTTCAAAGAAAATTTTAAAATCGTTGAAAATTTTAAAATCTTCTGAAATCCGTATGGATTTTTTGAAATATTCCTGAAATTTTTCTAAAATCTTTTGTATTCGTTTCAAATTGCTAAAATATTCGAAATCTTTAAAAAATCTTTTAAAATCTTTTAAAATTCTTAGCATTTGTTCAGCTTTCTAAAATCCCTAAAAATTCTTTGTGAATTTATTTTGATATCTTTGAAATTCTTGACGTCTTTTAAAATCCTTATGTAGTTTCAAAAATACTTGTGAAATTTTCTTAAAATCTTTTGTATTTGCTTAAAATTACTGAAATACTTAAATCTTTGGGAAATCTTATGAAATCTTTTAAAAATTTTAAAATTCGTGCAGCTTTTTGAAATCCCTGCAAATTCTTGGTGAAATTATTTTTATATCTTTGAAATTCTTGAAATCCTTTGAAATACCTATGTATTTTCAAAAACACATGTAAAATTTTTCTAAAATCTTTTGTATTCGGTTAAAATAAGTGTAATATTTGAAATCCTTTAAAATCCGTATAAAATTTTTTTAAATACTAGCATTTGTGAAATTTGTCTACAATCTTTTGTACTTGTTTGAAATCAGTGAAATTTTCAATATATTTTCTTAATCTTTTAAGAAAATTTTGGGATCGTTAAAAATCTTGCATAACATTTTTAAAATTCGTCCAGTTTTTAAAATCCCTGCAAATTCGTTGTGAAATTATTTTTATACCTTTGGAATTCTTTAAAACTTTTGAAATCCTTATGTACTAAAAAAATACTTGTGAAATCTTTCTGAAATCTTTTGTTTTCGTTTAAAATCAAAGAAATTCTTAAAATCTTTTTAGAGTCTCATGAACAAATTTTTAAATTGCTGAAAATCTTGAAATCTTCTGAAATCCAAATAAATTTTTTGCAATATTTGTGAAATTTTTCTAAAAGCTTTCGTATTTGTTCAAAATCACTAAAATATTTAAAATCTTTAGAAAATCTTCTAAAATTATTAGAATTCGTTCAGCTTTCTTGAAATCTTTGCAAGTTTTTTTTGAAATTATTCTGATATCTTTGAAATTTTGGGAAATCTTTAGAAATCCTCATGTATTTTCAAAAATACTTGTGAAATCTTTTTAAAATCTATTGTATTCGTTTGAAATAAGTAAAGTTCCCGAAATATTTTTGAAATCTTGTAAGAAAATTTTGAAATTAATAAAAATCTTTGAAATCTTTTGAGATCCGTAAAACTTTTCTAAAATATTTGTTAAAATTTTCTGAACTCTTTTGTATTCATTAAAAATCACTTAAATATTCAAAATCTTCAGGAAATCATTTAAAATCTTTCAAAATCTTTAAAATTCTTCAAGCTTTCTGAAATCACTACAAATTCTTTGTGAAATTATTTTGATATTTTAAAAATTTTGTAAATCTTTCGAAATTCTTATTTATTTTCAAAAATACGTTTAAAATTTTTCTAATATCTCTTGTATTTGTTTAACATCAGTAAAATTTTCAAAATCTTTTTGAAATCTTCTAAGGAAATTTTTGAATAGTTAAAAATCTTTCTAATTTTTTGAAATCCGTATGAATTTTTTGAGAATTCTCTGAAATCATTTGTATACCTTTAAAATCACTGAAATATTTTAAATCTTTAAAATCTTCTAAAATTTTTTAAACTCGTTCAGCTCTTTAAAATATCTAAAAAATTTTTGGTGAAATTATTTTGATATTTTTAAAATTTTTTCAACATTTTGAAACCCTTTTTTTTATGAAAATACTCGTGAACTTTTTCTAAAATGTTTTGTATTTACTTAAAAGCACTAAAATATTTAAAATCTTTGGAAATTTTTTTTTTTCAATTTTTTCAATTCTTTCAGTTTTTTGAAATCCCTGCAAAATTCTTCTTGAAATTATTTTGATATATTTAAAATTTGTTCACTCTTTTGAAATCCTTTTTTATTTTTGAAAATACCAGTAAAATTTTGCTAAAATTTTTTGTATGCGTTTAAAATCAGTGAAGTTCTCAAAACCTTTTTGAAATCTTATAAGGAAATTTTTAATCGTTTAAAATCTTCAAAATTTGGTTTATTTGAAATCATTTAAGAATTTCAAATTTTTTAAAAATCTTTCAGGATTCTTATGAAATCTTTGAAATATTTGTGAATATTTGTGAAATTTTTTGATCTTTTAGATTTCTTAGAAATCATTAAAACATTCAAAATCTTTTACATCTGGAATACTCTACTCTTTTTAAAAAAATTTTAATTCTTTTAATCTTTTGAAACTTATACAAATATTTTGTGAAACCTTTTTGAAATCTTATATATTATTTTAAAATCGCTGAAATATTTAAAATCTTTGTGTAATCTTTCAATCCTAAACAAAATTTGGAATCCTTCAAAATTTTTGAAATGTTTTGAAATATCAAAAATCTGGTGTACCCTTGTTGAAATCTTCAAAATTCTTTAAGTCTTTAGAAATCCTTATGAATTTTTCAATGTTTGTGAAATCTCTTTGAAATCTTTTGTATTCGTTTAAAATCACTGCAGTGTTAAAAAACTTTGTGAAATCTGCTTGAATCTTCTAAAATTTTTTTAAATCTCTCTTAAATCTTTAAAGTGTTTTTAAATGTTTAAAATCTAGTGTACTTTTTTAAATTTGAAAATTTTTTGAAATCTTAGAAATCCCATTAAATTCTTCAGAATGTTTGTTGAATCTTTTTGAAATCTTTTTTATTCCTTTTAAAAGCCTGAAGTATCAAAAATCTTTGCGAAATTTTCTGAAACCTTTTAAATTTGTTTTTTAAATTCGTTTCTTATGATTGAAATTTTAAAAATTCGGTTTTAATTGCAACTGCGTTTTTTGAAGTTATTCTTTTCTAGATTTAACTAGTTGGTTTAACGTCCATCTTGATGGGTGAAAAATTGTATTTTTTCTCTTAAAAGAATTTTTTAAAAAGTATTTTTAAACGTTTTAAATGATTAGCAAATTTTTTTTCTGCAGTCAACATCCATATTTATAATTGCGAGAATCACAACTTTTCTGTAAAATTATATAAAAAGGAAAGAATCCGCTTTTTAAATTATTCAAGCACATGGATGCTAAATAGAATATGTTTTAAAGAAAAGTAAATCCTTTTCAACAGAAGACTCTCATCAAATTTTTCTATATCAAACTGGATGGAAAAAAAAGAAACTGTGAAGAAAAATTATATTGAAAAGGTGTAGAGAGTACATAATGACTTTAGAGAGATTCTGACTCAGTGGAAAAATAAAAGGATTAAAAAAAAAAAGAAAATCGGGGCATTTTTTAATGCAGAAAGAAGTCAGAGAAAACTTTTGCGAAAAAATGTTTTTGAAAAAGTCAGTCGTATTTTATTATAAGTTGAAAAATGAATTTTTCACCAAAAACATAAATTTTTAGCCAAGGATATTAATTTCCAACCAACAAAGACAACTTTTTAACAAAATACGTTAATTTTTGACCCAATATTTAAACAATAACAAAATACACGAATTTTAAATAATTTGTTTATAGTTTTAACTAAAATAGATTAATTTCTATAACAAAAATATAAAAGTAATATTTTTGGTTAAGAAGATCATTTTGGAAAAAGGAACAACCAATTTAATGAAAAAAAAATGTTTACCGAGACAATTAATTTTTAGAAAAAAAATGTTGAACAATAATACAGTTTAATTTGTCACCGAAATTGTTAGAATTTTAATCGAAATTGTATTTAAAAATGATGAAATTTTATACAAAAAATTAATTTTTTACCAGGAATATTAATTTCTCACCAAAAAAGATTAACGATCAACCAAACACATTAATTTTCAAGTAAAAAAAGAACATGTTTATCCATAAATAAAATAGATAATTTTTAATCAAAAATTTTAATTTTTAAGCGTAAAAGATGAATTTTTATTTGAATATATAGATTTTCAACTAATTAGTTGAATTTATTACTAAAACGAGAGTTGATTTTTTAACAAAATACGTAAATTTTTGATACTTGAATTTATAAGTAAGAAAATAAATTAAAAAAAAAATGTAATAGTCAAGTTTCCAGGTGAAAAAAATCCATTTTCAACACAAAAAAAAAGAATTTTAAATAAAATTGTTGCATTTTAAAAAAAAGAAATTAATTTGAATATGAAATAATGAATCTTTAACTAGAAAAAGGATTTTCCACAAAGAATACTAATTTCAAATTGTAAAAGATAAATATTAAGCGAAATATGTCCATGAATAAATTTTTATTGAAAAAAGATCCATTTTCAGACAAATTAGGTAAATTTTAAATTGAAGAGTTACATTTTAAACTAAAAAAAGTCATTTTAGACAAAAATTAAAATTGTGAAATTAGAATAAAAATATTAATTTCTCACCAAGAAATGAATTTTCCACCAAGAAGATTCATTTTTTACTAAGAGTCGAATTCTAAAAAAATACATAAATTTTCAACTAAAAATATAAATTTTCACAAAAAAAAGAAACAGTTTAATTTTTAATAGAAAAATCTATCTTCAGCCGCATGAAAAAAATTTTAAAGAAAATAGTAACATTGTTAAGCAAGTAAATTACCTTTTAATTAAAATAATGAATCTTTAAGCAACAATAAAGAAATAAATTTTAATTAGGAATATTATTTGTAAACCAAAAAGACGAATGTCATGCAAATATTTTTAATCAAATATTTAAATTTTCAACTAAAAAAGAAATTTAACCAAACACAAAATAGTAAATTATAAGTAAAAAAATTGATTTCTCAACTAAAAAGGTAAATTTTTAACAAAGAAGATTGATTTTTGTCAAAATAGTTTCATTTTCCCAAAAATTCATTAATTTAAATTCAAAATGATCAATAAAGTGAAAAAATTAATTTTTACCAAAAAAAGCAAACCGAATTTTCAACCAAAAATATTTATTTCAACTCCAAAAAGATACATTTTTAATAAAGCGCATTAATTTTTAAACAAAAAGTTGAATTTTCAACTAAAAAGAATAACTTTGGACCACAAAGAGAAGAGATAAATTTTCAGTAAAAAAAACAATTTTTAGCAAAGTAGTTGAATTTTTGACTGAAAAAAATTAATTTAATCAAAAATGAAATAGTGAAATTATAAGTAAGAAATTATTTTTTCACTGAAAGGATGAATTTTCTACAAAAAAAATTACTTTTCTACTATAGAAGACAAATTTTCCGTAAAAATACATGAGTTTTTGATCTTTTTGTTTGATTTTCAAATGAAAATATAAATTTTTACGAAAAATCTATTAAAATAATTTCTAGTAAAAAAATTCATTTGCAACTGTAAACATTAATTTTTACAAGAAATGAAACACTTGAATTTTTAGAAGTAAAAATCCATTTTTAGATGAAAAGAAGAATTTTCAAAGGAACAGTTATATTTTGAAACAAAAGAAATGACTTTTTAATTGAAATTATGAATCTTTAAGAAAACAGAAAGAAAAAATTTTTTACGAAAAATGGCAATTTTAGGCCAAAAAAGATGATCTTTTACAGATAGATGAATTTTCGACTCGACAGTTGAATTTTCAATTATAAAAATAAATTCCATTAAAAATAGAATAGTTAAATTTTATTTTAATGAATCCATTCTTAGCCAAACGAAGCAAAAAATTTTTTAACAAAATAGTTACATTGTCAAACAAAAAAATAACTTTTGAGTTTAAATTATGCATCTTGAACAAACAAAAAAAGCGAATTTTTAACAAAAAATATTAATTCTTAACCAAAAAAAAAATCAACACAATATACAAATTTTCAAGTAAAAAATAATAGTTGATACTTGATTTTCAAAAAAAAAATAACAAAAAATAAAAGGGTAGAATCTCTTATTCAAGAAATTAATTTACAGCCCAAAAAAAAAAAAATTTTTGACAAAATAGTTATATTCGCGAACAAATAAATAATTTTCTATTAAAATTATAAATCTGCAACAACAAAAAAATGGATTTTTAAACAAGAATATTAGGTTTAGGCAAAATAAAAAGGATTTTCAACAAAATACAAATTTTCAATTCAAAACGATACATTTTCCACAAAAAATGAAATAGTTATAATATAAAATAAAAAATTAAATTTTCACCAATACGATGAATTTTGCCACAAGGAAAATCGGTTTACACCAAAAAGGATGAAAAAATAAAAATAGTTAAGTTTCCAGTTTAGAAAATCTATTTTTAGAAAAACAAAAATTTTTAACAAAATCGTTACATTTTCAAACAAGGAATTGACTTTTTCATCAAATTCATAAATCTTCAACAAAGAAAAGAACGGATTTTTAACGAAGAATATCAATTTTGAACCAAAAAATGAATAATTATCAAATACATGAATTTTTGCCGAAATAGTTTAAATTCCATGTGGAAATATCAATTTTCACAAAAAAATGGAACAGCTACATTTTGAGTTCAAAATTTCATTTTTTTAGGCCAAAAGAGAATTGTCACCAAAATACATTTTTTAACAAAGAAATGATTTTTTATTAAAAGTTATGAATCTTCAACAACGAAAAAAAAAATTTTTAATTAAAGAATATTAATTTTGAACTAAAAACTATGAAAAAATGTACATAAATTTTCTACTTGATAGTTTAATTTCTTAATGGAAAAAACGCACAAAATCGAATAGTTGAATTTCCAATTGAAAAAATCCATTCTCAACCAGGAAAAAAAGAATTTTAACAAAATAGTTACATTTTCAAACTAAAAAAAGATTTCTTAAATGAAATGAGGTCTTTCTAACAAAGAAAACGAATGTTTAACAAAGAGTAATAATTTTAAACCAAAAAAGATAAATAATCAACAAAATATGTGAATTTTCCAATACAAAAAAAAAACAGTTTTAGCCAGAATGAAATAGTTGAATTGCAATTAAGAAAAAAAAAGTTTTCACTAAATTGAAGACTTTTCAACTATAGAGATTGATTTTCATAAAAGAGATGAAATCATAGAAATAACATGTCACTTTGAACTAGTGGTTTAATTTTAATATAAAAAAAAGTGAAATATTAAAATTTTTCAGTTGAAAAAAAAACTTATTTCAGCTCAAAAAAAATTTTGCAAGATGGTTACATTTTCGAAGAAAGAAGTGATATTTTCATTAAAATTGTGAATCTTTAACAAACAAAAAAAAAAGAATTTTTAACCATAATATTAATTTGAAAAGAAAATAAATAATCAGAAGAATATACGAATTTTAATGTGAAAAGGATCAATTTACCCAAAAATGGAATAGTAAAATTAAAAGTAAAAAATTAATTTTTCACTGAAAGATAAATTTTCAGACAAAAAAAAATAATTTTCCACCAAAAAAGACGAATTTTTAAAGAACGGAATAGTGAAATTTTTTGTTTAAAAATCTATTTCCGCAGAAAAAGAAAAAATTGTTGACAGAATAGTTAAATTTTCAAACAAAAAAATCAACTTTAAATTAAAATGATAAATTTTTAGCCAAGAATAATAATTTTAAGACAAATAAAATGGAAATATAACAAAATACATTTTTTTTATCAAAAACGATACAATTTTAGCAAAAAATAAAATAGTTAAATAGTAAGTTAAGCAAACGAAATTTTGACCGAGCAGATAAATGTTTAAAAAAATACGTATTTTTTTAATGAAATATTCAAATTTTCAGAAAAACAATTTATTCTTCAGAAAAAAAGGATTTTGGAGCGAATGGCTGAATTTTCAAACAAAGAAATAACCTTTTAATTAACATGATCAATCTAGAACCAAGAAACGATTTTTTACAAAAGAATATGAGCTTTAAACACAAAAATATGAATTTTTAACAAATAAATGAATTTTTGTTTAATTATAATTTTTTTAAAGTTAAGTTTTCACCAAAGAGAGGAACTTTTAAAAAGGAAAATTAATATTTACCAAAAAATATAATTTTATGTGAAAAACATAAATTTTTGACATAATAGTATAATTTTCACCTAAAAAAAATTTTACGAAAAATGAAATCGTTACATTTTAATTTGAGGAATTCCATTTTCGATATAAAAGAAAAATGTTCAACAAATTAGTTTTTAATTAGAATTATGAATCTTTACCAACAAGAAAAAAAGATTTTCTAGCGGAGCATATTAGTTTTAAACCAAAAAAAAAAAAAATTAAAAAGAAATACATGCATTTTCTACTTGATAGTTTGAACCCGACTATAAAAATTCGCACAAGAATTAAAACTCAGAGGATTCCATGAATTCAATAAATTCTAAGAATTCTAAGAAATCACCTAATGCAAGGATTTCAAAGAATTCAAGGAATTCAGAGAATTCAAGGAAGTGAGAGAATTTAAGGAATTCAGAGCGCTTAAGGAATTCAGGAAATACAGGGAATTTGAAAAAATTTAAAGAATTGAAAAAATTTTAAAAATGTAGAAAATTTAAGGAATTCAGAAAATTTAAGTAGCTGGGAGAAATCAAGTAAATCAGGAAATTGAAATAAATCAGAAAAATAAAAGAATTAAGAGAATTCTAAAAATTCAGAAAACTAAAAATTCAGAGAATTCTAAGAATTCAAAAGATTCCAAAATTTTTTAAAATTTCAAGAATTTAGAGAATTTCAAGAATTCAGAGAATTCTAAGAATTCAAAGGATTCTAAGAATTTTAGGAATTTCAAGAATTCAGAGAATTTTAAGAATTCAAAGGATTCTAGGAATTTTAAGAATTTCAAGAATTCAGAGAATTTTAAGAATGCAGAGAATTCTAAAAATTCAGAGTATTTGAAGAATTCAAAGAATTCAGAGGATTCTAAGAATTCATAGAATTCAAGAAATTCAGAGAATTTAAGGAATTCAGAGAATTAGGAATTCAATAAATTTAAGCGGTTGGGAGAAATCAAGTAAATCACGAAATTGAAGTAAATCAGAGAAATAGAAAAATTAAGAGAATTCTAAACATTAAGATAATTCTAAAAATGCAGAGAATTCTAAGAATTCAAAGGATTCTAAGAATTTCAAGAATTCAAAGAATTTTTAAAATTCAGAGAATTTCAAGAATTCAGAGAATTTTAAGAATTCAGAGAATTTTAAGAATTCAGAGAATTTTTAGAATTCAGAGAATTTTAAGAATTCAGAGAATTTTAAGAATGCAGAAAATTCTAAAAATTCAGAGTATTTGAAGAATTCTAAGAATTCAGAGGATTCTAAGAATTCATAGAATTAAAGAAATTCAGAAAATTCAAGGAATTTAGAAAATTTAAGAAATTCAAAGAATTCAAGGAATTCAGAGAATTCAAGGAATTCAAGAAATGAAAAAAACTGAAGGAATTCAGAGAGTTTGAGGAATTTAGCAAAGCAGGGAATTTGAAGGATTTAAAGAATTGAGGAAATTCAGAGAATGTAGGGAATTTAAGGAATTCAAAGAATTCAAGTAATTGGGAGAACTCAAGTAAATCAGAAAATTGAAATAAACAAGAGAAGGAGAAGAATTCAGAGAATTCTGAAAATTCAGAGAATTCTAAGAATTTAGAGAATACTATGCATTCAGAGGATTTTAAGAATTTAAAGAATTCTAAAAATTTGGAGAATTCTAAGAATTCTAGAAATTTAAGGACTTAAGAGAATTCAAGGAATTCAGAGAACTTAAGAAATTCAGGAAATGCAGAGAATTTAAGGATTTTAAAGAATTAAGCAAATTCAGAGAATTCAGAGAATTCAAGAAATGTGGAAAACTTAACTAACTAAGGGATTTTAAATGATTGAGAGAAAATAAATAATTCAGAAAATTCTAAAAATTCAGAAAATTTCGAGCATTCAGGGAATTCTCAAAATTCGGAAAATTCTGGAAATTCAGAAAATTTAAGGGATTCAGACAACTTGAGAAATTCAGATAACTCAAGCAATTCAGAGATCTTAAGGAATTTAGGAAATGCAGGAAATTTGAGGAATTCAAAGAATTAGGAAAATTCAGATAATTCAAAGAATTTAAGGAATTCAGAAAATTTGAAGACTGCAGAGCTCAAGCTATTCAGGGAATTTAAATAATTCAGAGAAATCAAAGAATTCAGAGAAGTCTAAGCATTCAGAGGATTCTAAGAATTTGTAGAATTCTAAGAATGTAGAGAATTTAAGGAATTTTAGAGAACTCAAGCAATTAAGGGATCTTAAGGAATTTAGAAAATGCAGGGAATTTGATGAATTCAAAGAATTAAGCAAATTCAGATGATTAAGAAAATTTAAGGAATTCAGAGAATTCAAGGCATTCGCAGAACTTAAGTTATTCAGAGAATTCAAATGATGTAGAAAAATCAAAAAATTTAGAGAATCCTGAGCATTCAGAAGATTCTAAGAATTTGCAGAATTCTAAGAATTTAGAGAATTCAAGAAATCAAGAAAATTCAAGGATTTAAGAGAATTCAAGGAATTTAAAAAACTTAAGAAATTCATAGAACTAAAGGAATTCAGGAATTGCGGAGAATTCAAGAAATTTAGAGAACTCAAGTAATTAGGCGAATTTAAATAATTCAGAGAAATCAAAGAATTCAGAGATTCCTAAGAATTTAGAGAATGCTAAAAATTCGGAGAATTCTAAAAATTTAGAGAATTAAAGGAATTCAGGAAATCGAAGGAATTCAGAGAATTCAGAGAATCGAAGGAATTTAGAGAATTCAAAAAAATTCAAAGAAGTCGAGGATTTCAAAAATTCAATAAATTCGGAGAATTCAAGGAATTTAGAAAATTCAAGGAATGTAGGGAATTCAAGGATTTAAGAGAATTTAAGGAATTCAGAGAAGTCAGGGAATTCAGAGCATTCAAGAAATTTAGAGAATTTAAGGAATTCAGAGGATCCAAGGAATGAAGAGAACTCAGAGAATTTAAAGAACTCAGGAAACTTACAGAATTTAAGAAATGCGAAGAATTTGAGGAATTCAGAGAATTCAAGAAATTCCAGAGAATTACAAAAATTCAGCAAATTCAGAGAATTTAAGGAATTTAGAGAATTCAGAGAATTCAGAGAATTCAGAGAATTTAAGAAATTCAGGAAACTCAGAGAATTCAGAAAATGCAGGGAATTCTAGGAATTCCAGAAATTAAGCAAATTTAGAAAATTCAACGAATGTAAGGAATTCAGAGAACTCAGGTCATTTAGGCAAATTTAATAACTCATGTAAATAGAAGAATTTAGAGAATACTAAGAATTCAGAAGATTCTGAGAATTCAGAGAATTCTACGAATTTGAAGAATTCTTAGAATTCAGAGAATTTGAGCAATTCAGAAAATTTAAAGAATTCAGAGAACTTATGGAGTTTAGAAAACACGAGGGATTCAAAGAACCAAAGGAATTCAAGAAATGCAGGGAATTTGAGGAATTAAAAAATTAGGCAAATTTTGAAAATTTCGAGAATTCAGAGAATTTAAAAACTATAAGGAATTTGCAGAATTGAGAGAATTTTAGGAATTTTAGAAAGCCCAAGTTATTTATGGAACTCAAATAATTCAGAGAAATCGAAAAATTCAGAGAATACCAAGAATTCAGAGAATCTTAAGAATTTAAAAAATAAGATAATACTAAGAATTCGTAGAATTATAAGAATTTCAAGAATTGAAGAAATTTAGAGAATTTAATGAATTCAGAAAACTAGAGGAATTCAGGGAATGCAGGGGATTTGAGGAATTTAAAGAATAGCAAATTTGAAGAATTCATAAAATTCAAGGAATTAAGAGAACTCAAGTTATTCAGGAAATTTAGGGATTTTAGAGAATCCAAAAAATTTTCAGAATCCAAGGAATTTTTAGAATACAAGGAATTTAGATAATTTAAAGACTTCAGAAAACACAAGGTATTTAGAAAATTCAAAGAATTTCAGAAATTCAGCAGCTTTGAAGTATTCAGAAGAATCAAGGTATTCAGCGAATGAAAAGAATTTAACTAATTTAAGAAATTCCGGGAGAACAGGAAATGCAGAGAATTTAAGGAAATCAGAGAATCCAAAAAATTCAAAGAATGCAGGAAATTTAAAAAATTCAGAGAACTGAAGAAATTTAGGGAATTCAGCGAATGCAGGTAAGCCATGCAATTTATAAAATTCATAGAATTCTGGGAGAAACTAGAATTGTAGGAATTCATAGAATTTTGTCTATTTATGGACTTTAGGGTACTCCTAGAATTTGTAGAATTCATAGATTTTCAGTGTTTTTGGTAATTTAAAGTATTCAGAAGCTTTAAGAAATTTAGAATGATCAAGTAGTTTGAAAAATATGAGGAATTTATACGATTCAAGGAATTTGAGAAATAATTAGAATTTGAGGTGTTTTAAAAATTCAAGAAATTCTTAAAATTCAAAGAATTTAGGAATTAAAAGCATTGTGTGAATTCTTAGGATTCTGAATCCTTGGTTCTCTTGGAATTCTGCAAATGAATTCGCTGAATTACATGAATTTCTCGAATTTCTTGCATTCCTTGAATTCCATGAATTCCTTGAATTTTTTAAATTCTTTGAATTTCTTCAACTCCCTGAATTTATTGAATTTTCTAAATTCCTGGAATCCTCTAAATTTCCTGAATTTAAAAAAAGAAAATCTCGATTTAAAAAAATGTTAATAGATTTCTGCAACCTACCCTAAGTTTCCACCAAAAAGAAAAACTTTTAACAAGGAAGTTCGTTTTCACCAAAAAAAGATAAATTTTTGAAAAAACATCAATTTTTAACTTAATAGTTTAATTTTCAATTAAAAATTTCACAAAAAATTAATAGTTGAATTTTTGGTTGACTTTCAGGTATAATTGCAAACAAAGAAATAATTTTTCATCAAAATAATAAATCTTTAAACAAAAAAAAACGAATATTTAACAAAGAATATTTATTTTAAGCCAAAAAGAATTAATTTTTGAAAAATATATGAATTTTCAACTAAAAACAAAAAATTTTCAGCAAAAAAAATTTTGACAAAATAATAATATTTTCAAGCAAGAAAATGACTTCCCAATGGAAATTATGAATCTTCAACAGCAACAAAAAAAAAACAATTTTTGAAAAGAATATTTCTTTTGAAACAAAAAGGTGAACTGTTAACAAATTTAATAATTTTCGACCGAATATTTAAATTTCTAATTGAAAACATAAATTTTTAAAGTTTTACTTGCAAAAATCCAGTTGAGAAAAATTTCTCCCAATTAGGTACGTCTAAAGTTTGAAGCTTGAGTGAATCGAACTTCTGAAAGCTTTCAAAGTGAAGACGGCTCTTATACATGCTTAAAGAAAATTGATAAAATCGGTATTACCTGTGCAGAGAGAAGGTAATGAAGGGTAAAGTAGACAATATGCTTGCGACAGTTTGACATTATTAAAGGAAACTCACTAACAAAAAAAAAAAAAATTACCCAGATTGGAAACTTTGTCATCCAACTTGAGCCTCTCTTATTTTATAAAATTGCGGATGCGTCTTAAATATTTTTTTTTAACAAACGTATTTTGAAAAAATATTTTTTAAATTAATGATCGTTTTAAATTTCTATTAAAGTAGATGTGATGCCAAAAATCCGATTCATAAAAAAATTGTTTTTCTACAATTTTAATGATATTATTTTAAAATATACATAAAAAAATTATTTTAACAATTTTATTACAATGAAATTTTTTCTTACGATTATTCTTATTGAATTTAGGAAAATGGTTGAATTTCAATCATTTTTAGTTTTTTTTTAGAGGAGGGGAAGAAGGGGAACATTCTCTACAATTGTTGTTTTTTTAAATAAATTGGCTGGATTGTTTGAACAATTTTAAAAAAAAACATTTTTTAAATAAATACCTATATTTAGAGGTTGGGTACTTTTTTCAAAATTAAAAGACTATGCTTGTAGGAAATTTATTCTCAAAAAGAAAGTCATGATGTATTTTAATGCAACAATTTTTTTCAATTTTTTAAGGAGCAACAGTATCTCATGTAAGAATTCTTTTAAATGAAAAAAAAATCCAATCATATAACAAATTAGAAGAAATTCTAGACAAAATTTTATTCGCTCAAGAAAAATTATGTTTCCATAAAACAGATTAATTTTTAACGTAAATAATTTTTAACTAAAATAATTAATTTGGAATCAGAAAATTAATTGTTAACCAAGTAGATGCATTTTTAGCCAATCAGATAAATTTTCTACTAAGAAAATTAATTTTTCATTATAATAGACCGATTTTTCACAAAAAAAAAAGAATTTTTAAACAAAAAGTTAAATTTTATTTAAAATGAAATAGCTAAATTTTTACTTTATGTGTTGTCTAAAACAAAAATAATTTTCCACAACAAAATTAAATTTTGAACCTGAAAAGTATTTTTTTTTAAAATAGTATAAATTTAGCCCAAATAAATTATTTTTCAACTAAATAGTTGATTTTTCAATTTAAAAAATAATATTTCAACTAGAAAGATCAATTTTCAACCAAAAAAAAAAAGAAATTTCCATAATATACATAAATTTTTAAGTAAAAATTGAATAAGGTACATTTCCATCAGAAAATTAAATATTAAAATTAAAAGTTTGAAAAATTTTGTTTTTCTGAAACAGATGAATTTTTAACAAAGAAGATGAATTTTCTACCAAAAAAGACGAATTTTTAACAAAATATATAACATTTTGAAAGATTAGTTGAATTTTAATTTAAAAAAGATTAATTTTGATACTAAAAATTGATTAGCTATAATTTCAGTTTAAAAAATTAATTTTTACAAAAAACAAATTAAAAATAAGTTTTTTACTTAATAACTAAATTTTCAACCTCAATGATTGATCTTCAAGTAAGAAAATCAATTTTTAACAACTAGTTGCATTTTCCGCCAAGAAGATGAATTTTCTACTAAGATAAATAATTTTCCACCAAAATAAACGAATTTTTTACAGAATACATAAATTTTTCATTAAAAAAAAATAAATTTTTAATCAACAATTGGATAGTTAAATTTTTATTTGGATGAGTATTTAAGAAAATTAATTTACCAGAATGAAATTGAATTTTTAACCTGAAAAATTGAATTTTGAACCTAAAAAATTAAATTTTCACAAAGTATCTAAAATTTAAACTAAATAATAAAATTTTCAACCAAAAAGTTGATTTAATAATAAAATAGATGTTTTAACTAAAAAGATTAATTTTTACCCAAAAAGGAGGATATTGAATGAAATACATGAATTTTTCAGTAAAAATTTAAAAAAATACATTTTTTGTCAACAATGATATAGTGAAATCACAAGCTCGAAAATTACAATATTAAATTATTAAATTAAATATTTAAAAAAAAATTAAATTATCAATTTAAAAAAAAGCTGAATTGTTTTTTTAACAAAATATATAAAATTTTAAAATATAAGTTGAATTTTTAACTAAAAAATATTAATTTTGATTTTCAACTTAAATAATAAATCTTCAACCATAAAAATCAATTTTTAACTAACTAGTTGCATTTTCCGCCAAGAAGATGGATTTTCTACTAAAATGAATAATTTCCCACCAGAATGAATAAATTTTTTACAAAATACGTGAATTTTTGAAATGAAAATATGACTTCTTATTTAAAAATGGAATATTTACATTTTCACTTGGATGGATATTAAAAAAAAAATTATTTTTCCACAACCAAATTAAATTTTGAACCTAAAAAATGAAATTTTAACAAAGTATCTAAAATTGAAACCAATAAATGAATTTGTAACCAAATGGTTGATTTTCCAATAAAACGATAATGTTTCAACTAAAAAGATTAATTTTCACCCAAAAAATTAAAAATTTTCATTAAATACATGAATTTTTAAGTAAAAATTTAGAAAATACATTTTCAGTGAAAAATAAAATAGTGAAATTACAAGTTTAAAAATAAAAATATTAAATCGTTAAATTAAAATTTAAAAAAATTAAATTTTCAATTTACTAAAACATATGCATTAATAACAGAGAAGATGAATTTTCTACAAGAAAAATAAATAAATTTTAAGGAAATATATAGTATTTCGAGCGGATTATTAAATTTCTAACACAAAATGATAAATTTTGATCCTAAAAATTGAATACTTACAATTTCAGTTTAAAAAAAAATTTTCACAACAACAAAAATTTTATCAAAATAGCTAATTTTTGAAGCAAAGAAATAATTTTTTAACTGAAGTAATTAATCTTCAACCAGAAAAATTAATTTGTAGCCAAATAGTTGCATTTTTAGCCACGAAAATTATTTTAGACTAAGAAGCATTATTTTTGACTGAGAAGATTAAGTTTTTACTAAAACAGACAAATTTTTTACAAAAAAAAAATAATTTTTGAATAAAAAGATACATTTTTATTTAAAAATAAAACTGTTAAATTTTCATTCAGAAAATTGTTTTGAAAAAAATTAATTTTTCACAACGAAAATAAATTTTAAACCTGAAAATGATTTTTTAACAAATTAATTCAACCTCAAAACAAAAAAATGAATTTTTTTACCAAAAAGATGAATTTTCAACCAAAAAGTTTAATTTTCGACCGCGGAAGGCTACTCATTACCAAAACCAATAAATTTTTAACAAAAAAAAAATATCTAAAGAAATAGTTTGATTATTAACCAGAGAAATACATTTTTAACTAATATGATAAATTTTCAACTATGACAAAGAATTTTTAATCAAGTGGTTAAATTTTTAAACTAGAAGATTAATTTTTCAAAAAATAAACAAATTTCACACAGAATGCATGAAATTTTGAATAAAAAGGTAAAATTTTATCTAATAATGAAATAAGTAAATTTCTATTTAGGAAAATAAGTTTAAAAAAAAATTAATTTTCAAGCTGAAAAATAAATTCTAAGAAAAGTAATTCAATTTTTAACTAAGAAATTGAATTTCTAACTAAATTAAATAATTAATTTTTGCTGTTAAAAAGAAGATTTTTAAATTAAAACAAAAAAAATGAACTTTTTAACAAGAAACTCAAACCTTCAACAAAATATATGAATTTTCAATAAAAAAATTTTTGATCTGAAATGATAAAGCTTTAACAAAAAATAATTGAATTTAAAGCAAATAATTCAGTCTTTCAACAAAGATATAAATTTTTAAATAAAAAGGTAGATATTCTGCCAAAAATTTAAACCATGTGATTTTTAAAAAATTTAATTTTCTACAAAAAAGTTTTATTTTCAACACAAAAAGACGAATTTTCAAGCCAAGTGTTAAATTTTTAACTTATAAAGGACTTCACATTTATATAATTATACTTATTATATTACTTATATACTTTATCAAAGGACTTTGCAGATAAAAAAGAAAATAATTTTGAAAGAAGATACAAAACAAATTCATCAAAAAATAATTAAAATTTCAACCAAACAGGTAATTTGGAAGAAATGAATTTTTAAAAAGTAGTTTAATTTCCAATCAATTAGTGGTATTTTTTACAAAAAGAAAATTTATTCAATACAAATACTGTATTAGCGGATCGTCAAAAAAAAAACATTATTATTTTGCATTTACAACCAAGTACTTGAATTTTTAAGCAAAAGTTCCGGATTTTCAACAAAAGAGTTTAATTATCATTTAAAAAGTATCGCGTTTCAAAAAAATTACTAAATTAATAAAAAATAATAATTTTTCAAAAGATAATTAAATTTTTAATCGAATAATTGAATTTATACCCACAAAAAATTAGTCCTTAACTAAAAACATTAGAGTAATACTGTTAACAAGAAAGAATCCACTGTCAACCAAAAATAGTAGTATTTTTTTATAGGCCTAGTCAAATAGTTTTATAAATATGGAGGCATTAAAAATTTTTGTCAAATTTTATAAAAAATATTTTCGGCTTACAAACAAATTACACATTTTAAATAATAAACACGTTTTTTTTAAATAATAATTTTAATAATCAAGTCCAAGAAGTCGCAAATATGTCATCACAAACATTTATTCAAATTGCACACTTGACGAGAATGTATTTAAGTTGACAATAATTTAGAACTAATTAACTTTTAATCAATTAAAAAAAAATGAAATAACAATTTCAATAAAATTCGAGCATAAACTTTATAGCAGCATGCTTTAAAATTATACTGCAAATTATTATTTATATTATCTTTTAATTTTATTTTAATGATCTTTCAATGCTATAATTGATGTTTTTAATTCCCGTTCTTTCAAGGATCATTTTTGAGACAGATATCACTTTTTTACATTTATTAATGTTTTTTTATTTGTTACTTTTTCGCATTCAATTTTACCATTTATTAATTTTATTCGGACTAACGGATTGTAGGAACTGATACATGACGCAATTTATTAATGTTCCCATCAACCATCAATTGCTGAGTGCACTTCCTTCAACAAATGAACGAAACCTTTTATTCCTTGCATTCCCCATTTTTCTCTCTATGCCAGACAAAATTGGATAGATAAATTTGTGACAAAATAGAAAGGAGGATAGACTTCAAAGTCACTAGGAAAGAAACTAATCTAAAGTACAAAGGTTTCACTTCTACAAACTTTTTAGACTTCTCTGAGAAGAAAACTTACATTTTCTATTGTTGAAACCTTAGAAATGAAAAAAAAATTGAGTTTCAGAAACTAATATAACTGACTCAGTTAAATTTCCAGCCCGCAAATATAAATTTTGAAAACAAAAATAATTTTCATGTGATATAGTAGAATTTTTTTGAAAAGCAGATTAATTTTTAATTAAAGTGTTGCAGTTTTAACCAAAAAAGATTGAATTTGAACAAAATCCATTAATCCTTATTGCAATAGTTAAACTGTTAACTGAGAAACATAAAGTTTCAATCAAAAGTAAAATTTTTTAATTTTTGAATAAAAATTAATTTTGAACAAAGAGACGAATTGTTAACAAAACGGTGCAATATTTAAACAATGAGATAAAGCTTTAAATAATGAAATAATTTTCCATTAAACTAGTTCAACCTTTAACCACGTATTTAAATTTTCCACGAAAAAAGATTTTAATTTTTAATAATAAGCAGATGGCTTTTCGAAACTAAATTACAATTTTTGAAAAAAGCGAGTTTAATCTTTTAAGCACAAAATGAGAGAGTCCTTAATATTTTTTTTCATTCTGTCAATAATCAGGGTAATGTGTTTTCCTAAGAATCAAACAATGAATGTATTTAAGAGTTTATTATTTCCTAAAAAAACGCCATTAAAAACAAAATTATCAATTTTTATGCAAAAAGGATCTTTACGAATCCCTAAATATCATTTTTATATTCCGCAAAAATGTAGGAGTCGTTTTGATACTGAATTAAATAATTTGCAGGAAAGCTATTAAAATAGCTGTGAATTAGTTATTTTTTAAAAAATAGACAAACTAGATTTTACATTTTTAGAAATTTAAGAATACAAATTTACAAAAATGATGCAAAATGACAAAATAATACAAAATTTTTCTAAAATACAATAACAACTCAGGCAAATACATTTTTGTATTTGAAATAGTAATTTTTTAAGCTGGAAAAGGAAAGCTGTATATTTAGCCACACCCTATTACCTTCACAGATTTATGATTTTTTTTACAAAAGTGACAAAATTATTTTATTCGAAAATTTATGGTCGAAAAGTCTTTTTAATTTATGCATGAACTCTGATTTATGTTTGATAAAAAAAAATTTTTTTTGTTGCAAACAGATGTTTTGAATATTACAAATAAGCATAAATTCCTTATTCTTTAAAAAATTGTATTCATATTATAGTTCAATCGGTTTTCATCAAATCCAGGAATATTTTCCGTTCTTGCATAAATTTTGAATTATGTTTAAAGAAAGCTATTCTATGAAAACACATTTTTGCAAATATTATGCATAACAATAATTTTCTTACTCTTTAAGAAAATGTATTAAAATTATAAATCAATCAATTATTCTCGAATCAAGACATCTTTTCTATTTTCACATCAACTTCAAATTATGAAAATGAGACCATTTTTTCTATAAAAATCGATTTTCAATATTATATGAATGACGATAACTTCCTTACTCTATGATAATATGTATTAATATTATAGGTCAATTGATTTGTACCGAATTAAGGAATCTTCTATATTCTCACATCAATTTTAAATTATGTCAAAAAAAAGTTTTACTATAAAAAAAACGTTTTTTCAAAATTATGCACTTCCATAGTTTCCTTACTCTTCAATTAAATATATCAATATAATAGGTCAATCGATTCGTCTCGAATTAACATATATTTTCTATTCTCACATCATCCTCACATTATGAAACTGAGGAAATTTTTACAATGAAAATCGATTTTTAATATAATATAAATGACCATAGCTTCCTTAATTTTTAAAAAATTCATTGATATTGTAATCCAATTAATTCAATTCAAACAAAGGAATTTTTTGTATCCTTTATCAATTTTGGATAATGTTGAAAAAAAATTTTATTACAAACAAAGTATTTTCAAATATCACGCATAACCATAGCTTTCTTACTCTTAAATGAAAATTATCAACGTTATAGGTGAATCAATTCATATTAAATCAACACATTTTTTCTATTCTCGCATCAACTTCAAATTATGATAATTAGAAAATTTGT
>JAUELO010000366.1:1922141-1932330 GCA_032357855.1 Amphibolips quercusostensackenii
CCCTGCATCGTTTCAAAAAAGCTAAAGATGTTAGTAGCTTACCTTGAGAAGACCTGAGCTTACTAAAGGTGTTAGTTCTAGTAAGAAAACTCTCCCCGCAGAGTTCTTTGATAATAGATTAAATGCTTTCACGATAAAGAATAACGCCTTGAAGAAGTAAACTGCAACGTTCACGAAACGTTGGCAAGATTCGCAGTTATTCACACGATTGACACCCAAAAAAACTCTTTTATCAATATTTTAAGTAGTTCAAAAAATTTCATGAGGTTTCAAACCATTTGTTAAAATTCAGGCGATTTGTGAGGATTTTAAAAATTTTTAAAGATTTTTAAATAATTCGAATAGATTCCTACAACTTTAGAGCGTTTGAATAGACTTTAAGGGTATTTAAAAAGATTTCTGAGAATTTTTAAGTGCCTAAAAAATTTCTAGATACTTTAAAAGATTTCAAAGAATTCAAAACATTTTAGGGAATTTTTGAAGATTTAAAGAAATTTCCAAGAGATTTTAAAAATTGGAAGGAATTGACGAGTAATTTAATTATTTTAAGTAATTCAAAATGCTAGATGGGGCTTTAAAGAACTTTCTAAAATTTAGAAGATTTAAAAGTATTTTATAAGAACTACAGGGTTTCAGGATATTGAAAAAAAATTCAAGATATTTTTGAAGGATTTTAACAGAGATAATAAGATTTTTAAAGATTTTGATGACTTTGATGAATTTTGAAACCTCTTAAGGTCTTTTAATAAATTTTTTAGTATTTCAAGTAATATCATGCGTTTTCATAGAATTTCCCGGATTTTTAGAGAAATTTTATTGGATTTAACGAATTTCAAAAATTTGAAGTAATTTTATAATATTGTAATGGGTATAAAAACAAATTTTATGAAATTCAAGGAATTTTATTAGGATATCCTAAAATTAACAGGTTTTTATTGTTTTTCTAATTTTAGGAACTACGTTTTTGTAATCATTATCAAAAGATTCATAAATTGTTGATTTTCAAAAATTCTTAAATAATGAAAGTGCGGACAGTTTATAATATTACCGAATTTAAGAAATCCCGAGCAATAAAATTAACGACAAAAAATTGCCGAATTATAAAATATCCGAGAAAAAACAATTAAATTTTGTAAAATGATTTTTGTTTATTGAAAATGCAATATTCGTATTGTTTTCTTAAAGAAAATATTTTTAATGTCTAAAGTTTCTAAAATTATGGTTTGAATTTAGAACATCTATGATGGAATGAAAATTTTCATCCAGAAATATATTTTCTAGTTATTGTGATTTTTAATCATACAATACTTTTAAGAAATTATAAATATTAAGATTAAAACAAAAAATTTTATTATTGTATTTCTAATCAAAAAATAATAATACTTATAAATAAATGTAATCAGCAATTTTTGGTGGGAAATTTGATCATTCGGCAATTTTATATTTCAGTAATTTTACTATTTGGGAATTTTCTTATTGCGGAATTTTCTTATTTGGAAATTTTATTTTCCACGAATTTTTAGGCGTCCTGTAAAATTTCAAAAAATTTCACGTTGATAAAAATTATTAAAAGTTATATCGTGTAGTATCGAATGACATTGAAAGTGATTGGATAGATTATATTATTCAAAAAAAGATATTTTTGTACAGAAAAAAATCATTCACTGTTATTTCTACTTGACAAAATTGAACAATTTTGAATATTTAAAAATTATTGAATTAATTATTCATAATATTATGGTATTATATTTTTATATTATATTATTATATTACGTTGATATATTATATTATTATATTATATTTGAATAATTTTATTTATTAATTCAGTGAAGTGTAAATCCTTTAAAATTTGATAAAATCATATTTATTTTCTGGGGCTCTCCAAAAATCCCCTGAAATCTTTAAAAGTACTACAAAATTTTTTTAAATCTCGTGAGATTTCTAAAAATGCATTAAAAATCACTTAAAGTTTTTGGAAAAGGGAAAACTATTTTACCAAACAAAAATTATTCAAAATTCCTTCGAATATAATTTTAATTAAACTTATTCTATAAAGATCCTTTAAAAAACCCTAAATTCACTAGAAATCTTTAAAATCTCTGAAAGCCGTGGAAATATTTGTAAATATTTTGAAAACCGATAGATTTCTCTAAAATAAGTTGAAATATTTAGAAAACTTGAAATCCGTGAAAGTTATCCGTAGAAATTATCAGTTTGTGTCATAAAAGAATATAGAAGATTTTGAAATTTTTTTTTTATTTCATATAATTATAAAAAAATTAGGTCTAAAATTTTTCCTAAATTTTTGATAAATCATTCAAAATGTGAGCAAAATCGCCTTATAATGTTTTAAATTTTTCCAGGAATGTTAAAAAAATGTGTTCATTCTCCTGAAACCTTTCGAAATTGTTTTAAAGCTTTAAATTTTTTTTTAATCTGTAAAAATCTACATTTCTAAAAATATTTTCAAGTTCAAAATTCTTTTTAAAACTCTTGATATGCATAAGAATCTTTTTCAATTTTCTCTCAAATTTTATTTTAAAAAAAGGCAATAAAAAATTTTGCACGAATCTTAGGAAAATTCTTTTTTAATCTTTTTAGAGCTTCTAAACTTCTAACTTGAAAATAATATCTAAATTTTTCCTAATTTCTCTTTAATTCTGCGAAATCAATAAAATTGTTTCTAAATCTTTCAGATCCTTCTTTTAAAATTCTATTAATTTTTTTTTCAAATGTTATGAAATCTTTTTAAATAATCTCTCAGAATTAATTTTTCGAAATAAAAAATTATTTTAATTTTTACGAGGAACCTAATTTATTTTTTATTTTTATGAAACCTTATCTTATCCTTTAAAGAATATATACAAGTTTAAATTATTTTTGAATCGTTTCAAAACTTCTAAATATCTTTTAAACTGATTTATTTTTTTAATTATGCAATATGGCAAAATTGCAAAATATTTTCAAAAAATCTTTTATTAAGAAATTTTGATATACAAATGAGTTTTGTCGATACATTTTCTGTTAAAAAAGTAACAGAAAAATTTGGAAATTAACGAGGAAATCAATCAAGTGACTGATGGTGCATACAACGCTTGCATGCAACTGGATGTAACAATGGATGACCAATTATTGATTTTCCTTTAGCACAATTAGGATGCCCTCGCATCATAAAAGAAAAATCAAAACTAGGGGAGAGTGGGGGTGAGCTAACACTTTTTTCAAAAGTCGTTTTTAATTTTAAAAAAAATTTCTTTGACAACGTATTAGTTATGGTTGGATCAAAAATTTAGTTGGCTACAAAATAATACTTTCGATTTTGAGCTACGATGCTTTTTTTATTAATTACCAGAAAAAAGAATTCATAGAAAATCTGTTGAGTTTCCCTTACTTGTCCTACTTTACCATCCTATTTTTTTTGTCAATCAGTGCTTCCCGTGTTATCGTGTTTACAAGAAAGTGTAACATCCACACATACACATCCACACACACACACATCCGGATATTTACTTACAACATTGTATCACACATCTTTAAATCGACGAACGTTTGATTAAATGAATTGTACAAATTTTCGAAAATGTTGCTATTGCAAAGCTTCCTCCATGAGGAAGCAAAATTAATAACATTTGTCGAAAATTCATCTTTTTTGGTATCAAATTCATCTCCGTGGTTAGAAATTCACGTTTTTTGTTGAATGCGTCTTTTTTAGAAGCGAATAATTGTTCTTGGTTAAAATTTCATCTGTTTGGTTGGAAAAGTAATTATTAATCTGAAGATCCAACTATTCTGTAGAAATATTGTCTTCTTGGTGATATTCTCCTTACTCAACTAAATAAATTTAATTGATAACAGTGAGGAAGATAATCGTCGGCGATAGAGTCTGTTTATCCCATAAGGTAGTAAGCGATAGCATATTGTGCAGTGATCTGAAAAGCACCAGAGGAGGCAGTGAAAAGAGGGGTGTTGAGTGAAGTAGTGGTAGTGAAGGTAGTAGTGGTAGGTGAAAAAAGAGTGTGAACTGTGGCTGTCTCATGAGATAAAAAAAGATAGCGAGTGGAATAGGAATCTGGAGGGAAGATTGCAAGAAAGGTGGAATAATATCTTAGTTGAGCGGGTGCACTTATTTTAACCTATACTTGGCCCCTGGAATAGTTTTTGTTAGCGACGCTGGTCTTATAAGTTGGAAGGAAAAGGATAAAGTTATTAAACGCGTCACCTGAAACAGCTCGTATTCTAGCTATTTTAGCGAAACGGGCCGGCTGGTATTCCAGCTAGCCCGTAAACAGAGAAGAAAGGCAGAAATTTTTGAAAGACTTATTTAAATGTATCAGTTTAGTTGTATGTTTTTTTTTATTTCATTGCTTTTCTTGTTCACAAGTGGTACGTGTAGTTTACAGTGAGAGTTTAGATTTTGTTAGGAGTCGCAGCTAAGTAAGCAAAAAAGAAAGATGGCAATGGATTGCTCGTGAAATCTATGGCTGGTTTTAGGCAGTAGGATTTGTTGTGAAGTAACTGGTTACTAACTTCCGAACAACTGAAGTTCTGGGCCTGTGCTCGCCCTTTTAATGAGAAGGCTGCGTGGGAGACGCGCAGAGGGGGTATAAAATCCGTGGAGGAAGATGCGCGCAATGGGCTACGCTAGCGCTGTACTCGCGGTCCTCGCCTCCACTCACATTGCTGCCTTGCTGACGACACTCCTGACGTCAGTTCACACAGTACCTTCTGTCGCCGCGGTATGTCCTGCTATTTTCTTTTTCTCTTACTCTTAAGTCTAATCGATAGTTATTCAAATCTTAAGATGGTTGCCCACCAAGTGAATAAACGTCGTCTGCGAGAGTGTTTTAAATCTACCGATAAATGAGTCTTGCTCTATGCGAGCTGCATATAACATTGATTTTAAAAAAATAACATTTTGGATAAAATTATTTAATTTATTGTCGTTTGATTCTACGCTTCTTTTTTTTAATAAAAATCTTTTCTTAGCTGAAATATGCAACTATTTTGTTGGAAATTAGATTTTTAAACTGAAAAGATAATTAGTTATCTTAGCTGAAAATTCATCCCTTTAGTTAAAAGTTTTTTTTTCTTAAAAAATTTGTTTCATTTTTGTTAAAAATTTATTTCTGTAGCTGAAAATCTTTGAATTTCATCTCTCTTGATAAAAGTTTTTTTTTCAGTTGAAAACTAATTTTGTTAACTGGAGATGTATATATTCTATTTTTTATTGAAAATTAATATTTTTAATCAAAATTGTGTTGTTAATAATTCAGCTATTCAAATAAAAGTTAATGTATTTTGATAAAAATGTGTACTTTTTTGTTAAATTTGAGTATTACATTTTTCGTTTACCTAAGGATTTATCATTTTAGTTAAAATATTCACATATTTTGTTAAATATGTAACTACTTTGTTAAAAATTAAATTTTTAGCAGAAAATGTAATTAAGCATCTTGTTTGAAAATTTATCTCTTTGGTCGAAATTGTGTGTTTTTTTCAATTAGTTTTTTTTAATTAATTTTTTTAACTAAAAATGTAAATGTTTCGTTTTTTGTTAAAAAATTATATTTCTAATAGAATTTTTTTTTTTTTTGATAATTTAACTATTTAATTAGAAATTCATGTATTTTGATTAAAATTTGTATATTTTGGTTGAATGCAAGTATCAAATTTTTAATTTTTTTTCTTCACTAAATAATTATTATCATAATTAAAAATTCACATCTTTTGTTAAAAATATAACTATTTTTTCAAAATTAATTTTTGAACAAAAAATGTGTTAAATCATTCTAGTTGAAAGTTTTTTTTTGTTAAAAATTTGTTATTTTTTAATTAATTTTTTTTTACTGAAAATGTAAATTTTTAATTTTTTGTTGAAAATTGATATTTTAAATGAAAAATTATTTTTGTATTTTTTGCCTAAACCCAATTTTTTAATTTTGAGTTGCTTTGTTGAAGATTCATCGTTTCAGTTGAAAATTCATATATTTTGTTGCAAATTCGACTTTTTTGTTAGAAATCAGTTTTTTAACGGAAAATATGAATTCATCTTTTTGGTTCAAAATTCATTTCTTCGATTGAAATTTTTTTTCGACTCTGGCTGAAAATTTAACAATTTTATTGATTTTTTTGAATGAAATTTAAAAAATGACATGTTTTGTTGAGAACTGTTGTTATTTTTTTTGGTTAAAGATTCATAATTTAAATAAAAATAAAAATCATTTAGTTGTTAATTAACTTTATTTTGCAAAAATTAAAATGCAACTATTTGTTTGAAAATGCCTTATTATGTCAAAAATTTGTCTCATTGGAGAGAAAATTAATCTTTTTACTGAAACATGTACCCTTCCTGTGAAAAAATAACCACTAGGTTGAAAAAATCATTTATTTTGAATGAATATCAGATGACTTTGTTAATTTTTTTTTTTTTTAATTTCACTTTTTCGGTTAAAAATTAAACGATTTTGTTACAAAATCATTAACGAACTTTTTTGTTTAAATTAAAAGGTGCCATGTTAAAAATTAAACCATCTTTAAAAAAATTTTCCTCTTCAGCTTGAAATTTGAAATATTTGGTTAATAATTAATTTTTGTAGGTCGAAAATTTAACTGTTTAATAAAATTCGAATATTTTTTTTGTTTAAAATGTAACTATTTTGTTTAAAGCTTTTTTGATCAAAAATCTAACACCTTTGTTAATATATCATTTTTTATCGTAGAAAACTAGTTTTTTGTTTTCAAAATTTATCTCTTTTGGTTATAAATAAAATTTTTTGTTGGAAATTCAACTTTTTGGGTCTTCAAAAAAATTTTGTCTTTTTGGCTTGTGACCTAAACTGTTTTTTTTATATCTATTTTCGTTTAATTAAATTTTTTTGGCATAAAATTCGACCAATTATTAGAAAATTAAATTTTTAGATTAAAAATTAAACTATTCGATTCAAGATTCAACTATTTTGTTGAAAAATCAATCATTTGGTTTAAAATTTAGCTGTTTTGTTGAGTCACATTTTTTTGGTAGGAAATTTGAATGTCTTGTGGAAAATTTGTCACTGTAGATTGAAAATTCATCTTTTATTAATGAAAAGTAATCTTATTTTGTATAAAATTAATTATGTCATCCAAAGAGCTAGTCTATTTTTTTAATTAACTTATTTAGGTTAAAATTTTGCATTTTTGTTAATAACCCTTTTTTTAAATAATTTTTTTTGTGTGAGATTAAACTATTTTGTTAAAAATTTATCTTTTTTTTTTAAATTCGTCTTTTTTTAATAAAAATCCATCTCTTTTGGTAGAAAACCTTTTTCGGTTGAAAATTTAAGTATTTTTCTAAAAATGCAATATATCCTGACTTGACTTTAGCCCTCTGTTATTTCCAAATTTTTTTAAAAAATCACCTACTTTTCCCTGTTTTAAGGGCATTTTGAGCTACGAAGTATGTTATAGTGAAAAAAGTGTGAATTCATGAGTTCCTTCTTTCGCCACTGTAGAGTTTAAATAATGGAAGTGGCAGATGAGTCAATTGATGTCGAGCATACTTGTTTCTATTTAAAGCAATCCCTTTTGCTTTTTGGGATAGACAATCGTTCTCGTGAAACATTGAAACTGCCGAACCATAATGGCTTGCGCACGTTTGCTTCTGACACGCCTGCAACAAGAACAAAGTTATGCCCCCATTGCCATGCAGTGCGCTATTGAACTGTAATTGAATTTCCCGCCTATCGGACAGCAATGAGTGTTGGTAACTCTAACTCATGAGCATGGGGTATTGAGGCTCACTTGAGTTCACTTGGGCTCGGGACTGGACAGTTTTGATCATTACAACGAATGCATTTGCATAGAACACTGAAACGCACTTGGCTCCTTTATTAGTAAGTACTCGAGGTGTAGACTTAAAAGCGGACCAAACGCACCTGATCCTCAACTGATTTCGAATAACTAACACTTGAAACTCTCGCATGCAGGCCAGTCTACAGATAGAGCAAAACGAGAACAAACGGTCTCTTGTTGAAACTGCTGTTTCATTAATCGAGACTTTCTCTAAACGCCCACCTGACCTCTCTATGTGTCGTCGGTAGGCACCAGCCTTCAAAATAAGGGATCAACCTACTTTATCACAATACCGTGATAATAGCTAAAATAATCACCACTTTAAAAATATAGATCAATAAGGGCTAATCCTACACATGTCTGAGGCTCGGAAGCCGATTTCGAGAGGAGTACTTGGTCGAAAAATCTTCGTACCGCAGGTACTCGTATCGTTTCTCTCTCGAGAGAGGAAAAAGTGACCCTTGAAGAATGAAAATATTTGTCGTTTACAAGGTTCAAGCTGGCCAGAGGTTAATCCTCGAAAGTCTATGTATTTACGATTCTGTAAAGTCTCTCCAAATTTATTTAAGGATATTTCCGTTTAGGCCTGACACTCAGTATAGTTTCTTTTTTAACCGGTTACCAGAATGCAATCCCAGGCCGCTTATAAGAAACTATGATCTGATTAACGGGACGTGAATAGATACAATACGCCAGCCCCCGAACTGCCGTTCAAGAGAGTTGCACGTCTTTTTATAAGACGTGCCCCACTCTTAAAGACGTTTTTCTCTCTAGTGGGAGACGACGAGTCTGCGCTCTTCTAATGCTCCTATGATGATGCAACTTTGTGGAGGCATCGTCATGGGAGCATTCGATTTTGCCTGTTTGCAGGATGATAGTAACCCACATGTAAAAATATATATTTTTAAATATATATATATATATATTAAAAATATTTGAATGTTTCAGTGAAAATAATAGTTTAATGTACATAAATGGATTATTTACTTTACGGTTGTGTAATTTAGTATTGGCTATAATTTTTATAGTAAAAGTTTGCTTATATATATATATTTATATATATTTTGATTATCTAATTTTTGTCAATGTTCTTAATGTTTTGAAATAAGTACCTAAATTTAATTTTCAAAATTATATACAAATATGTTTCAATTTTTTCGCAAATTAGTATCAAAGGTTACTAATGGATCCAAATTTTTAAAATAAAAGTGAAAATTGAAAAAAATGTTAAGCATAAAATATTTGATTTTTTTTATTTTTATTAATTTTTAATTATTTATTTTGAAGTATAGTTCAGTCTTTTATGTTTCAAACAGATAAAATTATTACTAGCTGATTGATTTTATTCACAATATTAAAGCACATGAAGATTAATTTTTTTTTATGAGTACATGAACTGCTCATTCACTTCAAGGTAGTGGAATTAAATATTGGCTATAATTCGTATAATAAAAGCTTTTCCATGTTTAAGATGCCCCTATTTCAATTAAAAAATTTTTGTTAATTTGTTGATATTGTGAAATAATCTTCTAAATTCTGTTTTGAAAATTATATTAACTACATAGATTTTACTTTTTTATGAAATTAGTAAGAAATTTTATTATTAATTCCACTTCCAAAAGAAAATATAATGTAAAAATTATTTGAATGTTTTAATAAAAGCATTTGTTTAATGCTTTCTATGTTGTGAACTTATTAATTTATTATTGACTGAATTGTTTTTTCACTGTATTCAATTACATTAAGATTATATTTTAATTTTTTTTTTATCAGGCAACATACATTGATTATTTATTTTAAGGTCATTCCATTAAATATTGGCTATAATTTTCCTAATAAAAATTGGTTTAGATTTGAAATGCCCCTATTTCAGTTACCAAATTTTTTAAATATTTCTGATGTTGTGAAATGAGTGAATTCTCTATGAAAAATAATGTTGACATGTGTTTCATTTTTTTCTGGAATTAGTTTAAAAGGTTGTTATCAATTATAATTTTTTGAAAGTATAGGGTGAGAATTATTAAAATGCTTCAATAGAGATAATCATTTAATGCATGTTATGTTTTAAACTAATTATTCAATTATTAGCTGATACTTTTTTAAAAAATATTTAACTACATAAAAATTAATTTTTATTGTTTTTTATTGAGTAACATAAATTTATTATTTACTTTTGGATCATGTAATTAAATATTTCATCACAATTATATAATTATTTTAATGTATGCGATGTTGTCAAATGACTACCTCAATTTAAATTTAACATTATATGGACATATGTTTAAATTTTTTCTGAAATTAGTATAAAGGCTATTTGTAATTCAAATTTTCAGGAAGGAAATTAAAAAGTTTATTTATG
>JAUELO010000366.1:1943067-1956935 GCA_032357855.1 Amphibolips quercusostensackenii
CCTACTTACTCTTCTTTTAATTCCTGCCACTCATCCTACTTTTCCTACTTTACTGATCCTCATTTTCTTGCACGTCCCATACCTCTTACCATTAATTTTCTCTTGCTTTTCCTGCTTTCCCTTTCAAAATTTCATCTACTTTTCTTTCTTCATTTCCCTTCACTTTCCATCGCTCTGCTCTTCTCACTTCTCTTACTTACTCTTCTCTCATTTCATACCACTTATGCTACTTCTCCTACTATCCTTACTCTCATTTTTCCGCACGTCCTCTACTTTCTCTTCATTTATTTTCTCTCACTTCTTCTCCTTTTTTTCTTTGAATTTTTCCTACTTATCTCCGTTTATTTTTTCTCACTTCCTCTACTTACTCTTCTCTTATTCCCCACCACCTATTCTACTTGACCTACTTCCCTCACCCTTATTTGCTAGCGCATCCCATGCTTCCTCTTTCTTTATATTCCTTTACTTTTCATGCTCCCTTTCTCTTTATATCCTCTTACTTCCCTCACTTTCCCTCTATAAATTTTTGCTTCCAAGCTTCCTTCATTTTATTTCACTTCTTATACTCCCGCCACCTTACTTACCCTACTTACTCTTCTTTTAATTCCTGCCACTCATCCTACTTTTCCTACTTTACTGATCCTCATTTTCTTGCACGTCCTATACTTCTTACCATTAATTTTCTCTTGCTTTTCCTGCTTTCCCTTTCAAAATTTCCCCTACTTTTCTTTCTTCATTTCCCTTCACTTTCCATCGCTCTGCTCTTCTCACTTCTCTTACTTAGTCTTCTCTCATTTCACACCACTTATGCTACTTCTCCTACTATTCTTACTCTCATTTCTCCGCACGTCCTCTATTTTCTCTTCATTCATTTTCTCTCACTTCTTCTACTTTTTCTCTTTGAATTTTCCCTACTTATCTCCGTTTATTTTTTCTCACTTCCTCTACTTTCTCTTCTCTTACTTCTCACCACCTATTCTACTTGTCCTACTTCCCTCACCCTTATTTGCTAGCGCATCCCATGCTTCCTCTTTCTTTATTTTCCTTTATTTTTTATGCTTTTTTCCCTTTATTTCCTCTTACTTCCCTTACTTTTCCTATATACATTTTTTCTTCTAAGCTTCCTATATTTTATTTCACTTCTTATACTCCCGCCACCTTACTCACCCTACTTACTCTTCTTTTAATTCCTGCCACTCATCCTACTTTTCCTACTTTACTGATCCTCATTTTCCCGCACATCCCATACTTCTCACCATTAATTTTCTTTCACTATTTCTACTTTCTTTTTAAAATTTCCCTTACTCATCTTCCTTGAATTTTCCTCACTTTCCATCGCTCTGCTCCCCTCACTTCTCTTACTTACTCTTCTCTCATTTCATACCACTTATGCTACTTCTCCTACTATCCTTACTCTCATTTCTCCGCACGTCCTCTACTTCCTCTTTATTTATTTCCTTTTACTTCTTCTACTTTTTCTACCCGAATTTCCCCTACTTAACTCTGTTTATTTCCTCTCACATCCTCTACTTACTCTTCTCTTGTTTCCGACCACTTATCCTACTTCTTCTACTTCCCTTACCTTTATTTTCCCGCATGTCCCATACTTTCTGTCCTTTCATTTTCCCTTACTTTCCCCACTTTTCGTCCCCAAATTTTGTATACACACCTCCCTTCATTTTGCCTCACTTTTCATAATTTCACTCCCGTCACTCCCTCTACTTACTTTTCTGTGATTTCCACCACTTTTCCTACTTTTCCTACGCTCATGTCCCCACATGTCCCCTACTTCCTCTCTCTTTATTTCCTCTTACTTCTCCTACATTCTGTTTCCAAATTTCTCCTACTTACCTCCCTTACCCCTCTCTTGTGGGTTGTGAGTTGTGAGTTGTAAAATGTGTTTCGTGAGTTTTAAAATCATATGGGAAATTAAAGTTTGAAAATTCTCTTCCATTATTGGCATTAAATGACTAAACAGTGGTAGAATTCAAACGCAATCGATTGGTCTCAATTTCGTGGGAGAAATTTTGATTTGCATATTGATTCACTGCGATAGCAAGCATCGTTATTAATTCTAGATGCATATCTAGTAGAAAATAGTGGAGTACTTCGAGGATTGAAATTTAAATCCACTTAAACTGATCATTTTTATATCTTAAAAAAACGGTGCTAAAAAGTGGGCTTATTTTTTAAATTGAACTCAGATAACAAATTTTTTCAACAAAAAAAAACAGTTAAATTTCTTAACAAAAAAGATGACCTTACTGAAATAATTAAATTTTCCACAAAATGATTAAAATTTTTAAAAATAGTTAAATTTTGTAACAAATACCTGGATTTTTGCCCGAAAAAACATAATAATTTTCAACCACGAGGCTAAATTTTCTATTAAAATACGAATTTTCGACTTAATACATGAATGTTTAACAGAAAACGATATATTTTCAACCGAAAATGGAATAGTTAAATTTATCAGAAAAAAAAATTGTTAAAAAAAAAACACATTTTCAATCATTTAGATTTAACTGAAAAATACAAAGTTTTAACAAAATAAGGTAAATCTTGACCCAAAATTATGAATTTTCAACTTAAAAAAATTTCAACGATAAATAGAATAGCTACATTTTCAGATATAAAATTTAATTTTTAGTCTGAAAAGAAAAAAATTTCTACAAAATAGTACAATTTTTTAATAACGCCAAAATAGTTAAATTTTCAACCTAAGACGTAAATCTTTAATTAAAATAATGAATCTTTACAAAGAAAAATACATTTTTTACTAAAGAATTTAAGTTTTAACTAACAAGTTAAACTAAGGACTATGAAAATTCATTTTCAAAGCAAAAATGAAATTGTTGAATTTTCAAAAATGACGTTCCAGCTCAAAAAAAAAATTTTTTTAGCAAAAAAATTAATCTTAACCCAAAAAACCAAATTTTGAACAAAATAATTTAATTTTTTACCAAAGAGATACATTTTTAAAACCAAGAGGACTAATGTACGACAAAAAATACGAATTAAAAAAAAAATGTTTACTAAAAGTTGAATTTTTAACTCTAGAATATGAATTTTCTACCAAAACAGTAGAAATTGCAACCTTAAAAAGAGGAATGTTTGACAAAATAAATGAAATCTAAACTTAGAAAGAGGCATTTTAACAAGTGGAAATATAATAATAACATTTTTAGTTAACAATATTAATTTTCAACCAAGAAAAATCAAAAATTATAAGCCTTTAACCAAAAAACGGAATTTTTAACCAAATAATTTAATTTTCGACAAAAATATCAATTTTCAGACAAGGAGATTAGTTTTTTCACAAAAACGACAATTTCTTAACAAAATATATGAACTTTTGACTACAAAATATTAAATTTTGAACTCAAATAGAATAGTTGAATTTTCAAAGCAAGGAAATTAATTTTTAAACAAAAGGCAGAGAGACGAATTTTCAACTTAAGAGTAGAATTTATAACCAAGAAAGATTTTCGGGTGATGAAAAAAATCTTATCAAAAATGTTAAATATTTGAATAAAAAAAACGCATTATTTTTAAAAGAGTTGAAAATTAGAATCAAAATTATAAAACTTCAACCAAAATATTGATATTGAACCAAATATGTAGTTGAATTTTGTATCAACATACTTGGATTTTTAATAAAACAGTTGAATTTTCAATCAAAACGGATGAAAAATCAACTTAAATTAGATTTAATAATTTCATTTAAATTTGATTTTTAATTTATTGTTGAATTTTTTATCACTGTTTTTCTTACATAAAGGGGTCTTTAAGATATTTTGAACTAATTTAAGACTCTTAAAAGGTTTTTATATATTTTGCAGATTTTATGTTAAAAAAAATATTTAGACAGATTTAAAATATTTTAATCAATTTTCAAGGAATTTCAAAGCTTTTAAATAAACAAAGCCTTATTTTTAAACAAAATCTTGAATTTTCGACCAAAACGCAATTTTTCTGAAATGACTCCTTAAAAAATTTAATTCGCACTGAATTGAACAAAAAACGTATTCAGAGAAAATAATCTTGTCTTCGCCTAAGCTTTCAGAAAATTATTAAAAACAATTTTTTTTATAATCTATTTGCTCAAAAAATCAATGAAACAATAAACAACTAATTTTTTGGAAATGTGCCTTTAAAGTTCATAATCCTATTTAAAACAAATTTCGTTTCTTCCGTAGCAAGTGCTATTTTACAGTATAATATAACATAATATATTAAGTTCAACTTTTGATTTAAAAGTTAATTTTTCGATCCAAATAGACGAATTTTCAAGAAATAAAGATTTTCCAATCAAGATAAAAAATTATCTAAATTCTTGACCTTTTAAGCCAAGGAACAAAAAAAATATAGATTATTAACAAAAAAGGTTATTTCCAACCAAACAGTTGCTATTTTAACAGAAAAAAAAATATTTTAACTAAGAAGATTACTTTTCTACCAATGAAGACAAACTTTCAACAAAAAAAGATCAATTTTCAACAAGAAATACAATATTTGCATTTTCAGGTCAAAAATAATTTTTTAATAAAAAATAATTTTCCAACAAAACAGTAAAATTTTCCACAAACGAGATGAATTTTCAGAAAGAAAATAAATTTTTAAAAAATTAGTTTAACTTTCACTAAAGTGTATTAATTTTCAATTAAAAAAAACTTTTTTTAGCCAAAAATAATATAGTTGCATTTCGAATAAAATGAGATTAGCTTAAAAAAAAAATGAATTTCCAATAAAAAAATAAATTTTCAAAACAGATGAATTTTAATCAAAATACTAAGAAAAAACACAGAAAAATGCAAAGCAATTGTTTCATTTTCAAGTTAAACAGATGAATTTTTCACAAAACAATTCAATTTTTAACCGGAAAATGGGAATTTTTAAACAAAAATTTTATTTTTAACCAAATTGTTGAATTGCTTACTAAAATAATCAATTCTGTTACCCATAAGACAAATGTTGAACAAAACATTTGAATTTTTTAGCGAAAAGCACGAATTTTTTGCGAAATATTTGAATGTTTACCTAGAAATACTGAATTTCTAACTAAAAACAATAAAGTTTTAACCGATAATAAAATCATTTTTTTTATTTAAAAAATTGATTTTTAGTTTACAGAATTATTGTTAGTTTACAAATTAATTTTTAGTTAAAAAATCAATTTTCTGTTAAAAAATTAATTTTCAGCTAAAAAATTAATTTTTAGCTAAAAAACACGAATTTCCACCAAAATATTTTAATCGTCAACCAATAAAAAAAATGTAAAAGAATTTTTACCAAAAATCATGAAACTCTAACTGGAATACCTAAATTGTCAATTTGAAAAAAATTAACAATATATAGAACATTTTAGAAAAGTGATCTTCAATCTTATCTTTTTTGTTTGAAATAGGTATAGCGCGCCATATTTTAGCGCTAATATAATCCGGCAATATGCCAGACAGAATTTATTAGCGCATACAGCATACGGAACACTCTGCGTATAGCGTGCAAGGAAATCTTAATTAGCTGAACCAAAAATTTTATTAAAACTTCCCAACAGGTTCGAGAAAGTTGCAATGACATATTGCTTATTTTACTACCCATTTCATATTAGCTTCATGAAATATTTGACGGCCTGAATTTATGACTATGGCAATGCAGTTTTAATTTTTGCTTTCATACTTCAAAGGTAAAAGAAATAATAAATTATTAAAAATTTAAATAATTATTGTATTAATTATTAAAATGATTTAATTATTAAACTGTAAGATTTTGCTGAGTTTTCTTTAGTGTAAAGAGTTCAAAATACGAATAGGTCAAAAAAAAAAACTTAGTACAGATTGTGGAAATATTTGTATTTTTCATTTGGATTATAGTAAGATAAAATTAACAATCGAATTTGAATTGTGTTAACTGCCCCCTTTTATACTGCTATTTTTCTACTTCCCCTACTTCTCCCTCCTTCCCTAAATCCCCTCAAATACTACCCCCTTTTCGCTTCTCCTGCCTTCTTCAACTTCTTCATCCTTTGCTTCCTCATCTCCTAGCCTTCAGAGCCAACACACCCTTTCCCCTGCTTTTCTCATCTAGCCATCACTCTCCCTCTTTTACTTACCCTTACTACTTTGCTAGCCCTTCCTTTACTCTCCTCACTACCCATCCTATCTTCCTATCATTTTCCCTACTTCCTCCCACGTCCCTCACTGACCCTACTTCCCCTCAATCATACCCCTTACATGCTAACTCCTAATTTCTTCTACCGACCCTTTTTGCATTTTTTATCACTTTTTCTACTTTCCCTTTTCTCCTTTCTCCACATTTTTTCTACCTATGCAAACATCATTCCTTTATATTTACACCTTTACCCCTGACCACATTTCCTATACTTTGTCTGCCCTTATTTTTCATCACTTCCACTTCTTTCTCTCTCTTATTTCCCGTCACTTCTTTTACGCATCCTTACTACTGTACTAGCCGTCCCTTTACTTTGTTTAGTACCTTTTCTATCTTTAAATCATTTTCCCTACTTACTCATACTTCTTTGGCTGATCCTAATTTACCTCCCTAAATCGCCTCCCTCCTTCACTTTTCTCATTCCTCTTACGTCCTACCTCCTCCTTTCCTCTTTGCCTTTTACACATTTACTATTACTTCTCCTATTTTTCCTTTTATCATTTCTCCACATTTTTCTGACTTCACCTACCATCATTTTCACTACTTCCCTATCCTTATTTTCTCTTCTTTTCTTGATACTATTTTACATCACTTTTACTCTTTACACACTCTCTCTCTCTCTCTCTTATTTCCTTTAACTTCTTTTGCTTATTCATACTACTTCACTACCCCTGCTTACACTTCCCTCACTACCTACCTTATCTTATAATCATTTTTCCTACTTCCTCCCACTTTCCTGACTGACGCTACTTCCTCTTCCTGATACCCCTTTGTCCTATCTCACAATTTCCGCTACTTATCCTCCCCGCATTTTTTATCACTTTTGCTACTTTTCCTTCTATCGCTTCTCTACATTTTCTGAACTTATTCTACCTAATTTTCATTTATTTCTACCATCCCCTGCCCTTATTTTTCTTACTATACTTGCCCTTCTATCCCATCAATTTTACTTCTTACCCACTTTTATTACTCTTCACTTCTTCTACTCGTTCTTACTACTCTGCTAGCCCTCCTTTCACGTCCCTCACTACCTATCCTATCTTTTAGTCACTTTTGCCTTTTTTCACCACTTCTCTGACTGACTCTACTTCTCCTTCTTATTCTCATAAGTTCTATCTCTTCATTTCCTCTAGAGCTTCTTCCTGGATTTCCTATCACTTCTTCTACATTCCCTCCTCTCATTTCTAACGTTACTCCTACTTTTCCTAACATCATTTCCTCTTATTAAGATTAATCCCTGCCCTTATTTTCATTACTGTCCCTCCCCGTATTTCTGACCAATTCTACTCTTTACCTTCTTTAATTTCTCCACATTTTCCATACTTTGCCTGCAATCATTTCCTTTTATTTCCACTACTCCCTCTTCATTTATCTCCGCTCCTTTCCATGCCCTTATTTTTCATCACTTGCACTCCATACCCTTTTTTCTTTCTCCTAACTTCTTCTACTCGTTCCTACTACTCTGCTAGCCCTTCTTTCACTTCCCTCACTACCTATCCTATCTCTTAATCACTTTCGCCTTTTCTTACTACTTCTCTGACTGACTTTACTTCTCCTTCTTATTCTCATAAGTTCTATCTCTTCATTTCCTCTAGAGCCCCTGCCTGAATTTCCTATCACTTCTCTTACATTCCCTCCTCTCATTTCTAACGTTTCTTCTAATTTTCCTAACATCATTTTCTCTCATTGAGATTACTCCCTGTTCTTATTTTCATTACTGTCCCTCCCCGTATTTCTGACCAATTCTACTCTTTCCCTTCTTTAATTTCTCCACATTTTCCATACTTTGCTTGCAATCATTTTCTTTTATTTTCACTACTCCCTCTTTATTCATCTTCCCTTCTTTCCATTCCCTTATTTTTCATCACTTCCACTCCATACCCTTTTTTCTTTCTCCTAACTTCTTTTACTTACCGTTACTACTCTACTGGCCCTTCTTTTCCTTTTCTTACTAGCCATCCTATCTTCTAATCCTTTTCCCTATTTCCTTCCACTAACTCGACTAAACCTTCTTCCCTCTTTTATGCTCCTTAGTCCTTTCTACTTATTTTTCCTACTGTCCCTCTCCGCATTTCCTATCACTTTTCCTACTTTCCCTTTACTTATTTATCCATATTTCTCCTACCTTTCCTACCATAGTTTTCTCGCATTTCCACTACTACCCCTTTAATCATTTTCTCTAATTCAACTGCCTTATTTCTTATTATTTCCATGACTTACCCTCTCTTATTTCTTCTAACTTCTCCTACTTGCCCTCTCCTTATTTTCCCTTACCTTCTCAAATTGTAAAATTAAAATCGTGGAAATGAGCCCTCAAACATTCATAATTTTTTAATTATGCATCAGAATTATTAAGCTTTATTGTATTAATGCAACGCACAATAGTGATAATTTAAAAGATGACTTGAAAATGATGTTTTCTATAATAAGCGGTCAAATTAATAGAATTTTCAGTGTGGCTGAGGGAAATAAATCAATTCAAAGATTATTGGATATGATATATAATCTTTTTTAATTTGTCGAATATTAATATTTTGTATAATTTTTCACTATTTCCCAGGAAAAAAGAAAGTAAATATCAATCTGAAAGTTCTAGAAATTTAAATCTTGTGTAAAAAATTGGTCTCTTAGGTTTGAAAATTTACCTCTTGTGGTAGAAATTTTATTATTTATGGTTTAAATGAAATAAATTAGTTAGAAATCTAACTTTTTGGTGAAAATTCATGTATTTAATTACAAATTCGTCTTTTTCGATAAAAAATTAATCTCATTATTAAGAAATTCATCTTCTTTGTTAAAAATTTATTAATTTGTTTAAAATTTAAACTATTCTATTTTTAAATTAAAAATGTATCTTCTTTAGTTTCCTAATTATCAATTATTAAATGATCTTCTCTAGAAATTTATATTTTTAGTTGAAAATACAATTATTTCGTAAGGATTCTTTTTTTCTTGGTTGTAGATTTATTATTATAGTTGCAAATTAATTCTTTCGATTAAAAATTTAACTATTGTATTAAAAATTCGTTCTTTTTTTATACAAAATTAAACTTGTTTAGCAGAACGTTCATCTTCTTGGTCTAAAAGCCATTTTTTTTTGCTAAAAAATCGTATTTTTTTGTAGAAGATTAATCCTCTTGATTCAAAAAGTTTATCTCTTTGGTTTAGAATTTAACAATTCTAATGGAAATTCGTTTTTTAACCTAAATCCAAATAAATTTTTATTTTCTTAACATTTATCTTTTTCAGTTAAAACGTGATTTGTTTTGTTAAAATTTTCTCTATATGGGTAAAAAAATTAATCTTCCTATTGAAAATTCATCATTTTAATTAAAAATCCAATTATTTGGTTGAACATTAATTCCTTTCGTCAAATATTCGTCATTTTGGTTAAAATTTCATTTCTTTGATTAAAAACTTAGAAACTGTATTAATTTTGTTTTTTAATTCATTTTTTTTGCAGAAAATAAATATTGTATTGTTGAAAATTTAATTGTTACTGAAAATTCATTTTTTTAGCTTTGTAATCCAAGAATTTTGCTAAAAATTAAATTTTTTCCATAAGAAATCTTATTTTTTTGCAGAAAATTAACCCTCTTAATTACGAAAATTCATCTCTTCGTTCAAAAATGTAACAATTCTATTAATAATTTGTTTTGTTCTTGGTTAACTACTGTATTAAAACTTGGTTTGTTTTCTATTTTGTGAAAATTAAATTATTTTTGCAGAAAATCAATATTCTATGGTTGAAAATTTAACTTTTTCTTGCGGAAATTCAATTGCTTGGCTTTGTAATTCAACAATTTTGTTGAAAATTAAATTTTTTTTATAAAAAATTTACTTTTTCAGGAGTCATTATTTATGGTAACTATTTGGTTGAAAATGTATTCATTCAGTTAAAGATTCATCATTTTGGTTAAAGATTCATCTTTTTGGATGAAAATTTAACTATTGTATTGTAAGTTTTTTTTTTTTTATTATTTTGGCAGAAAATGCATATTTTAGAGTTGAAAATTCCATATTTTTGGCTCCGGACTTCAACAATTTTTTTGCAAATTAATTTTTTTGTTAAAAAATCGATTTCTTTCGTAGGAAATTATTTCTTTTGGTTCAAGAAATTCATCCCGTTAGTAAAAAGTTTAACATTTCTATTAAAAATTTGTTTTTGTTTCTTAATACAAAATTATTTGTTGTTTTGCGTCAAATTTCTCTCTTATAGTTAAAACGTGATATGTTTTGTTGAAATTAAATTAAATTTTTTTGTTAAAAATTGATTTTTTGGTTAAAAATTAAACTTTATTTAAAAATTTAACTATGTCGTTGCAAATATTTTTTTCTGTAAAAATTATTATTTTTTTCAATCTGAAAGTGCAACTTTTTCATTTTTGGTTTCAAATCGAAAATTCATCCCTCTTGGCTGACAATAACCATTCTGGAATGACCCTATATTATTTGATGATCAGAAAATTGTTTTAAAATTGAGAAATTGTCTTCTCATCCTAAAATGTCGAATTTTTTTTCTTTCTTGCTGAACAAGCAACCCTTCACTGATCAGTTCCACTCGAGTGACGTTTCTCCTAAAATCAGACACGTCTCAAATCCTCCAAATGGGTAGGACTTATCGAGTCTAATGAGCATTTCGATTCAATGTTCGAAAATGTGGAAATTCTAAGAGCGTCGTTGATTTTTATTGCTCGCAAATGGCGAAGGGTCTCTCACTTTCGTCTTCCGTGAGAGACGTCTTATCGCGTAAAACAGCCTTTGGAGTAACTTTAAATGACTATTTGGCACTGGTCCCACGATATTCAACATTCCCAAACCTTATCGGTGAAACCTTCCGATTATAGATAAAATCTCACATATGTTGTATCTATATCGCTTCTCTGTTATCAAATCTTTCACAATTCGGACATTATTCAAAATTATTACTGGAGAGAGTTTTTCATGGGGCGAAATTTGGGATAGATGAATGTCTTGTGAAACAGATTTGATCAAAATAATATTTTAGGATCAAAATAGTAGATTACGTGCGAGGGAAGTTAGGCATACATTTGAATAATTTCAAAACTTTTTAAAACATTTTAAGACAAAAAATTGTATAATTTCCACAAATTTCCAAAAATTTTTTTAATTTAAAATTTTTAAAATAATTTCTAAAGGTTTAAATAATTTTCAGACTTTTTAAAAAATTTCAAAAATTTTTCACAAGTTGCAAAAATTTTTAAAAATTAGAAAAATTTTCAAAAATTTAATTATGTCTAAACTTTATAAGAAAAATTCAAAATTTTGAAAATTTAAAAAAATTTCCAAATCTGTTTTAATTTCCAAAAATTTTCATGATTTTAACCATTTTTTTTAAATTTACAAAAGTTTCCAAAAATTTTCAAAAATGTCTAAAAATTTAAATAATTTTTAAACATTTCCAAAAATTTTAACAATCTTCAAACTTTTCATAAGATTTCCAAAATTTTTTACATCTTGCAAAATTTTTAAAAATTACAAAAATTTACAAAACTTTAAAAACTTTTTTAAAAAATTTAAAACTTCCAAAAAATTTTAAAATTTCAAAAATTTTTACAATTTCCAAAAATTTAAAAAATTTTCAAATTTTTTAAACTTCTAAGAATTTTTAGGATTTCAAACATTTTTTTAAAATTTCAAACAATTTCTAAAAATTTAAATTATTTACAGACTTCTAAAAATTTGAATAATTTACAATTTTTTTGAAAAATTGATATAATTTCTAAACTTTTCAAAACAATCCAAATTTTCTTTAATTTTTTCACATTTTTAAAAATTTATAAAAATTTGAATAATTTCCCAGCTTTTCAAAAAATTTCAATAATTTCCAAACCTTTTGGAAAAATTTAATAATTTCTAAGCTTTTCAAAAAATTTCCACAATTTTTGAAAATTTTTAAAAAATTTATAAGAATTTGAATGATTTCCAAGCTTTTAAAATAATTTGAATAATTTCTAAACTTTTTAAAAATTTTTCACAATTTGCGAAATTCACAAAATTTACAAAAATTTACAAATCTTAAAATTTCTAAAAAATTCTGATGATTTTCAAAATTTTCAAAGTTTAAAAAAATGTCCAGAAACTCCCAAAATTTACAAAAATTCACAAAATTTTTCAAACTCTAAAAAAATCCGAAATTATCAATATTTTTAAAACTTTCCAAAATTTTCAAAAATTCATAAAATTTTTACGATTTTTAAAACTTTTATTAAATACAAATTTGCAAACTTTCAAAAGTTTTTGAAATTTACAAAAATTTTCAAAAGTTTTTGAAATTTACAAAAATTTTCTAAATTTTTGAAATTTTCTAAAAATTTTAATAATTACCAAACTTTTTCCAACATTTTAAAAGTTTTAACAAATTTCCACAAATCTGAAACTTTTTTTCAAGTTGCTTAAAATTGCAATAATTTCCAAACTTTTAAAAAAATTTTGTAAAATTTCCAAAAATTTAAAAAATGTTAACATTTGTTAAAATTTCCAAAAATTTTCATGATTTTAACCATTTTTTTTATATTTCTAAAAGTTTCCAAAATTTTTTAAAATGTTTAAAAATTTCCAAAAATTTGAATAATTCACAAACTTTTTAAAAAATTTTAATAATTTTCAAACTTTGAAAAATTTGAATAATTTTTGAGCTTCAAAAAATTTCAAAAATTTCCAAATATTTTCAAAATTTTTAAAAATTTATAAAAATTTGAAAAATTTACAAAATTTTTCCAACTTTTCAAAAAATTTTTAAATTATCAATATTTTCAAACATTTTCAAAACTTTCAAAAATTTATAAAATTGGTGCCCTTCACAGTACGCTTCAACCAAATACGACTCTCTCGGTTTTACCGAGTGAGTCTCGTCTACCCAAAAAGGGAAATGACTTAATGGTATAATAATTGTACAACTTTTTAAAATTTTATTAGATAAAAATTTGCAAACTTCCAAAAGTTTTTTAAATTCAAAAAAATTTTTTAAACTTTTGAAAATTCATAAAATTTGTGCAATTTTTAAAAATTTTATTAAATAAAAATTTGCAAACTTCTAAAAGTTTTTAAAATTAACAAAAATTTTCAAAATGTCTAGAATTTTTTAAAAATCTTAATTATTTCCAAACTTTTCCAAAAATTTTGAAACTTTTATAAAATTTCCAAAAATTTTAATAATTCCCAAACTTTCCAAAAAAAATTTTTAAATTGAAAAAATTTTCTAAATTTCAAAAAATATTCATGATTTGATACTAGCCGGGTTGCGTGAGTGCTGGTTCTGGCTAGATCTAAAAGGTTTAGCATGGTGTGGAGATGATCGGTGGTTATGATGTGGATGGCTTTGCAGTAGAATGAAGCTGGTCGAACGGAAGTAGTGGCTTACAGCAAACTGGTTCCCGGAGAAACCGTCGCTTGTTAAGAAGCCAGCTGAGTGAGCCGGTTCCAGGGGAACCGTAGCTCAGAGTTCTGCTGGAGGGCAGAGTAGGTTCCGGCCTTTCCCGGGCAGGGCTCGTAGCTTGTTGCAAGCCGGTTCCAGAAGGAACCGTCGGTTGTTAGGCCGTGATGATAGTGGAGCCGGTCTCGGAGAAACCGTGGCTCGGTGTCATTCTGAAACGTGGTCCCCGATCGCTCATGTCCGACGAACGGGGAGTGGAGCGCGTACCGGTTTCTGACAGAACGGTGACAACTACGTCATC
>JAUELO010000366.1:1957035-1974621 GCA_032357855.1 Amphibolips quercusostensackenii
GAAGCTGACTTCCACCCTGAGCAAATGGTGTGTGCATTCCACCTCCAACGACGCAAATTCTGACGACAGCACCGTCGACGATGACGTACTGGTCACCGTTCTGTCAGGAACCGGTACGCGCTCCGCTTCCCGTTCGTCGGACATGAGCGATCAGAGACCAAGTTTCAAAAGGACACCGAGCCACTGTTTCTCCGAGACCGGCTCCACTATCATCACGGCCTAACAAGCGACGGTTCCTTGCGGAACCGGCTTGCAACAAGCTACGAGCCCTGACCGGGAAAGGCCGGAACCTACTCTGCCCTCCAGCAGAAATCTGAGCTACGGTTCCCCTAGAACCGGCTCACCCAGCTGGCTTCTTAACAAGCGACGGTTTCTCCGGGAACCGGCTTGCTGTAAGCCACTACTTTTGTTTGACCAGCTTCATACTACTGCAGCGCCATCCACATCATAACCACTGATCATCTCCACACCACGCTAAACCTTTTAGAGCTAGCCGGAACCAGCACACACGCAACCCGGCTCAGATTTTAAACATTTTTTAAAGATTTCCAAGTTTCCCAGTTTTCATAATTTCCAAAAATTTTGAAAAATTTCTAAATTTTTTAAAACATTCCAAAATTTTTTTAATTTTTCCACATTTTTAAAAAATTTATAAAAATTGAAATAATTTCCAAAATTTTCAAAAAATTTCCAAGCTTTTTAGAAAAATTTAATAATTTTTAAGCTTTTCAAAAAATTTCCAAAATTTTTAAAAATTGTTAAAGAATTTATAAAAATTAAAATAATTTCCAAGCCTTTAAAAAAATTTGAATAATTTCTAAACTTTTTTAAAATTTTTCACAATTTGCAAAATTCACAAAATTTTTAAGAATTTATAAAATTTTTACGATTTTTAAGACTTTCATTAAATACGAATTTGCAAACTTTCAAAACTTTTTAAAATTTACAAAAATTTTCTAAAAATTTTAATAATTACCAAACTTTTTTCAACATTTTGAAAGTTTTAACGAATTTCCACAAACCTTAAACATTTTTTCAAGTTTCTAAAAATCGCAATAATTTCCAAACTTTTGAAAATTTTTTGTAAAATTTCCAAAAATTTAAAAAATGTTAACATTTTTTTAAATTTCCAAAAATTTTCATGATTTCAAACATTTTTTTAAAATTTCTAAAAGTTTCCTAAATTTTTCAAAATTCTTAAAAATTTCCAAAATTTGAATAATTTACAAACTTTTTAAAAAATTTAAATAATTTCTAAACTTTTAAAAAAATTTGAATAATTTTTGAACTTCAGAAAATTTCAAAAATTTCCAAATATTTTCAAAATTTGTAAAAATTTATAAAAATTTGAACAATTGCCCAACTTTTTAAAAAATATGAATAATTTTAAAACTTTTCAAAAAATTTGAACGATTTCCAAACTTTTCAAAAAAATTAGGAAATCTCCAAACTTTCCTAAAAATTTATAAAAATTATAAAAATTTTCAAATCTTAAAATTTCCACAAATTTTAATGATTTCAAAAATTTTCAAACTTTAAACAAATGTCCAGAAACTCCCGAAATTTACAAAAATTTACAAAATTTTTCCAACTTTTCAAAAAATTCCTAAATCATCAATATTTTCAAACATTTTCAAAACTTGCGAAAATTTATAAAATTTGTACAATTTTTTAAAATTTTATTAGATAAAAATTTGCAAACTTCCAAAAGTTTTTTAAATTTACAAAAATTCTCAAAACTTAAAAATTTATCAAATTTGTGCAATTTTTAAAAATTTTATTAAATAAAAATTTGCAAACTTCCAAAAGTTTTACAATTTACAAGAATTTTCAAAATGTCTAAAATTTTTTTAAAATCTTAACAATTTCCAAACTTTTCCAAAAATTTTGATACTTTCATGAAATTTCGAAAAATTTTAATAATTCCTACTTTCCAAAAAAATCTTTTAAATTAAAAAAATTTTTTAAATTTCAAAAAATATTGATGATTTTAAACATTTTTTAAAGATTTCCAAGTTTCTCAGTTTTCAAAATTTCCAAAAAATTTTTAAAATTTGAAAATTTCTAAACTTTTCAAAAAATTTCCAAAATTTTCCCAATTATTCGAAATTTTCAAAATTTCAAAAATTTCAAAATATTTTCAAAATTTTTTAAAATTTATTAAAATTTTGAATAATTTCTCAACTTTTTAAAAAATATGAATAATTTTCAAACTTTTCAAAAAATTTGAATGATTTCTAAACTTTTCAAAAAAATTAGGAAATTTCCAAACTTTCCAAAAAATTTTCCAAAATTCAACAAAATTTTGAAATCCTAAAATTTCCAAAAATTTTAATGATTTCAAAAAATTTTAAACTTTAAATAAATCTCCAGAAACTCCCAAAATTTAAAAAATTTTTCCAACTTTTCAAAAAATTTCTAAATTATCAATATCTTCAAACATTTTCAAAACTTTCAAAAATTTATAAAATTTGTACAATTTTGAAAAATTATATGAGATAAAAATGTGCAAACTTCCAAAAGTTTTTAAAATTTACAGAAATTTTTTAAACGTCCAAAATTTTTAAAAAAATGTAACAATTTCTAAACTTTTCCAAAAATTTTGAATCTCATAAAATTTCCAAAAATTTTAATAATTCCTAAATTTTTCACAAAAATTTTTTAAATTGCAAAAAATATCCATGATTTTAACCATTTTTTAAAGATTTCCAAGTTTCCCAGCCTTCAAAATTTCCAAAAAAATTTTTAAAATTTGAAAATTTCTAAACTTTTCAAATAATTTCCAAAATTTTTACAATTATTAAAATTTTCAAAATTTTCAAAATTTCCATAAATTAAAAAAAATTTACACTTTTTTAAAAAAATTTTAAACTTTCAAAAAAATTTAAAATTTTTTAAATTACTCAAAATTTACAAAATTTTACCACTTTTTTTAAACTTTTTAAAAAATTTAAAAATTAATAATATTTTAAAAATTTGTTTAAATTTCCAAAACCTTTAGGAATTTATAAAATTTTCATTAAATAAAAATTCACAAGCTTCCAAAAGTTTTTAAAATTTACAAAAATTTTCAAAATGTCTAAAAAATTCTTTAACATTTTAATGATTTACAAAAAAATTTGTAATTTTGGATACCAAAATTTTTTTTAATTTTTAGCGGACACATGCGCAATAGATTAGGCTGTTTAACTCAAAGTCGTCGCTCACTGACCTATCTATCGAAAGAAGGACTAAAATTCACTTTATATAGTCTGGAATCGGCCACTTTCGATGCGCTACACAGTCGTCGTAAGTCGAACTTTCGTACGGGGTGTTATGAAAAAAAATTGAAAGTCAGGTAATTTTTATGAGAAGCACTTTGAGTAACTGTCAATAATAATAAAATCAGAGCTGCCACACAATCACTTAAAGTCAAATTTTCCTTTTTAAATCTCATGCTAGTCACTTTTTAGCGTTCAGAGATTAAAGGCAAGATTCGAGACAAGCTTTAAGGCAAGATTTGAAACATGGTTCGAGACTAGACTCAAAACAAGATTAAAACTAGATTCGAGACTATACTCGATACGAGATTCGAGGCAAGACTTGAGACAAGATTCTAGACTAGATTAAAGACACGATTCAAATTTATATTCAAGGCGAGACTCAAAACGGTATTTAAAACTCTTTTCAATCACTTTTAGGATTACCAGCTTCAATACAAGTTTCAAGACGATATTCGAGGCAAGGATTAGGACAATAATCAATACAAGATACGAGACAAGATTGAATACAAGATTCAAAAAACATTTAAGGCAAGATTTAAGACAAGAATCAAGACGATATCAAAGAAAAGCTTTTAGGTAAGATTCGAGACAAGGTTCGAAGCAAAATTCGAAACAAAATTTAATACAATACACGAAATGAGATTAAAGACAAGATTCGAGGCAAAATTTAATACAAGATTTGAGACAAGACTTAAGACAAGCTACGAAAGAAGATTCAAGATAAGTTGTCAGACAAGATTTCAGACCAGATTCTAGAAAAGGCTTAAGTTCAGATTCAAGACGAGACTTTGAACGATATGTCAGACTTTTTCTGATTACTTTTTAGAATTTAGAGCTTTAAGACAAGATTATAGACAGGATCAGATAAAAAACTCGAGTAAAGGTTTAATAGAAGATTAGAGGTAAAATTAATTACAAGATTCAAGACAAGACTTAAGACGAGATTCGAGACAATATTCGAGACAAGATTCTAGACCAGATTCAATAGAAGACTCAAGCTTAGATTCAAGAGAAGACTAAAAACGATATTTGAGACTGGATTAGAGACAAAACTAGATTGGATTGGAGACACAACTAGAGACAACATTCGAAACAAAATTCAAGGAGAGATTCAAAACAAAACTCAAAACGATATTAGAGACTCTTTTTTATAATTTTTAAGGATTGCAAGCTTTGAGACAAAATTCAAGACAAAGATTGAGACAAGACCTAATACAAAATACAAGATAAGATTTGAAACAAGATTTGAGGAAAGATTTGAGAAAAAACTCGAGACGATATTAAAGACAAGCTTCAAGACAAGCTTCGAGGCAAGTTCGAGACAGAGTTCGATGAAAAATTCATATCAAGATTCTAGGCAAGACTCAAAACAAGATTTAAGTCAAGATTCAAGGCGAAATTCAATACAAGACTCAGGACAAGACTTGAGACAAGCTTTGAGAGCAAATTCAAAACAAGTTTTGAGACAAGATTTTAGATTATTTTTAGGACAAGACTCAAGTTCAGATTCATGACGAGACTTAAAACTATACTCAAAACTCTCTTTGATTACTTTTTAGAATTTAGAGCTTTAATACAAGATTCGAGACGAGATTTGAGGCAAAATTCAATACAAGATTCGAAGCAGGACTAAAACAAAATTCAAAACAAGATTCGAAGCAGGACTAAAACAAAATTCAAAACAATATTCGAGACAAGATTCTAGGCCAGATTCAAGACAAGACTCAAGTTTAGATTAGGGACGAGACTAGAAACGATATTCGAGACTCTTTTTAATTACTTTTTAGAATTTAGAGCTTTAAGACATGATTTGAGACAAGATTCTACGGACAATTTGTAAAAAGACACAAGAGAAGATTGGTGACAAGATAAGAGACTAGATTCAAAACAAGATTCAGGGTCAGATTCAAGACAAGACTTAAAACTATATTCGAGACTCTTTTTGATAACTTTTCAGGATTTAGAGGCAAGATCTGAGACAAGATTTGACACAGGCTTTGAGTCAAGATTCGAGACAAGGTTCACAACAAGACTTGAGACAAGACACGAAATAAGATTTGAGACAAGATGCGAGGCAGTATTAAAAACAAGATTCTAGACTATATTCGAGACAAGATTTAAGTCAAAATTTAAAAAGAGTCTTAAAACGATATGCGAGACTCTTTTTAATCCCTTTGAATGGCTTAGAGATTTAAAGTAAGATTCAAGACGAAACTAGAGACAAAACTCAAGACAAGATTCTAGGCAAGATATAAGCTATAAGATATAAGATATAAGCTTTAAATTAAGCTATGGGGTAAGATTCGACACGAGGTTCGAGACAAGATTCGCAACAAGATTCTAAAAAAGATTGTACACGAGATTCTAGACGAGATTCAAGACAAGAGTCAAGCAGAGATTCGAGACGAGACTCAAAACGATTTTCGGGACTCTTTTCATTCACTTTTTAGGGTTTAGAGATTCGAGACGTGATTTAAGACAACTTTTAAAAAGAAAAATATATATATATATATATATATATATATATATAACAAAATTCGAGGCAAGATTGAAGCCAAGATTCGAGGCGAGTCTTAAGACATGAAAAGATTTATTCTTTTTAGATTTTAACAATTTCAATTTAAGAAGCTATGAATATTATAAAGGATTTCAAAAGGTTTCAAAGGATTAGAAATATTTGAGGATATTTTAAAATTTTAAAAAAAATTGCAATAGCTTTTAAGAATTTGAAGATGTCCAAAGGATTCTGAATATTTTAGGGTATGTATTTTTTAAACTCCTAAGAGATATTAAAGAGCTTTTAAAAGGTATCAATAATTTAACAAAATATTCTACAGTTCTTGGGATCTCTTAGGGTATTTTTAACAATTCTGAAAAATTGTTAGTAGAATTTAATAGTTTAAAAAAATTTTCAAGGATCTGAAAGATAAAGTAAACCGGCTTTACGTAATTTGAGCACATCTCTTACCTACAATTATTAGAAGTGGATTTCTCTAAATAGGCTAGGATTACAAGTAGATTACTTACAATTACGCTTGCCTAATCTGAATTACTAGTGGATTACAAAGGATAAAAGTGGATCATTCAGGAGAACAAGTGGATCAACTAGGGTAAAAATTGGATTACCCAGGGTTACACTGGATTACTTGAATTACCCTGGATAACTCGGATTACCCTGGATTTCTCAAAATTACACAGGGTTACAAGTGGATTATATAGGATAACAAGCGGATTGCATTGAACACTAAATAACACTACAATCATTAGGCTGAAAAGTGGATTAAGCAGATTATCTTGGATTATAAGTAGAATATCTAAGACTTAATGTGAATTACCCTGGATAATCTAGAGTTACAATTACATTGATCAGAGTCACCCTTTACTCATTTACCCTCGCTTTTTTTTACTAAAATATCTCTTTACTTTCCCTACTTCCATACTTCTCATTATCCGTATTTCTGTCTTTAATTTTTCCACACTTTCTCAACCTTCCCTTCCCTTATTTTTTCTCCTCTTACTTCACCCTTCGCTAAACCTTCCTCACCCAAATTTTCCCTCACAACACTACTCTCCCTCTCTTTACATTCCTAGCTACACTTCTTTACTTCCCCATTATTTCTCTTCCTGATTTCCTCTTACTTTCTCTACTTATCCTTTCCTAATTTTTCTTAATACCTCCACTTTTTTCTTCTTGAGTTTCTCTTGCTTCCCCTAAGCTCGTTTTCTTTTGCTTCTCTTTGCTTATTTTCTCTTGCTTCTTCTTTTCTAAACTCACCTCTCCTCTTTCCCCTTTCTTCTTCTGCTTTCCGTTTCTTTACTTTTACTGCGTAGTCTGCTACCCTTCCAAGTACTTATCCTACCCTCATTTTCCTTCACTTCCCATACTTCCCTACACCTCATTACCCCTCATTTCCACTAATTTCTCTTCTTTAATTTTTCTTTGCTTTCTCTATCGTCCCTAGGATTGTAAGTGTAATATGTGAAATTAAAAATAAATTTATCTGGATTATCTAAAGTTACAAGTAGATTGCCTAGACTTACAATTGGATTATCCAAGGTTGCAAGTAGAATAAATACGATCACAAGTATATTATTTAGAATTAAACTATATTACTCCAAATTATAAGTGGATTACCTTAAATTACTCTGAATTACTCTAAAATACCTAAAATAACAAGTAGATTACTCAGGGTTACGATAGTATTACCCCGGATTGCAAGTGGATTTCTTTAGATTACAAGTGTATCACATAAGACAAGACTGGATTACCTTGGATTAGAATGGATTACTTCGAAACACCCAGGATTACATATCGATATTCTAATATTACAAGTGGATTAACTAGGGATACAATAGTATTACCCCGGATAACGATTAGGTTTCTTTGGATTACAAGTTGATTACCTGGGATTAACTGGATTACTTATATCACCCTGGATTACTTCGCATTAAAAGTGGATTGCACATGGATTACCTAGTATTGCTCCTAATTACACTGCATTGCTCTGTAATACTTAGTGGATTATCTAGGATTATACTGCATTACAAGTAGATTACCTAGAATTGCAAGTGGATTGTCGAGGAATATAAGCGGATTGAACATAAATGACCTAGTATTGCACTTAATTGCACTAGAAGAAAAAGTGAAGTACCTAGGATTAAAAGTAGTTAACCTTAGATTACAAGTGAATTTCTTTGGATTACAAACGTATTTCTTTTTATCACAAGTGGATTTCTTTGAATTAAAAGTGGATTACTTTGGATTACATTAAATTACTTCGCTTACTTTGAATTATTTTGAAATAACTAATATTAAAAATTAAAGTATCTACACTAAATTACTCTGGGTTACTTCGTGTTTAAAGTGTATTATGCCGGATTACACTAGATTACAAGTGATACCTAATATCTTAAATGAATTATGCAGGGTTACAAATAGAGTAGAGTAGCAAGTGGATTGTCTAGGATAACAAGTGGGGTACCCATGATTATAAGTAGGATAAATATGATTACAAGTATATTATTTAGAATTACACTAAATTATTTCAAATTATAAGTGTATTACCTTAGATTACCCTAGATTACTGTGAAATACCTAGGATTACAAGCAGGTAACTCAGTTTCACGATGGTATTACTTTGAATCGCAAGTGGATTTCTTTAGATTACAAGTGTATCACATAAGACAAGACTGGATTACCTTGGATTAGAATGGATTACTTCGAAGCACCCAGGATTACAAATCGATATTCTAATATTACAAGTGGATTACCTAGGGACGCAATGGTATTACCTCGGATAGCGAGTAGGTTTCTTTAGATTACAAGTCGATTACTTAAGATTAACTGGATTTCTCATATTACCCTGAATTACTCCGCGTTAAAAGTGGATTGCACATGGATCACCTAGTATTGCGCCTATTTACACAGCATTGCTCTAAGAAACTTAGGGTTGGAAGTGGATTATCTAAGATGACACTGCATTACAAGTGGATTACCTAGTGTTGCAAGTGGATTGTCGAAAAATGAAAGTGGATTGCACATAAATTACCTAGTATTACACTTCATTGCACTAGGAAAAAACTGGATTCTCAAGGATCAAAAGTAGTTTAGCAAAGATTGCAAATTTCTTTGGATTACAAATAGATTTTTTCTCTTACAAGTGGATTTCTTTAAATTAAAAGTGGATGACTTAGGATACATTAAATTACTTCGCTTTCTTTCAATTATTCTAAAATAACTAGTATAAAAATCAAAGTATCTACACTAAATTACTCTAGATTATTTCGTCTTTAAAGTGGATTATACAGGATGACACTGGATTACAAGTGGAATACCTGATATCATAAGTGGATTATAAAGTGTTACAAGTGAATTAGCTAGAGTATCGAGTGGATTATCCAGGATTATAAGTGGTTTGACTGAGGTTACAAATGGATTATAATTATTATTTTAAGGTAGTCAAAGATTGAGTGCATTATCCTCAATTAAAAGTCAGAATAATTTTAAAAAAATGAGATAATATTATTATTGTATCATATAAAGAAATGAAGGAGAGAGAAGATTTCAGATAGAGGAGAAATCTTATTAAACTATTTTTCTTATTCATTTTTTTTCTTTTTTCATTATTATATTATATAATTATTCTTCCTTCTTATATTTTAAAATAAAAGAAATACGCTTATTTTGTCTTATAAATTTTCTAACTTTTAAAAGAGCTTTCCAGTAAATTTTCCCTTTTTTCTTTCTAAAATCTAAATAAATTCTTTAGAATAGATTTCTCAAACATTCCAACAAATTTTCATCTGGAAAGTTATAATTTTTATATTTCAACGTCTATCTTCATAAGTTAGAACGGATATTCATGAAAAAGTCGCTGAAAAGAAGTCAATAGAACAGGTCGACTACAAAACTGCTAAGAATATTTCTGCGCCCTTTTTTTCTTTTTTCCTTTTTTTTCTTATTGCCTGAACCACTTACGTAGAAAGTTATAAATATAGTTACAAATATAGTTGTACACCTACACGAGAACAAGTCCCTCAGGAACTCGTCAATTCCCGTTTTTGCATCGATACCTACGATACCTCCCATGTGTACCTTTCCTTTTCGTTATTATTAGCTTCTCATTCAATTAAAACAATCATTCATTTTTCAAGTTATCGTTCCTGGAATTATCTAATCTCAACGAAAACATCTACAATGAAAAAAAATCCTGTCAAGTTTCTCTACTTACCCTTACCTCATTACACCTAATTTTCACCTCATTCCTTTACTTTTTTCTCTTATTATTTTTTCTAGTACTTTATGCTTCTCCTCCTTTTATATATCCTCATTCCACCTTCTTTTTTATCAATTTTCTTTATTTTTCATTTTTTTCCTTTCTCTAATTGACTCTGATTTCCCTTTGCTGATTTTCCCTTACTTCCCCTACTTTCCTTTCCCTTATTTCCCTTTACATCCCTCAATTCTCCTTCCAGCACTTACTACACTTTTCCTCCCATCATTTATCTTGACTTTACCTCATTTTTCCTTATCGTATTTTTCTTTATTTTACCTACTTTCCCTCTCCTTATTTACCCTTGCGCCACTCATTTTTCTTTATTTTCTCTCACTTCTCATACTTTTTTCTCGTTCTCTAGCGGTTCGCTTCATTTTCTCTATATGTTCTCATACTAATTTCCTCTAATTTTCCTTTGCTTATTTTCTCTCACTTCGACTACCCCCCCCCCATTGTTTTTCATAAGATGTACTACTTTCCCTCCTTACACTTCCTCTGCTTTTTCTCCCTTCATTTACATTCACTTATTATTTTCCTTTACCTTATTTTCCCTCATCACACCTGCTCCCCCTTGCCACATTTCCACTCACTTTCTCTGCTTTCCCTCTTCTAATTTCTTCTCTCCACACTACTTTAACTTTCCTTCAGTACATATTTTGTCCTTAACTTCATCTATCTCTATTACTCCTTCAATTATTTACCCTTACTCTACTCATTTTTCTTTATTTCCTTCCACCTTTCTTACTTTTTTTCTTCTCTACTGACTTACTTTATTTTCTCTATCCTTTTCATTCTAATATTCCATAAATTCTCTCTGCTAATTTTCTCTCACTTTGCCTACTTTCTATCACATTATTTCCTATGACATATACACCTTTCCCTTCTTACACTTCCTCTGCTTTCTTTTCTTTTGCTTACAGTAACTTTACCTAATTTTTCCTCACCTAACTTCTTCTTATTTCACCTACTTCCCCGTTGCTAACTTTCCTTCACTTTTTTTGCTTTCCCTCTCTTCATTTTTTGACTCAACACTACTTTTACTTCCCTCCAGTACATTTTTTTACACTCTTCAACCTTTAATCATATTTCCTAGGTCCTTTCATTTCCCTTACTAACGCTACTTTTTCTCCATGAATTTATCTTTCTTTCTCTGCTTACCTTTTCCTAATTTACCCTTAATTCCTCTACTTTCTGCTTCTCTTATTTCCTCTACATCTCTTGGTCTAATTCACCCTTGCGTCCTCTCTCTTTATTTCTTCTACTTTCTCTCTTCGCATTTTCAATCACTTTCTCTTTTTTTCCTCCTTAAACTCCCCCTCATTTACCCTACTTCCCCTTCTATGATTTCTTCTTATTTTTTCTACTTTTACTTATTTAATGTTCCCTTATTCCTAACACTCACCCTACTCTTATCATCTTTATGTCCTCTGCCTTTATTTTTCTCACTTAACTTCTCCTTATTTCCCGTTGTTTTCCTTATTTCTCTTTTCTCATTTCGACTCACACTCACTTCTTTCCCCTCCTTATTTTTCTCAATCTTACCCTACTTTCACTCAGCTGAGTTTTCCTAATTTCCCTTTTCTCATTTCCCCTTACTTTCCTTAATCATCTTCCTCATATTTAACCTTGCTTTTTTTACTTACTGTTTCCCTCTCTTCTGCTACTTCCTTATCCCTTATTGCCCACATTTTCCTTCTTTATTTCTCCACACTTTCTTCACCTTCCCTCGACTCATTACCAATCGTCTTACTGCACCCTTCGCTAACCCTTTCTGACGTTACTTTTTCCTTTTCTATCTTCCTCTTTACTCACTTCTTTAGCTTACACTGCCCTTCTTCTATTTCTCTTCACCAGCCATCTATTTTTCTCTTCCACTTATGCGCAATACCCTACTAGCCCTCCCGTCACTTTCCTCGCTACAATTCTTTACTTCCCCTTTATTCCCCACTTTAATTTTTCTCAAATTTTTTAACTTATTCTTCCCTAATTTTTCCCTAATTTCTCTCCTTTTACTTCCTGCTGTTTCCCCTGCTCTGCATTCGATTATTTCCCCTCACTCTATCTTTTCTTATATTCTCTAACTTATTCTACTCTATATTTACCTCTCCTTTTTCCCTTTACTTCTCCCATTTTTCCTTTCCTTACTTTAACTACTTACTTTGCTACCCCTTCCATTGCTTATCCTGGTCTCATTTCTCTCTACATCACATACCAATACACCTAATGCCCCTAATTTCCATTATTTACTCTTCCCTAATTCTCCCTTGCTTACACTACTTCCCCTCTTCTCCTTTTTTCTCGCTTCATCATTTCCTCTCCTCTCATTTACCGTCACTTGTTTTACTTTCTAGCCCCTTATCTTCCCTTAATTTCACTACTTTACCGCTTATTGTTTTCTCTAAATTCCCCTCCCATCATTTATCCTTACTACCCCGTCTTTGAAAAAAATACGACGGATGGTCATTCGATCAAATCTATAAGGATTTTAGACCAGGGCTATAAAACCCTAAAAATCTGAAAAAATAAAAGATAATGATAACATGTGTAACTACAGTATTTAAAAAAATAATTTTCTGCCAGACCCTCAATTAAGGATTGGTTAGATTTTTCAGACAACCCTTCCCCCCTTCTCCCAAGGAAAGAAAAAAAATTCACGTGATTAATACACTCTTTTTAAAACGAAAAGTAAAAATAAAAAGATTTCGTACTTAAAGGCTCAAAGTTAAGACACGTATTTAAATTGAAAATCCTTGACTTTAAATAAGACCTTTAAGTACATTCTTATCATTGAACTCAAGCACTATTAAATCCTTAGAATGTGGTTTACGTCCAGATTATGCAAATCGTTTAAATCTTTCCTCCGAGCTTATATATACATTCGTATTGAATTTAAAATGTTTTCCTGCTTTAAACGCTTTTTCTAGAAAGGCTTCGATTTTTTTTCTCTTTATCGCTTTATCGCTTTCTGTTTTTGTAACTTCCCTTCTACAAAGTGGAGAGCTTTTAAAGACCTTTAGCAACGGTAGCTTTAGCCAGTTTAATTCCGCTTCGCCTAAATCTTCGGGCTATCGAGTAAAAAGGTATTACAAAAACGAACTGGATTTAAAAAAGACGTCTCAAAAACAAGAAAAGATCCCAAATAGTTAATCATACGGTGAATCAAAGTCTATGAAAATGCAAAAAAACTAATCACGAAATGTTAAATAATAATAAAATCAAATTATTTTTATTAAAGTGCAACTTCTTTTGGTACAGAAGTGCATTGAAAAAAACGACTGACCGTACGACCGTACGACCAGGTAGGGTCTGGATTGAATAATCTCTGTCTCTATATTACTTCTCCTCTTTTCCCTTTTCCTTTTCTCTTTTCTATTTTCATTTTTCTTATTGCTTTTCCTTTTTTTATTTTACCTGTTCTGTTTTTCACATTTCCCCTTTTCTTTTGCCCTTTGGCTTTTTTCTCTTTCTTTCTGCTTTTCCTCTCTTCTTCCCTAACCTTACCTTTTTTCCTTTTTTCCTTTCTTCCTTCTCTTTTCCCTTTTTTCTTTTCCCCTTCCAAAATTTTTCTTTTTTTCTTTCTTCATTTTCCTCTTCTATTTTCTCTTTTTACTTTCTATTTTTCCTTTTTATTTTCCCTTTTACTTTTCCCATTTCTCCTTTTCTCCTTTTTCCTTTTACTTTTCCCCTTCACCCTTTCCTTCACCTCGTTTTCTCACCTTCCCCTTTTTTCCTTTCTTCCTTCTTCTTTCTCTTTTCCTTTTTTCTTTCTTACTTTCTACTTTCCCGTTTTTTCTTTTTCCATTAACCTCCTTCATTTTCTCTTTTTTCTTTCTATTTTTCCTCTCCCTTTTTCCCTAGCACTTTTTTTCTTCCTCCTTTCTCTTTACCCTTTTCTTTTTTTCTTTCCTCTTATCCTTTTCCATTTTCAATTTATTCCAAATTTCCTCTTGCCCCCTTTCCCACCATACCTTCCCCTATACTCCTTTCTCCTTTCCCTTTTCCTTTTTTCATTTTCACTTGCTCTTTTTTCTGTTCCCTTTCTTCCTTTTCCTGTATCCTTTTCCCTTTTTTTTCCTTTTGTATGTTTTCCCTATCCCCTTTTCCTTTACTATTTTTCCCTTTCTCCTTTTCCCTTTCCACTTTTATTCTTCCCTTTTCACTTGTCTTTTTTCTTTTTCACCCTTTCTCCTTCTCTCTTTCCCCTTTGATTTTTTCCCTTTTTCCTTTTCCCTTTTTTCCTGTCACATTTCCCCTATCTCCATTTCCCTTTCCCCTTTTCTTTTTTCCTTTTCTCTCATCTCATTTCCTTTTTTATTTTGTGTTTTCTTATTTCCTGCTTTTCCTCTTACCCTTTATACCTTTCTCTTCACCCATGTTCACTTTTTCTTTACCCTTTACCTTTTTGTGTGTCCTCTTTACCCCTTTTCCTTTATCTGTATCATTTTCCCTTAAATTTTTCTTTTTCTGTTTTCCCGGTCCACTTTGCCTTTACCCTTTCCCCCTTCCTCCTTTCTCCTTTCCGTTTCCCCTTTTTTCCCCTTTTTCTTTTTTTACGCCCTTTTTTCTTCCCTTCTTTCCTTACCTTTTTGCCTTTTCTTTTTCTACTTTTTCCTTTTCTTATTTTCCTCTTTCATGTTCTCTTTTTACTTTCAATTTTTTCTTTCCCTTTTTCCCTGTTACTTTTCCCCTATCTCCTTATCCCTTTTCCTTTTTCTTTTTCTTTTTTGCTTTTTTCTTATCCTTTTTTATTTTAACCCATTTCCTCTTTATTGCTTCCCTTCTATACTTTTCCATATACCCTTTTTTACTTTCCCTTCTCCCTTCTTCCTTTTCCTTTTTTCTTTTTCCTTTTTTCATTACCGCGTATCCTTCGCCCTTTATTCCCCTTTCTATAAATCCTTTTTCTTTTTTCCTGTTACCTTTCCCTTTATCCTTTTCCTTTTTCGCTTTTGTTTTTTCTTTTTAATTTCCTTTTCTCTTTTTTACCCTTATTTCTTCTCCTTTTCTGCTTTTCCTTTGCCTCTTTTTCTTTTCCTCTTTTTACTTTTCCCTTTTTTTCTTTTCCTATTTCCCTCTTCCACTTTCTCTTCTCATTCGCTATTTTTCCTTCCCCCTTTTCTCCTTTTACTTTTTCCCTGCCTCATTTTTCCTTTCCCCTTTTCCTTTTTTTTCCTTCTTTTTATCTTTTTCCATTTTTCATTTTTTTCTCCATATCCTTTTTCCTCCTTTCCCTTTATACCTTCCCCTTTAACCCTTTTCACTTTTTCTTTCCTCTTTCCCCTTTTTACCTTTCCCCTTGTTCTGTTTTCTTTACCTCTTTCTCCGTATCCTCTTCCCTTTCTTTCGTCCTTTTTTTCTTTCCTCGTCCACTTTCCCTTTACCCTTTTTCCTTTCTCCTTTCCCTTCTTACATTCTTTTTTTTCTTTTTCGTTTTCTTTTTTCTTTTTCATCCTTTCCCTTTTCCTTCTCTCCTTTTTCCTTTTTTCCTTTTTCCTTTTCCTCTTTCTACTTTTCCCTTATTCCCTTTTTTCATTACTTTATATTTTTTTCAGTACTATTTTTCTATTTTTTCTATTTTTTTATTTTCCCTTTTACTGTTACTTTTTATTTTTTATTTTCCTTTGTTTCTTTCACTTTTTCCCTATCTCCTTTTACCTTTTACCTTTTTTTTCTTTTTTTTTCTCTCATCTATTTTCATTTTTTGTTTTTTCTTTCTACATTTTCTCTTTTCCTCTTCTCCTTTATACCCTTTCCTTTACCCCTTTCTACTTTCCCTTCTCCCTTTTTCCTTTTTCCTTTCCCCCTTTCCCTTTTCGCCTTTTCCTTTCCCTGTATCCTTTTCCTTGTAATTTTTTCTATTTCTTTTCCTATCGCCCCCTTTCCTTTAACCCTTTTCCCCTTTCTTCATTCTTCTTTTCCTTTTCCATTGTCCTTATCCCTTCTTACTTTTCTTTTTTTCTTTTTACTCTTTATTCTCTATTCGAGTCTCCCTTTTGTGCTGTGATTCGAAACGAATCTCAAGATCTTACGAAAAATTTCAAAGTTAATTCATCAAAGATTTCACATCTGCCGCACAGTAGAACAAAAAAAACTTTTTTGCGACAAAAATCATCCGACTCATCAAATTTCAAAGGAATAGAGATTTTTTTGAATACTTATAAAGGATCGTACTTCAACCAAAAGGTGCAAGTTTTTTTTTATTTGTTATTTAATCATTTCTTATTCAACATAAAAATTGCAATCGGTTGTATTTGCGATGTTAACTTAGCCCTATTAATTAATATTTTTCCAAGAAGGCATAGAATTATTTAATTAATTTTTATTGTATAAAAGTGTAAATTATAGATAAATATACTGAATCTTGTCATTTGTTATAAGCAAATTGATAGATGAAACTATTAACTAATGCATTTTCGGAATTCGAATGTATAACTTAAATAGAAAATTGGTCTCTTCTGCTTAATCATTTTTTTTTTGCCTGAGGAATACAAATTTGTATGCAATAGATTGCAATTCAACAATATTTGTAATGTTTATAAACAATTTCTATTAACAAATTCACTTATTTGGCACATCTATGCATCAAAAATTTTGTTGTGTGTAATTATTTATTTTTATGCGAAAAACAAGAATGCTACACATAAAAATTTTATCAAAGAAAACTTGTCATTGTTATAAACAATTTTTATAAACAAATTTACTTTTTGATTAACCTTCGTATTCGCAATTGCAAGCTCTGCAATTTTTAAGAGTAACAAATGAAAATTCTTGAATTTTGAAAATACAAAATGACAAATTACTTAATCTTTAAATTTGTATAAATTTGTCAATATTCCAAATCTTCTAAATTAAAAAAATTTTAAATGTAAAATATCAAAATTAGAAAATTTTCAATTATAAAAACAATAATTCGCATTTCTTAGGATTTTAATGTTCCTTAATTTAGATAATTTGAAAGAATAAAAACTAAGTTTTCACTTCCGAGTTTTCAAAATTAAAAAATATTACGATTTCACTCGACAGAATAACAGAATTCCTAATTTTTAAACCTAAAACTTTAAAATTTTAAATTAAAAAAAATTTTAATTAAGAAATTTAAAAATAAAAATTTTAAGATTTTTATGATTTTTAAAATCGAAATTTAAGTTTTTACTATCAATTTATCAAAATAAACAAATTTTGATTGTGAATAATTAAAATTACAGAAATTCTCGAATTATAAATTGTTAGAAGAAATTTTTTTTAATTTTTAAGATTTTTTGAGTGTTTAATTGTCAAAAATAAAAACTCTTGAATTTTACAAATTTACAATTTATAGTTCTAAAAATAGAATTATTTATAATAGGGAATCTTTCAATTTCAACGATTAGCTTTTTAAAATTATTGAATTTTAGAGATGTAAAAATGAAATTTCTTAAATTTGAATGAATTTTATAATCAAAAGTTTTCAATTCTAAATCATCCAAATTATCATCCAGAAAGTCAGTATTAATTTTTTAAATATATTAATTATTTTTCAACAATTTTAAATACCTAAAATGAAATAG
>JAUELO010000366.1:1974721-1990056 GCA_032357855.1 Amphibolips quercusostensackenii
CTTTTGTTGTAAATTCAAATATTTGTTGCTTTAAATATTTGTCATAAATTGAAATAATTGTTGTTTATTCAAATATTTTTCGAATATTCAAATAATTGTTGGAAATCAAACTATTTAATTAAAAAATGGAATATTTTGTATAAAATTAAATTTATCAATGGAAAATTTTTAAGATTTCTTTTTTCGTCTAAAATCAACTCTGCTGTTGAAAAATTCGTCTTTTAGATAGAACATTTGTTTTTTTGGATTAAAAAAGATGTTTATAATGAAAAAATTATTGGTTGTAAAATCATCTTTGTTTGTCGAAAATTAATCTTTTGTTGTAAATTGAAATATTTTTTGTTCTAAATATTTGTTAAAAATTTAAATAGTTGTTGTTAATTAAAATATTTGTTAAATATTCACATAATTGTTGAAAATTTATCGTGAATGGTTGAAAATTGAAGTATTTGATTAAAAAAATTAAATATTTTGTCTTAAATTTATTTATCAAATAGAAAATTTAACAACAAATTTATTCATTGAATAGAAAATTAAACAACAAATTGGTCTAAAATCAATTCTAATGTTGAAAAATTTGTCTTCTAGATAGAACATTTGTTCTTTTGGATTAAAAAAGGTAATTATGTTAAAAAAATTATTAGTTGTAAAATCATATATGTTTGTCGAAACTTAATCTTTTGTTGTCAATTCAAATATTTGTTGCTTTAGATATTTGTTATAAATTGAAATAATTGTTGTTTCTTTAATATTTTTTAAATATTCAGATAATTGTTGGAAATTGAGCTATTTGATTAAAAAATTAAATATTTTGTTTGAAATTTAATTTTGAATTTAAAACTTAAAAATTTCTTTCTTGGTCTAAAATCAACTCTTATGTTGAAAAATTTCTCTTCTAGATAGAACATTTGTTCTTTTAGATTGAAAAAGATATTTGTAGTAAAATAATTATTGTTTGTAAAATCATCTTTGTTTGTCAAAAATTAATCTTTTGTCGTAAATTCATATATTTTTTGTTTCAAATATTTGTTGGAAATTCAAATAATAATTGGTTATTTGAATGTTTTTAAAATATTCAAATAATTGTTAAAAAATTCATTTTTTTACGTTGCAAGTTCAACTATTTCATTTAAAAAATTAAATATTTCATCAAAAATTAATTTATTGAATAGAAAATTATACAACAAATTTATTTATTGAATAGAAAATTGAGGACAAAATTTATTTACTGAATAGTAAATTGAACAACAAATTAGTCTGAAATCAACTTTTATGTTGAAAAATTTGGCTCTAAATAGAATTTGTTCTTTTGTATTAAAAAAGATGTTGATGGTTAAGAAGGTATTGGTTTTAAAATTTTATTTGTTTGTCAAAAATTAATCTTTTGTTTTAAATCCAAATATTAATTTCTTTAAATATTTGTTAGAAATTTAAATAATTGTTATTTATTTAAATATTTTTTGAATATTTAAATAATTGTTTAAAATTAAACTATTTGATTAAAGAATTTAATATTTTGTTTAAAATATAATTTATTAATTGAAAATTTTAAAAATTTATTTTCTGGTCTAAAATCAACTCTTCTGTTGAAAAATTCGTCTTCTAGATAGAACATTTGTTCTTCAAGATTATAAAAATGTTTATGGTAAAACAATTTTTAGTTGTAAATTCAAATATTTGTTGCTTTAAATATTTGTTAGAAATTGAAATAATTGTTGTTTCTCACAATATTTTTTGAATATTCAATAAATTGTTGAAAATTAAACTATTTTATTAAAAAATTCAATATTTTGTTTAAAATTTGATTTATAAATTGAAAATTTAAAAAATTTCTTTTTTGGTCTAAAATCAACTCTTCTGTTGAAAAATTCGTCTTCTAGATAGAACATTTTTTCTTTTGGATTAAAAAAGATGTTTATGGCAAAAAAATTGTTGGTTCTAAAATCATCTTTGTTTAGCGAAAATTGATCTTTCGTTGTAAATTCAAATATTTGTTGTTTTAAATATTTGTTAAAAATTCAAATAATTGTTGTTAATCCAAATATTTGTTGAATATTCAAATAATTGTTGAAAATTCATCGTTTTAGGTTGAAAGTTAAACTATTTGATTTGAAAAATTAAATATTTAGTCCAAAATTTTTTTATTAAATAGAAAATTGAAAAACAAATTCATTCATTGAATAGAAAATTAAGCAACAAATTTATTTATTGAATAGAAATTCGAACAACAAATTTATTTATCAAATAGAAAATTAAACAACAAATGTTTTGATTAAATAAAATTCTAAACAACAAATTTATTTCTTAAATAGAAAATTAACCAACAAATTGGTCTAAAATCAACTCTTTATGTTGAAAAGTTATTCGTTCTTCTGTATTGAAAAACATGTTTATTGGATAAAATTTCTTGGTTGAAAATTCGTCAATCTTGGTCTAAAATCAATTCTTTTTTGTTAGAAATTTAAATATTTTGTTAAAAAATTATCTCTGTTTTTAAAAATTAATCTTTTTGTTGTAAATTTAAATATTTGTTAGAAATTTATCTTTTAATTTTAAAAATTCAATCATTTTGTTAAAAAATTTAATATTTAATCAAAAATTTAACGATTTAATTGAGAAATAAGCTACATACGTTGTTGGTCTAAAATTTAACTCTTTCGTTATAAAATTCATCTTTTGCGTAGAGGATTCGTTATTTTGAATCAAAAAAGTTGTTTATAGTGAAAAATTCTTGGTTAAAAATTCATCAATCTTGGTCTGATACCAATCCTTTTTTTTCTGAAGATTAAAATATTTGTTGGAAATACAAATATTTGTCGAAAATTTTTTTTTTTTAATTGAATTATTTAATATAATAGTTCAATATTTTGTCAAAAATTTAATTATTTAACTGAAAATTATACTACTTTCTTTTTAAATCTATAATATAAATCTTTTGTTGTAAAATTTGTATTTTTATTAGATAATTTGTTCTTTTAATTTAAAAATTTAAATTTTCTTGTAAAAAATTTCTTAGCCGAAAATTCATCTTTCTTGGTTCAAGATAAATTCTTTTTTGTTAAAAAAACATGGAGAATTTGTTTATTTGGATTACAAGAATACGTTTGCGGTAAAATACTTCTTGGTTGAAAATTCATCAATTTTTGTCTAAAATTACTTTTCTTTGTGAAAATTCTGCATATCTGGTTAAAGAATAATTTTTGTCGAAAATTAGCCCTTTTGCTAAAAATGTATCCATTTGCATTTAAAAGTCAACGGTTTTCTAAAATATTCGACTCTTGATTTTAAAAAATCAACTCTTTGAAATTTTTTTTTTTTTTGTAGAAAATTCAATTAAACATTGATTTTCATTAAAATAATTAATTCATCTATTATTACCCTATTTTCTTGAAAAATAACTCTATTTCTCCTGTTTTGAGAGCATTTAAAGCTTTTAATTTTACAATATTTTAACTAAAATTTTTTATTTTAAACAGATTTATATAAATTCAAAGTGATAAAATAAAATATTATTATATATTGAAAATATTTGAAAAATAATTTAACATTGATATGTCATATTAAAATTATTAATTTTATTTTAATATTTTTTATTCCTCAAATGACACCTATAAATTGATTAATTTTTTTAAAATTTATTTTACAATATATAATTTAAACAATAGAATATATTCTATTAATTTGCATTTTCACGAAAATTATATATAATTTAAACAATAGAATATATTCTATTAATTTGCATTTACACAAAAATTAGTGAATTTACAAGCAAAATGAATTTCAATGAATTTTTTTTTCTCGTTAAAAAGCATAAACCGCAAAGAATCAGCTGAAAACCAGGATACGAAAAAAGAATGAACACACGCTCTAATAATTTACCAACTGCTCTGCTGTTTTACACGTGAAAATTTTGGGTTAACAATATCTGAAATACCGTTTTCTGTAATTTTTCTATGCCTGAATTTGTTCAAATAAAACTTCAATTTCGAAATAAGAACTAGAAATAGGATTGTAATTTTTACTAGAATTTAATTTTCAAGGCAAAGGATGAATTATTTTAGAATACAGGTGAATTTTTGAAATATAAACTTTTTCAAGTTCATCAACTTTTGAATTAAAATGAAATTTTGTTTCATAAGTTAATTTAATTAATTTTTTCAACCAAATTATTTCACTGTAGTTTTCAAAAAAAATAAAATTTAAATTTACAACAACAACAAAGTTATCAATTAAACAGTCGCATTTACAACCAGACAGGGAAAAAAATCATTATTTTATTAAAAATTATTTTTTAATCTGAAAATTTCAGGATTGCATTTTTTGTCGAAAATTAAATTATTAAGTCAAATTTTTCTTCAAAAATTCAAAATTAGGTTAAAAATTTATTTATTTTTTTTTTAAATTAATATAATAATATAATTAATATAAAACTATTAAATTGAATATTCCTTAAAAAACTGAAAATTTGGTTGAAAGTTCATTTTATTAATTAAAAATTAGTTTTTTTTATGAAAAATAAATTTTTTTTACTATTGATTCAACTAAAAATTAATTTGTTTGATTGAGAATTTAAGGATTGCATTTTTTGTCGAAAATTAAACTATTAAGTTGAATATTCATTTAAAAATTCAAAACTTCGTTGAAAATTTAATTATTTTTTAAACATTAATGCCTTTAGAAGAAAATTAATTCTTTCAGAAAAAATTAAATTCTTTAGTTGCAACTTTTTCCTCACAAATTAATTATTTAACTAAAAATTTTAAAAATACATTTTTTGTTGAAAATTTATCTATTTTTTTGGAAATTTATCTATTTTATTGATCTTAGTGAATAATTCATCTTCTTGGCCAAAAAATTTATTTCTTTGGTTAAACATTTCAATATTAGATTGAATATTTCTTAAAAAATTTTTTAATTTGGTTTAAAATTGAAATATTTAGTAGAAAATTAATCTTTCTGGTTGAAAGTTTATTTCTTTGATTGAAAATTATTTTTTTCTATTAAGAATAAATTGTTTTACCTGATAATTTCACGATGCAATTATTTGTCCAAATATTTTTTTTTGTAGACATTTCATTTCCTGGCTTGAAAATTCATATGTTTAGTTGAATTTAAATAATTTTATTTTAAATTTTTTGTGCAGAAAATTCATCTTTTGTGCTGAAAATTTTTTTATTGGGTTAAATTTTTTTTCAGTTCAATATTAATTATTTTAATAAAAATTCAATTTCTTTGCTTACAAATTGAAAATTTTCATTGGAATTTAATTTTTCTTTTATTAAAATTTTTTTTTTGTACTGAGAATGTAGGCATTTCACTTTTTTATTAAAATTAATTTGTTCAAGTCAAAAATTTACTTCTGCTTTTTTTTTTAGTTGAAGATTCAGTTATTTTAGTAACAAATGCATATTTTTGGGTTGCAAACTCAACTTTTTTAAAAAAAATTTGTAATTTTTGGTTTAATTAAATTGTTTTTGATACAAATCAAAATATTTTACCGATTGAAATATCAATTATCACACTTTTCGTTGAGAATTTATTTTCTTATTAAAAATTCATCACTCTAGTTAATAATTGAACTATTTTATTAAAAAAATTTGTTTCTTAGTTAAAAATTAAGTATTTCAACTGAAATAGTAATTCTTCTAATTTTTGTTTAAAATTGATCTTCTTGAGAAAGCTTTCGTTTTCAAAAATTATTATGGGGAAATAGTAATTTTTTATCTGTCGCAAAAAACAAAAACTTTTGATTAATATTTGAAAAAATAAACTTACTTTTTCTCGAATCACATATTTTAAAAGGTTTCAAGACAAGAATTTCAAACATTTTAAAAGATTTTTTAAATTGCCAAAAAAAAATGTGGACTATTCTAAGGCAATTGGTTTAATTTTGCAGAATTTGAGAATTATAATCGGAAAAATTACCGTTATTTTACAGGATTAGAAAATATTTATGAATAATTTAAAATTTTTTTAAATTTTTAAAATATTTTAACAAAATGTAAACTTTGGTAGATTTTGGAGAAAAAGAAATGATTTTTAAGAATTTTGAAAGGTTTAAAGAAAATAAGAACTTTTCTTACGATTCCTAGGAAAATTTTTAATAACATTTATTTTGTAAAATTAGTTTTTAGTGCTAATTTAAAGAGATATCAAAACATATTTATATTTATAAAAATTTTCAAAAAAATGTGAAAATTTTATTTCTTTACAAATTTTTGAAGAAGTGATTTAAAATTATTGAAATTTTTAAGTTAATCAAAAATAATGCGCTAAATTTTTGATTTATTGGATTACAGAGTTAAAATTAATTATATTACATCTAAAACTCTATTTTATTCTATTTCTCGTAAAAAAAAAAAACTGAAGAAGATAAAGAAATGTGGAAAAGCTTGAGAAGGTATACTGAGGTAAAAATTCATTCCTTTTCTTCTGCTAAAGTGCAATCCATAAATCAAGAGAACTTTTTTTTTGGTTGAAAATTGGTTTCAAACAAAGTAGATGGAAAATAAGTAAAAATACAAAAAATATTTAGGTCTAATAATAAATTGACATATTTTGGTATGTAGCCAACGAATAGAGGAGGTAAGAAATGTTTCCCTCACTTTTCCTCACCATCCCTACTCACTCTCCCCTTTTTTCTCTGTACCATCTTCCCTTTATTTCCTTTATTTCATCTACTTTTTGTTTACTTATTTTCCCTCATTTTTTCTACTTTCTCACAACTTATTTCTCCTCGCTTTACTATCTTCCCTCTTCCCAAATTTCCCCTAATTGCTCCTACATTTTTATTCTTCCTATTTACCATCCTCTCATTTTCTTTCCTTTTCCTCATTTTCCTCACTCCTAATCAACTGATTTTACCTTACTTGCCACACTACTCGTCTTCCTCCCTTCATTTTTCCTCTATACTCCTACGTTCTCTCTCCTTATTTTTTCTTACTTTTTGTACTACTCTCTCCTAAACTCTATTCCTCTTAATTATCCTACTCTTGCTCCACTCATTTTTCCTTAGCACGCCATCCTTCTCTCTTTCTTCTCCTTTTTTCTATCTTCTCACTTCCCTTCATTTTCTCTACTTTCGTTCCCTTATATTACCTCATGTCCCCGACTTCCCTAAAAAATGGTATACATGCAATAAACATTTGACCAATAAAAGAATATGTTAAAAGCATGGACATACTGAAATCAGGTTGCAAAAGTAACAACACAAAAACTAAGAAAGGGTGAGTTATGAGGTTAAAGAGGAGCGCGGTAGAAACGGAGAAGATAAAAAATCTGCAATAAATTTAAGATTGGAAGATTAATCTATTATGAAGTCTTTTAATAGGGTTAACGTATTGTGACGTCTACCACTTTCCCTTCGTGCGTTTCTTCTCAATTTCCCTATACTTTTATTTTCCCTACTTCCCATGATCTGTTTTTCTCTTATTTTTTTAACTTCCCTCACCAGCTATCCCCTCATTTCATCTTACTTTTCCTATTCCTCATCCTACTCTCTTGTTTTCTATACTTCCTCTTCGTTACCTCTCCTCACTTTTCCTCACTTTCTCCACTAATCATCTCTCCACTTTTTGCTTACTTCCCCTCCGCCTGCTTCCTCATTTTTCTTTAACACCCCTACTTTCTTTTTCTTTTTTCCTCTCTCCCCACTCTTCTTCATTTTGTCTACTTCCATTCCCCTTATGTTCCCTTACTTTTGCTATTTCCTCGCACCTTATTTCTCCTTACTATCACTACTTACTTTCTAAAATTTTACCTTTATTTTACCAATCCTTATGCTCTCTGCTTCCCATTCTCTCATTTTTCTTATTATACTCACTTCCCATACCCTCATTTTACTTTACTTCCTCGATTTTCCGTCCCCTAACCTTCATTTTCCTTACTTTCCCTACGTTCCCTTTCCTCATTCTTCTCCACCTTATCTACTACTTTCTCTTTCCATCTTTTCCACTCACTTCACCGAATTTCAATCCCTTATTCCTCACCACCTCCACTTCCTCTCTCCTTTTTCCTCTCTTCTCACTGTTTTTTATGTCCTTCACGTCCTCACCCCTTATTCCTCTCACTTTCCCCACTTCCTCATACCTCAGTTTTCTTCACTCTTACTACTTTTTCTCCACAAATTTTCCTTTAGTTTCCCTACTTCTTTATTCCTCCTACATCCCATCCTCTCACTTCACTTCGTTTTCCTTATTTCCGTTACTTCCTAAACCCTTATTTTACCTTACTTCTTTGACCCCTCATCCTCCTTTACTTATTTTTTCTCACTTTCTCTACGTTTCCTCTCCTCATTTCATCCACTTACCTACTACTCTTTCCTCCTCTGTTATTCTCACACTTTCCTTACTCCTGCTTCTCTTATTCTGTCTCACTACTCCTATTTCATTCATCTTTTTTCTCCTCTCTTATCACTTTCCTTTATTTTCTTTACTTCGCCTCCTGTTATTTTCCCTCACTCTTTCCACTACTCCTACTTCCTCTCTCTCCTTTCTCCTCCCTCCTCACTTTCCTTTATATTCTATACTTTCCCTTTCTTAATTTTCTCTCACTTTCCATACTTTCTCACACCTTATTTCTCCTCACTTCCACTACTTTGGCTGCTTAAATTTCACCTTAATTTTTCTTCCTCCTTATACGACCTACTTCCCATACTCTCCTCTCTTATCTTCTCTTAATTTTCAAATTTTCCCTACTTCCTAACCTCTCATTTCATCTCACTTTTCGGACTCCTTCTCCCCCACGCCTTATTCTTTCTTACTTCCCATCACGTCTCGTTTCCTCATTTTTCTGACTTTCTTAATTTTTTCTTTCCTACCCTTTTTGTTTTGCCTTTCCTACTTTTTATTTCCTTTCCTATTTTCCCCTTACTATCCCTACTCCTGCTTTCCTAGTTTTTCTGACTTCCTTTACTTTTTCTCTCCTAATTTTCTTACATTTTCTTCACTTTACAACCCTTATTTTTCTTATTTCTCCTACTACCACATCTCTCATTTTTCCTTATTTTTTTATACTTCACCTCTCCTTAGTTCTTATTATTTGCCCTTAATTTACCTTCTTAGAAAAAATCACGACCGATGGACATCCGACTAAAAATATAAGGGTTCCTGTCTGGAGCTACGAATTCCTAAAAAGATCAAATGTTTAACGAAACAAATAAATTTGCAAACCAAAAGGCGGAATTTCGATAAAATTATTTAATTTTTTTTAGAAAAGATTTTTCAGTCGAGAAAGAAGAAAAATTTTTGGCAAATTATAATTTAAAGTGAAAAATAATTTTGAATACAAAACAAAAATTTTATACAACTAATTATTTTTTGAGTTCACTGATTTGATCATTTTTCCAGGTTTATCGAGAAAATATAAAGATTTTTTGAAAACTTCAGATTTGTCGAAAGAGTAGCGAAAAAGTTTCTAAGAAATTTTTTTTCATTTTACATAGTTGAAAAAAATAGGAAAAGTTAAAGTGTTCTTAAGGCATATTAAAAACTTTTGGAGGATTAAAACTCTTAAAAAATGTTTTATACATTTTTGAAAATCTTTTGAAATTGAAAATTATTTTAAAAAATGATCTTGCAGTTATTTTTTTTTAATTCACAATCACTTTAAATGATTAGCTTTAAAATTATTTCCGAAATTTTTTAAAGATTCCGAATATTTTTTTGAATGATTCAAATTTGTCTTAAAAAATTAAAAAAAATAGAGTAAAATTTTTTTAAATTTCCAGATTACCTTTTAATAATTTTTGGAAACCTTCTAGAATGTTTAAAATCTTTTTTTAAATATTTTCTTAATCTAACTGCTGCAAAATAAAAAGTCATTTTAATTTTTCTCAGAAATCTCAAAAAAATCTTCTCATTTTTAAAAACCTTTTTAAATTGTTAAAAAGCTTTAAAAATTTTTTTATAATCTTCAAAAGTCTAATGTTTGTATATTTACAAAAATTTCACATTCTTGCAAAATTGACAAATTTTCGTTTAAAATCTTCAACACTCTTTTCCGAAATTTTATGCGATCATTTAAAATGTTTAAAAATAGTTGAAAACAAAAAAAAATTTTTTAAGAATTTTGAAAGGCTTTATAACAATAAACAAAACTTCTTGAGATTCCTGGGAAAATTTTGAAGAATTTTTTTTTATTTTTTAATAAATTCAATTTACGAGAAAATTTTTAAGCTTTCAATGGATTTTAAAGGTGCCTATATGAGGATTTAAAAACATTTCAAAAGATTTCCAGAATTGTAAAACAAGAATCTGAACGCTTCTAAGCCAACTGGTTTTAACAACATGTAATGATATTTATTAAAATGTCACATGAAATCTAGAAGATTTGAAAAAAATGCTTTTAATTTTTTAAGATTTTTCACAAATTTTATGAATAATTCGAGTTACTTTAATAGATATTTGGGAATAAAGAAGTTTTGAAGAGCTTGAAAATATTTTATTACTTTGAAAGGTTTCCGAAAAATTCTTAAATATTTTCTTTTTCTTTTAGACTTTTAAAAGTTTTAAATACCTTTTGAACTGACTTGAATTTTCCATAAAATTTTGTGACATCCTGTAAAATAAAAAATAGTACTCTTTCGACATATCTAAAATCTTCAAAAATCTCTAAATTTTTTTAAGAATTGTAGGAAAATTAAATCAACATATAATTAATACAAATGAGCAAATAAACCTGTTAAAATTAATATTTTTAAAAAATATCTACTAGATTTTGGTAACAAATTCAACTGCTTTAATAAAAATGAAACTATTTTGATAAAAATTTAACTATTTGGTAAAAAATTAACTTTTGCGAATTAATTTCATATTTTCTTCTTAGGAATTAATGTGCTGTGTAGAAAATTCTTTTTTCTTGCCTAAAATTGGAAAATTTTGAAAGAAAATTGAACTATATGGATGTATATTAAACTTTTTTGATCAAAAGTGAATTTTTTTGTTAAAAATTCATATTTCCCCCTTTTCTCTTTTCCTCTTTCCCATTTCATGTTCCTTTTTCTGTTTTAAATGTCCCTCTTTTCTTTTTTTTATTTTCCCCTTTTCCTTTTATTTTTTTATATTTTACCTTTTCGTTTTTCCCCTTACACCTTTTCTCTGTTTATTTTTCCCTTTTCTCTTTTCCTTTTTTTCTCTTTCTCTATTTTCCTTTTTCCTTTTTCTTCTCCCCTTTGCAATTTCCCCTTTTCTATTTTTTTCATTTTCTTTTCCCTTTTCCATTTTCATCTTATCTTTTTTATTTTCTTCTTCCATTTTTCTTTTTACTTTTCTTCTTTTCTTTTCCGTTTTCCCTTTTTCCCTTTCCCCTTTTCTTTTTTTTCATTTTCCCCTTTTCCTTTCATTTTTTTATTTTTTCCCTTTTCGCTTTTCCCCTTACACCTTTTCTCTGTTTATTTTCCCCTTTTCTCTTTTCCTTTTTTTCTCTTTCTCTATTTTCCTTTTTCCTTTTTCTTCTTTCCTTTGCAATTTCCCCTTTTCTATTTTTTTCATTTTCTCTTCCCTTTTCCATTTTCATCTTATCTTTTTTATTTTCTTCTTCCATTTTTCTTTTTCCTTTTCTTCTTTTCCTTTCCGTTTTCCCTTTTTCCCTTTCCCCTTTTATTTTTACTTTTCCCCTCTTTTCTTTTCTTTTTTCTGTTTTAACCTTTTCCATTTCCTTTAACACTTTTCCTCTTTTCATTTTCCCTTTTCCCCTTTTGCTTGTCCTTTTCTCCTTTTCCCTGTCCCTTTTTTGCATTTTCTCTTTTCCCTCTTCACTTTTATCTTCTCTTTTTTTCCCTTTTTCTTTCCCCTTTTTCCTATCATATCTCAACTCGCTCTTGACAAAAAATTCCAATTTTTGCTATGTTTAATTTCATCTTCATTCTCTTCCGTTATTAGAAAGAAAAAAGACACCTGGTAGCATTCGACGTGTCCGGGTTAATCGTAATTAATAGCTAGACACCGTAACTAATTGGCGCCTTCAACACCCCCCCCCCCTCACTTATGAAGACAATATTTCATCGGCTTAAGTTCAGCATTGTGCTCTTGTTCCAGACTTTTTCTGTTCATAGACATGAGGGACATGTAAGTGTTGGCCTTTTGCTGTCTGCAAAAAATTCAAGATCCTTCCCTTTTATATGAAGACGGAAATGAATCACTGGCACCGACTGAGAAATTTATTCCCTGGTCACCAAAACCCGGTATCCATTCTTTAAGATTTATATTTGCCAGTGAATCTGATTTCTCGCGACAAATTCTTCGCTCTTCTGCCTTGCCTAGAGGTTATTCGTAGTGATGTACAATTTCCGGAATTTACTTCTTGTTCTCTTTTTACTATTTTTTTTTTTTTAATATTTCTACATTTCATGAAAATTAAAGAAATTTTTTTTTCGAGAGTAAGATTATTAGGAAACTCAATTGTATAGTGAAGATGCACTGTAAAAAAGCATCTTCGGTCGGGCGTCTGTTTGTCTACTTTTCTCCAGGAAAGGGAACTACTCGCAGCTCGCCTAACTCTCTCAATTTTATCAACTCTCTTAACTCTCCTAACTTTCGTAACCATTCCAACTTTTCCAACTCTCCGAATTATCCCAACTTTCTAAGCACTCCCAACTCTCTAAGCTCTCACAACTCTCCTAACTCTTCCAAATCCCTTGACTCCCTACTCTTAACTCTCAACTCTTCACTATGTACTTCTTACTCCCAGCTCTTAACCTTTAACTTATAACACTTAACTTTCAACTTCTTACTCCTAACTTCTAACTCCTAACTTCTAACTCCTAACTTCTAACTCCTAACTCCTAACGCAGGGAACTAGGGGAAGTGTAAGGAAATAATAGGCTTGGAGAAAGTAAGTAGAAATGTGAGGGAGATTGAAGATAGGTGGACTAAGGAAGAAGTGAGGTAAAGAGGGGAAGTAGTAAAATGCAAGGGGGGTAGGGATGTGTAAGTGCAGGAAGGGGTTGTTTAAACGACTTATTTACGTCCTAATAGGCTTCCAAACCCTTTTTTGTAAGCTAAATAAATTATTTTTAAGTCTTTTTAACTCAAAACAGTAATGAATTGCCTATCTCTTTTTGAAAAAACTTATGGGTTGGCTAACGCGAGGTGAGGAGAAGTACAGGGGAGTAAAGGGGAGATAGCAAGAGAAATAAGGAGAGGTAGAGAAAAGCACCGACGAGTAAAAAGAGTGGAGAAGTGACTGGCGGGAAATTCTAAAAAGTCAGGGGAGATAGGGCAGAGCAAGTAGGAGAGTTAAGGGAAAGTATTAGGAGCGTGGTAAGTGTTAGTATAGGCAGTATGAGAAGTGATAGGAGGGCAATCAGGAGAAGTGAGGAGAGCTGGTGTTCGTCGATTAGGGTTGTAGAAAAGAATTATGCAGAGTGAGGGGGAATTTAAGGGAAGAGTGGTGCAAGTAGGTAAATTGAGGTAACGAGATGTAAGGGGAGTAAGGTGAAGTGAAGGAAGGAGGAGCAGGGAAAAGGTGAACCAGTAAAGAAGGAAGTAAGGGGAGGTATAGTAGCAAAAGGAATGGGAAATTAGTAGAAGGGAAGAAACATTATGGATATTCAACTCTTTTTGCAATATATTTTTGTAAAATTGACATTTTCACTTTAACTTGGGCCTGTTGACATTTTTTTCTGTCATGACTAAAAATTTTATTTGATTACAAATGTAGCTCTTTTCCTGAAAATCCGTCTTTTTGGTTGAAAAATGTATCGCTTTTGATAGAAATTTGATCTTTTTTTGTTAGAAATAAAACTGAGGGTATTGGTCAACAGAAGGAAAGAAAGAATTCAAGAAGGAGATAAGGAATTATAGAATAGAAGAGGAAAATGTAAAATAGAAGATGAAAATAATGATAGGAACAATAAAAAGAGGATAAGAGTGCGCGAGAAAAAAAAAGTTAGTGAAAAAGTTAATATAAAAGGATAGGATAAGGAATGTAAAGAGAAAGAGAAGGTCAAAAAAGAATGAAGATAATGGACAAAAGAGAAGAGCAGAGGATAAGAACATAGGAAGAATATGAGGTGTACATTGACTTTTGTGATAAAAAAAAAGAGAAAAATAAAAGGTTTGAAGAAGAGGCAGCGAAGAATAGGACGGAAGAAGAAATTCTGAAGATAGTAAGTAGAGAGGAAGAGAAAGAAAAGAAAAACAGTAATTCCGAATATTGAGATAGTAAAATAAAAAAAATATTTCATGGATATTGGATTTGCTAGGAGGGGTAGAGAGGAAAGTTAGCAAAAAAGAAAAATATGCTAGAGAAAGTAATAAGGAAGAGAACATAGCAAAGGCAAAAATATTCAAGGTGTTGAAAATGATGAAAAATGTTAACGTGTCTGGTATAGATGGATACCAAATAAAGTCCGGAAATATAGAGAGACAGTACTAAAAAAATAGACATGGATAATGTGCAATAGATTATGGAGAGAAGAAGGGTGTCTAAAGAAATGGAAAGAAGGAGTAGTGGTACCCATGATAAAGGAAGGCAAAGAAGGAATTAGAGAAAGAGAATGTGGTAATTTAAAAAAATGGTATGTCCGGCATTATGTTATAAAGCGGAAATGTAAGGATGGAAAGAAAGAAAAGAGACTAAGAATTTTCAAGAATGATATATAAGGTGCACGGTAGAGGTAGACTGGAGGACGCCCGGATATGTGGTGAGAGAAGAAGCGCATAGAAATAAATTAGATACTAGAGCAAGAAAGAGGGCATGGTAGTTTAAGACAAAGCTAAAAAAGTATCAGATAGGAAAGGTAGCGAAAAAGTGTTTAAAGAAGGTTGAAGAAAGGAAAGGATGAGAAATTGAACTAACAAGATAGGAAAAAGAAATAAGGGAGTTCTTTGATGCTAAAGATATAAGAGAGGGGAATGGAGTATGTTACAAAAGAATTAGAGAGAAGGGACAGGGAAAGACAATTAGTGAAAAGATGTGGGATGATTAAGGAATCAAAAAATATTAAAAATGGTATAAGATGATGAAAAAGTAAGGAGTACCAAAGTATTTGAAAAAGGGATATGGAGAGAGAGGATGGACCAAAATATCAAGAGTTTGATTTGGAAAAGGAGTTAAGGGAAGGGATATATTGGAAAAAAAAACAGAAAGTGCAGGTCACAATCAAAAATATTGTATCGATTTCAAAAAACATTTGTATTTTTTGTTTGTGACAGAAGCGCCCACTTGTTTTTCCAAGCGGATTTATATTTCATACTGTACGAAATGTTTAAACGTTTTATCTTTTTTGATACACAGACTTTGTATATTTCCAACGTTGAGTGATAATTCACGTAAAATTCTATAAAAAGGGACAGAATTTTTCACGCTTGCTGGTTAACACGTCACGAGTACAA
>JAUELO010000366.1:1990156-2020701 GCA_032357855.1 Amphibolips quercusostensackenii
AAACGGTACCTAAGCATGAGGCAAGGAAATGCAAGATAACTGTAGAAATTAAACAACATAGGTGGATTCAAAATTGCAAAGAGGAAACAGAATAATAAATAAAGTCATAATTAACAAAAAATTAATTTTTTTAAAAAGCATAAGCAGTGTTTTAAGAAAGTAAAAAGTTGAAATAATTTAGACACGTAATTTGGGAAGAATGAAAAGAAAAAATATATTCTTGCCGACTATTATGGCCAATATTGAGCATTTGTTCATATAATTTACTTACGAGATTATCAAACAATATCTAATAACATTTTTTATGACTAAATATTACAATAAACGAAATTTTGAGGAAATTAAGATTAAAAAGTTTTAATTTCTGCCTAAAAATGCTAATACTGTATATTTGTTTATATAATTTATTTATAAAATTTAAATAATATAACAAATAACAACTTTTTATTACTTAATATCACTATCATCATATTTTAAGCAAAACAAAGAGAAAAAACGATTTATTTCTCCTTATAAATGCCGAAACTATGAATTTGTTTATATAAATTACTTATAAAATTCATAAATAATATCTAATGGCAAATTTTTATTATGAAATATTACTGGCAACCTAATTTGTAGAGAATTAAGAGAAAACACTATTTCTTTTCGCTTATAAATGCCGATACAGTGAATTTGTTTATTGAATTTGTTTATAAAATTAATAAAAAATATAAACTAAAGCAATCATCACTGACAATTTAATGCGAGGAAGAGTAAGAAAATAGTCATTTCTTTCTCCTTATAAATTCCGATACTGTCCATTTGTTTAAATAACTTTTTTTTTAAATTAAAAAAATAATTATAAGGGACAAACTTAAATGATTAACTATTACCTTATCGGTATAAGAAAATAATTTAAATACTCATTAGTCATTAAAAATTTTTTTTTAAAAGGTAAAAAAGAAAATCAATCAAATCTACATTTTTTTCGCTATTTGCATCAACATAAGAGTTTTTAAACAAATTTTACTTTAAAAATCAGCTTGCACAAATCTCTTGAAAATGTTATGCTTACTTTTTCTAAAAAAAAAAATAAATAATCGATTAAGAATTGGGGTCTGAAAGTTGTTTTGAACTTCGTTTTTTTATTTTACCCGACCCTCTGACATTTCTTCTTCTCTCTCCTCCCTTAAATAAATCCACTCTTCTCACTTCACTAATTTCACTTAGTTGTAAACTATGAGTTGTAAGTTGTTACTTGTTAGTTGTCAGTTTGTTTTAAGTTCTAGCTTCTTAGTTGTAAGTTGTGAGTTGCTAGTTGTTAGTTGTCAGTTCAAACTACTTAGTTGCAAGTTGTGAATTGCTAGTTTTGAGTTCACTAAGTTTAAGAATGTTAATTGTCAGATGTGAGTTTACTTAGTTGTGAGTTGTGAGCTGTAAGTTGTGCGTTTACAAAGTTAACATTTTTAAGTTTTAAGTTGTGAGTTGTACATTGTTAGTTGTGAGTTGTAAGTTTACTAAGTTCAAATTGTGAGTTGTGAGTGGTGAGTTTACTAAGTTGTGAGTTGTTAGTTCGCTTGGTTGTGAGCTGTGAGTTCAGTAAGTTGTGAGTTGACTAAGTGGTGAGTTGTGGGTTTCCGAAGTTGTCAGTTCAAAGTTCTAAGTTGTGAGTTGTGAGTTTACTAAGTTGTTAGTTGTAAGTATTAAGTTCACTAAGTTGTGAGTTGTGAGTTATTACTTGTTAGTTGTCAGTTCTAAGTTGTAAGTTGTGATTTGTTAGTTACTGGTTTCAAATTGTGAAATGTGAATTGTATACTGTGAGTTGTGGGTTCCCAAATTAGTCAGTTCTAAGTTTTGTGTTGTGACTTTACTTAGTTGTAAGTTGTAAGTTGTAAGTTGTAAGTTATAAGCTATAAGTTTAGAATTAACTAAGTTATGAGTTGTAAGTTGTTATTTGTCAGGTCTTACTTCTTAGTTGTGAGTTGTGAGTTGTTAGTTGTTAATTGTTAGTTTTCAGTTGTCAGTTTTAACTTCTTAGTTGTGATTTGTGAATTGCCAGTTGTGACTTCTTTAAGTTGTAAATTGTGAGTTGTAAAATATGAGCTATGAGTTATGAGTTCACTAAGTAATGAGCTGTAAATTTTTAGTTGTCAGGTCTAAGTCCTTAGTTGTGAGTTGCGAGTTGTTAGTTGTTAGTTGTTAATTGTAAGTTGTTAGTTATCAGTTCTAACTTCTTGGTTGTGGGTTGTGAATTGCCAGTTGTAAGTTTACTAAGCTGTAGATTGATAATTCTTAGTTGTGTATTGTAAGTTGCAAGCTGTGATTTGTGTATTTACTAAGTTAACGGTTCTAAGTTCTACAATGTGAGTTGTGAATTGTTAGTTGTAAGTTAAGTTCACTGAGTTTTGACTTGTGAGTTGTGAGTGGTGAATTCACTAAGTTAGGAGTTGTGAGTTTACTAAGTTGTAAGTTTTAAGTTTACTAAGTTGTGAGTTGTGGGCTTAGCAGTTGTGAGTTTCAAGTTTACTAACATAAGTTGTGAGTTGTGTATTGTAAGTTCACTGAGTTGTGATTTTACTAAGTTATTAGTTGTGAGTCGTGAATTGTTACTGGGTAGTTGTCAGTTTTAACTTCTAAGTTGTAAGTTGCAAGTTGTAAGTTGTGAATTATCAGTTCTAAGTTGTGAGTTGAGAGTTGTGAATTTTTAGTTGTGATTTGTGAAATGTAAATTAACACAGTTTTAAATTGTGAGTACAATAAGTTGTGAGTTGTTAGTTTTTAGTTCTAGCTTCTTAGTTGTGAGTTGTTAGTTGTTAGTTGTCAGTTCTAACTACTTAGTTGTGAGTTGTGAATTGCTAGCTGTAAGCTCACTAAGTTTAAAAGTCTTAATTGCCAGTTGTGAGTTCACTAAGTTGTGATTTGCGAGTTGCGAGTTGTGAGTTGTGAGCTGTGTGTTTACTTAGTTAATGGTTTTAAGTTATAAGTTGTGAGTTGTGAATTGTTAGCTGTAAGTTGTAAATTGTTAGTTGTGAGTTGTAAGTTCACTAAGTTTTTAATTGTGAGTTTTGAATGGTGAGTTCACTAAGTTGTGAGTTGTGAGTTCTCGAAGTTAAGAGTTGTGAGTTGTAAGGTCACTTCGTTGTAAATTGTGTGTTGTGAGCTGTAAGTTGTGGGTTTACAAAGTTATCAGTTTTACGTTCTAAGTTTTAAATTGTGAGTTGCAAATTCACTAAGTTGTTAGCTGTGAGTGATGAGTTCACTAAATTGTGAGTTGTGAGTTATCGAAGTTGAGAGTTGTGAGTTGTTACTTGTTAGTTGTCACTTCTAACTTGTAAGTTGTGATTTGCTAGTTATTAGTTGCGAATTTTGAGTTGTGAATTGTGAACTGTGAGTTGCGGGTTTACAAATTTGTCAATTCTAAGTTGTGAGTTGTGACTTCACTGAGTTGTAAGTTGTATGTTGTGAGTTGTAAGGTGTGGGCTATGAATCGTGAGTTGTCAGTTCACTAAATTGTGAGTTCACTTAGTTGTGAGTTCACTTAGTTGTGAGTTCCCTAAGTTTTGAGTTGTAAGTTCACTAAGTAGTGAGTTTCCTAAATAGTGAGTTGAAAGTTGTTATTTGTTAGTTGTGAGTTGTGAGTTGTAAGTTGTTACTTATGAGTTGTAAGTTGTTACTTATGAGTTGTAAGTTGTTACTAGTTGTTTTTTCAGTTCTATCTTCTAAGTTGTCAGTTGGGAGTTGTGAGTTGTTACTTGTTAGTTCTAATTTCTAAGTTGAAGTTTTAAATTTATAAAGTTGTGAGTTGCGAGTTGTGACTTCACTGCGTTGTGAGTTTTGAGTTATGAGTAGTGAGCTAGGAGTAAGAAATTATGAGATCCCCTAACTTCCTATTATTAGAAAAAAGTATGACGGACTAATGAATAGACTATAAAAATTTTTGCCTGACGCTACGAAACGCTAAAAATTTAGAAAAAAACACAATAATTTTTGCAAAAACTATAAGCTTTTTAAGGGGTCTTTCTACAAATAAAAAAAAATTATTTCAATTTGAGTGACCCTATCGAGTGTAATATTGAAAAAAATACAAAATTACATATAAAGAGCTTCGTGAAGGAAAAAACTGTGAAAGTAAAAAACTTCCAAAGTGAATTTAAAGAGGATCTTGGAAATGATATTCCACAAATGATGAAATTATACGATATCGCGATACAATCAGTACTGAGGCTCCGAGTTTTGCTTTAATCTGTCGAATGGCGATATTCAACGTAGTCTCTAAACGAGCAGCAATTAGGCAAGAATCGTCAGGATTCGGTGAGTGCCTGGAAATTAATCCCAAGGGATAATAACCTATCCTCCATTTACGCTTACGGACGCAGTAATCGCTCTGATTTCGAATTTTGCAGAACCCACTCCCTGCGATAAAATCCAACGTGCTCAGGTTAAATATGACCAATTTTCTCGGACATGTTATAGATATGGAGAATAAATTTTCTGCTTAGTTTTATGCATATTAAACGTGTGAGTAAATTTTCTTACAAGAAGGGTTTTGTGGCCTATTAGGACGTTGATAAAGTCCTTTAAATCTCTACTTTCTCCTTATCGCTGCAACATGCCTCGTCTTCTCTCTCCTCTTTTGTGTTATTTTCTATCCTTTTGGATCCGATCCTATCATGTTGAATTCGATCCTATTCTTTTCGATCATATCTCATCATCACCTCTGCTCGCCTATTACTCCTATCCAGCTACTTACTCTTCCTAACGCCTTCCCTTCCACCCAATTATCTTCCTTCCATGACACTTCCCATTACTTCCCTTACATACCCTCCTCTACTTTCCTTCCACTACATTACCTAACCGCCTACTTACACTTTTATGGTAACTTTCATAATCTTTCTTGTACCCATTACCCCCACTACTGCTCCTATTTTTTTTATACTTCTTCTACTATCCCGCATTTACTCTTTACTTAATTTCTTTCATAAAAAATTAGGGTAGGTAGGTCCTATGAGATAATATCCTACTTGACCATACCTGTTCATTACTTCAACTAGACCCTTACTTCCCTCCCCTCACTTTCCTAATATTCCTCCACTTACTTTCCCTATTTTTTCTCTCATCTTCTCCCTTACTTTCCTTTCTTTCACTTCTTCCACCTTTTCTCTGCTATTTTTACTTTCCTACTTTCCCTTCCTACATTTATCAGTTATGCATCTTCTACTAACTACTTCTTCTTTCCTACTTTTCCTACTTTCCCTACACCCACTTCTCTTATTTCCCCTACTTCATTTCCTTACTATTCTCGCCGTCTACTAATTCCCTTTCCAAACCTCTCTTTCCTACTTCTCTTTCCTACTTCTCTTTCCTACTTCTCCTTCCCCCAATCTCCCTTTCGTCTCCTCCACATAGTTCCTCTACATCTTCTGACGCTTCCTCCATCACCTCTTATCTTCGCCACCACTCACTCTTCCTACTTACCCTAAATATCATCTCTACTTCCCCTTACTTCCTCTATTTAACTCCCCTTACTTTTCTTCACTTCCTCTTTATCCTCTTCTTTCTATTTCCCATACTTTCTCTATTTTTCCTCCCCTTAATTTCCTTAATTTTTCTTCCTCTACTTCTCCTACTTTCCCTCTCATAACTTCTTCTACATTCCTTCTCTCACTTTTCCTACTTCTCCTTCCCTACTATTTGTTATGTTTTTATTTAATTTAGATAATTCAATGTTCTTTTCAGATTTTAAATATTTTTTTCGTTCTCTTTTAAAGCTTGCAAACAATTCGCAAAAAAGTAAAAATTAAAAAAATCGTGACGGTTTATTTTAAAATATAAAAAAATTACTTTAACAAAAAATCCACGTAAGTCACTAAGATTATATCAAATTAGGAACGGAAATACATATGAAATATAATCTCTATTAATTGAAAGAACGAAAAACCTTAATGAATTTAGTTTCAAATATTTTTTGTTGAAAATTTAATTATTTTTTCATAAATTCACTGATTTTGTTATAAAAAACCCCAATTTTGTTTGAAAAAGCATCCTTTTCTGTGAAAAAATCAACTGCTTTCTTGGAAATTTGTCTTTTTGGCTCAAAAATTCAAAAATAAGATTGATTCTTTTTTCTTCTCTGGCTAGAAAATTTATCCATTTTCGTAGAAAAATCATGTTTTTCGGTTAACAATAAAATTATCTGGTTAAAAATGACATTTTTCATAAAAATTCGCATTTTCAAGTCGGAAAATCATATGTTTGTTTTAAAAGTTTATCGTTTTGATAGAAAATTTAACTATTTGGTTGAAACTTAAGAACATTTGTTGAAAATTAATTTTTTTAGTCAATGTTTCATCATTTCTGTTAAAAATTTATTTATTCAGATAAGAATTATTATTTTTAACAAAAAATTCACCTGTTCTATTTTTAGTTGAAAATGTATCTTTTTAATATAAAAATTAAACTATGAGATTGAAAATTTTTGAATTTTTTAAACATTGACTTTTTGGCCGAAAATTGATCCTCTTGGTTTAAAATGTAACTATTTAGTTTTAAGTTTATGATTTTTTTTTAATTTGACTTTTTGGTTAGAAACCAATTTTCAAGTTGAAAATAAAACTATAAATTCAACTTCTTTACTTTTCGCTCCAAATTGATCTTTTTTAGTTAATAATTTAACTGTCTGGCTGAAAATGTGTGTTTTCTAGTTGAAAATTAAACTAACTGTTTAAAAATATATAATTTTAGTTCGAAGATCTTTTTTTATTAACGATTTAAATATTTGATTTAAAATTTAACAGTTTAATTGAAAATTCATATTTTTGTTTTGGAAATTCAGCTGTTTTGTATAAAAGTCACCTTTTTGGCAAAAATAAAACAATTTGGTATAAACTTATGCTATTTTGTAAAAATTTGATTTTGTTATTTAAAATAAATTTTTTCGAACCAATATTAAACTAATTCATTTTTTGTTAAAAACTGATTGTTCATAGTTTAAAAATTTATCTTTTTGAATGAAAATTTGTGTTTTTCTAGTATAAAATTAATATTCTTGGTTTGAAATTCAATTTCTTGTTTAAAAATGTATGTATTTTGTTGAAAAATTGTCTTTTTAGCATTTAATTAATTAATTTTTTTCTGTGTAAATTCAACTATTCTTTTTTTGTTATAAATTTATCTTTTTTAGTTAAAAATTCAAATATTTTGATGAAAATCTATACCTTCCAATACAAAATTAAAATATTTGTTTGAATATTGAACTCTTTTGTTGAAAACTTCTTTTTATAAAATTCATCATTTTAATTAATTTTTTTTTAATAAACTATTTGGTTGAAAATCAAATTTTTGTTGAAAATACGTATTTTTGTTAAAAAATTGAGCTATTTCATAGAAAGTTCTTCTCTAGTTTTAAAAATTAAAAAAGTTTGTACAAAATTAAATTATATTTTAGGAACTTTCTTTATTTAATAAAAAAATAATTTTTTCAATTCAAACTTTTTGACTTTCTTAGTAGAAAATTAATATTCTTAGTTAAAAAATCAACTGTTTCATTTTTTGTTTATTTTATCTATTTTATTCAAAAATCTAATTATTCAGATGAAAATTTATCTTTACCAGTCGAAAATTATACAATTTGTTTAAATGTTGAATTTATTTGTTAAAAATTTCTATTCTAAAATTGATCATTTCAGTAAAAATATATTTTTTTTTTGGTCAAAAATTAATTTTTTTCAAAGTTTATATTTTTTTAAATGGAACTGTTTTGTAAAAAATTTGTCTTTCTGGCTTAAAAATTAAGAAATGCGGTAAGCAATTCGACTGTATTAAAGAAAATATTTTTTTTTATATTAAAAATTAATTTTTTAAATAGAAATTTTACTATTCCATTTTTTGGTAAAAATTTGTTTTAGTTTGAAAATTCATCTATCTGGTTAAAAATTTGTCTTTTTGGTAGAGAATTGAACTTCTTAGTTGTCAATTGATCTATTTTGTTAAAAATGTATGTTCTTTGTTAAAAATTAGTCCTTTTTGGTAGTAAATTATTATTTTTGGTTAAGAATTCAACTACTTGGTTAAAAATGTTTCTTTTTTGTCGAGTAATCGTCTTTTTTAGCAGAAAATTCATCTTCAAGGCTGAAAAAGTAGACTTTTTTGATAAAAACTCATTTAATAATTTGAAAATTTAAGCCTTTTGTAAAAAGTTCAAATTCGAGATTTTTTTTATGATTTTTTTATCTTCATTGTCTCAAAAATCTTTTTTGGTTGAAAATTCAACTCTTGTTGAAAATGAAAAAAAAGCTTTACCTGCCTGATTTGGAATGAATTCGATTATAATTAATTTTTATACTTTTTTTTTAATGTCAAGGTTTTTGACCAAGTAAATGTTAATAATTTTGATGTTAATTTATTTTCGTCATCTGGTCTATATTCAATATTTTTAAATATATATTTTTTTAATTAAAGAAAAATTGTCTCTTGATCTGCCGGGATCCGAACCTAGATCTTTTAAATTCCCGGACTGATGCTCTTACCCACTGAGCTACGGAAAAACCAGACTATTTTCTTCACAACCTAAATCTGAAAGACCTGGGTTCATATCCCAGCGGAGAAAGAGAGAATTTTTTCACAATTACAAAAAAATCAATATTTAAAAATATGTATTCTAAACCTGTAGACAAAAATGAATTAACACCAAAATTATTAACGATATTCATCTGGTCAAAAATCTTATTATCAAAAATAAATATAAATTTTATGTTCAAAAAATTAATCTTACAAATATAAGGAATGACATTGGGATTCAACTTGTAGGGGCTGCTCAATGGGTAAAAGCATCAGACCGAAAATCTGAAAGACCTGGGTTCAGATCCCAGCAGAGCAAGAGAGAATTTTTTTCACAAAATAAAACAAAATCAATATTTGAAAATATTGATTTTAGGTTAGTAGACAAAAATGAATTAGCATCAATATTATAAATAATTTTCAAATTGCGCTTAAAATGGGACAAAAATTTTATGATATCGCAAAGTGAATAAATTAGAACATCATTATTATTATTAACATTACATTTCAGCGTTAACTTGTTTTTGTAAAATATTTAATTCTTAGTATTTTATAATAATTTCATGAATAAAACATTTTTTTCTTGTTGAGGAATTTAAGCACAATGTGAGTATAAAAAGTAACTAAACTAGTAAAGACTATTATTACATTTCGGCCCATCTTGAAGGATATCCATAAAAGAATTTATTATATCAATTTTTGAATAAATTGTTATGCAAAATACTTGAAGTCTAACACGTAAAACGTTCTCGAATACATCGTAACCCATAAATCAGCATCTGCGGAACATCTAAAATGTAATATAGAATGAAGTGCATTTTAAGACCTTTTTGATGTCGGTAAAAGCGTAGTATCAAGTCCACCCTTATGAGTGTTAAATAATCCTTAGAACAATATTTTCACTTACTTTATGAAAAAATTCAAATGTTCAATATTGAATAGCGTTAATTACTGATCTATTATTTTTGGAAATACGAAAAAAATCTGCCTTAGCCCGGATTTGAACCATGAACGCCCTACACATGAGTGGAACGTTGACCAATTACGCCACCGTGGCTGCGATCACTTCTTGTTGCTTAGGTATTACCTAGTGACCAAATGAAACTTACAAATGATGTCAACATTTATTACCTGTCCGCTCACAACATATTCACGTTATCAAGGTTTTGCTTCACTTATACAGCAGAAAGTTTTATCCAAAAAATGTGTAAAACAAAAAAACAGTGTGTAGAAAAAGGAAAAGGCGAAACGAAAAAAGAAAAAGGGCAAAGCAGAAATGGAAAAAGAAAACTTTTAAGCGTAAAGAGAAAAAGGGGTAAAGGGGAAAGAGGAAAAGAGGAAAGGAAGAGACGGCAAGATGAAAAGAAAAATGGGGAAGGGGAAAAAGGGGAATTGGACAAGGAAAAGGGGGAGAGGAAAAATATAAAAAGTGAAATCGGAAGGGGGAAAGGGCAAAAATGAAACAAAAAAAGGAAACTATGAAAAGGGGCCTAGGAAAAGGGGAAATTCAAAGCAGGGAAGGGGATAGAAAAGTGGGAAAAGGAGAAGAAGAAAAAGAGAAAAGGGAACAAGAAAAAAGGAAGGGACGCGAAAATTGGAAAAGGGAATAGGAAAATGTCAAAGAGAAAAAGTAAAAGGGAAAGAGGGAAAACAGGTAAAGCCGGAAAGGACAGAATGAAAAGGAAGAGGAAGAAAGAAGGAAAGGAGAAATGAGAAAGGTTCAAGGCAAAAAGAAAATGGAAAGGGGAAAAGAGGAAAAAAGAAATAGGAAAAAGGAAAGGGGAAATCTAAAAAGGGAAAGGTGAAAAGGGAAGAGTGGAAAGGGGTCAATGAAAAGAGAAAAAGAAACAGAGATTGAAAGAGGAAATAGAAAAATAGGTAAGAGATAGAGAGAAAGGGAAAAAAAGGGCGAAAGGGGTAAAGGGGAAAAGAAAAAGAGGAAAAGGAAAATGGGAAAAAAGGAAAAGGAATAATGGAAGGAATTGAAGCGGAAGGAAAATGGGGAAGAGGGAAAGAAGAAAGAGGAAAGGGGAAAATAAGAAAAGGGGTAATACTTAAAGAGGAAGGGAAAATGTGAAAATGAATAAAAGTGAAGAAGGGAAAGGTGGAAAGGGGAAAAAGGGGAAGGAGAAAGAGAAAAAAAGGAAATAGAAAGAAAGGAAGGAAAAATGTGAAAAGGAAAGGTAATAGGGGAAAAGGGAAGAGTAAAAAGGGGCTCAGAAAAAGAGGGGAAATAGGAAAATAGAGAACAGATGAAGGGGAAGAGAAAGGCGTAAAAGAAGGAAGAGGGTAAAGGGAAAATAGGAAGACGAAAAAGAGAAGGAGGAAAGATGGAAAGGAAAAATGGGGTAATTCGAACGTAAGGGGAATAGAGGAAAAAGAAAAAGGAAAAGCGAAAACAAGAAAGAGGAAAAGAAGAAAGAAGAAAGAGGAAAAGGGGAAAAAAGAGGGGGAAATACTTAAAGGAAAAGGGAAATGTAAACAGGAGAAAAGAGAAAAGGAGGGAGAGAAAATAGAAAAAAAGGAAGGAAAAATGTGAAAAGGCAAAAGTGAGAAGGGGACAAGGAAAACAGAAAAAGAAACGGACATTAAAAAAGGAAAATAGGAAAGAGGAAAAGAAAAAAGGAAAGAGAGAAGAGAGGTAAAGGCGGAAAGGGGAATAAGAAAAAAGGAGAAAAAAGAGAAATGGGTCTAGCGGAATAGGGAAAAAAGGACAGGAGGAAAAGGAAAAGAAGAAAAGAGAACAAGGAGAAATGGGAAAGATTTACAGCGGAGAAAAATGCAAAAAGGAAAAGGAGAAAAAGAGAAAAAGGAAATAGGAGAAGGGTAAGAGAAAATGCGATAAACGGAAAAGGAAAAGAGTAGATTGGAAAAGGGAAAACAAAAAAAACGGAATTTGGAAATAGGAAATTGTGGAAGAAAAAAAGGAAAAGGGAAAGATGTAATAAAGGTAAAAAGGTAAAGGGAAAAAGACGGAAAGAGGAAAAGGAAAAATGGGAACGGTTTAAGTGGAAAGGAAATAGAGAAAAGGGAAACAAAAAGAGGAAAATGGGAAATTAGAAAAGGGGAAATAGTAAGAATGGAAGGAAAATGTTAAAAGGAAAAAAGAGGGTAAAGGGGATAAGAGAAAGAGGAAATAGGAAAAAAGGAAGGGGAAATGTGAAAAGGAAAGAGTGAGGAGGGGAGAAGAATAAGAAAAAAAGAAATCGACAATGGAAAAGGGAAATGGGAAAGAGGAAAAGAGGAAGGGGAAGAGAGATAAGAGGTAAAGGTGGAAAGGGGAAAGAGTGAAGGGGTAAAGGGGAAAGTGGGAAATAAGTAAAGTGAAAATGGGAAAAAGGACAGGAGGAAAAGGAAAAGAACGAAAGAGGTAAAGGAAAAATGGGAAAGATTTAAAGCGGAAGGAAAAACGCGAGAAGGGAAAGAAGAAAAAGGGAAAGTGGGAATAGGAGAAGGGTAAGGAAAATGCGAAAAGAGGAAAAGGAAAATGAGAGATTGAATCAGGGACAAGAAAAAGAGAAAGAAAAACGGAATTCGGAAATGGGAAATAGGACAATGGGGAAGAGAAAAAGGGAAAAAGAAAGTTGAAATGAAGGAAAAGGGGTGAAAAGAAAATGGAGCAAAGAGGGAAATGAAAAATGGGAACATTTTAAATGGAAGAGGAATGGGGAAAAGGGAAATAAGAAAGAGAAAAAGGGGAAATAAGAAAAGGAGAAACAGCAAGAATAGAAGGGAAATGTAAAAAGGGGAAAAAAGGAAGAGGGAAAAGGAGAAAGAGGAAATAGGATGAAAGGAAGAAAAGATGTGAAAAAAGAAGAGTGAAAAGGGGACAAGAAAAAGAGAAAGAGAAACGGACATTGAAAAAGAGAAATGGGGAAGAAGGAAAGGGAAAAGGAAAGAGAGAAGAGAGGGAAAGGGGAAAATTAGGAAAGAGGGAAAAATGGAAAGAGGGAAAAAGGGAAAGAGGAAAAAAGGGAAATGGTTTAAGGGCAAAAGGAAACAGGTCAGGAGAATTAGGATAAGGGGAAAAGAGAGAAAGGAGACTTGGGAAAGATTTAAAGGGGGAAAAAATGCAAAAAGGGAAAGAAGAAAAGGAGAAAGAGGAAAAAAGAGAAGGGTAGGGGAAAATACGAAAAGAAGAAGGGAAAAGAAAAAAGATTGAAAAAGGGACGAGAAAAAGAGAACGAAAAACAGAATCTGGAAATGGGAAATTAGACAATAGGGAAGAGAAAAAGGGGAAGGAAAAAAAGGTAAAGAGGGAAGGGGGAAAGAGGGAAAGGAAAAATGAGAACAGTTTAAGTAGAAGGGGAATTGGGGAAAGGGAAAGAAGAAAGAGAAAAAGGGGAAATAAGAAAAGAAGGAATAAGAAAAAATTAAAAGGAAAGAGTGAAAAGGGAATGGCGGCAAGGGCAAAGGGGAGAAAAGAAAGAAAAAAAGGAAAAGGACAAATAGAGAAAGGAGAAAGAAAAAAAAGAAAGGGGGAATTGGAAAAAGGAAAAGGGGAAATTGATAATAGAGGAAGGTTACAGCGGAGGGGCAAAGGGAAAAGAGGCAATGGAAAATATAAAATAGGACAGGGGAAATAGGAAATAAGAAATAGGAAAGGCAAGCGGGGAAGGAAAAAATGTGAAAAGAGGAAAGTAAAAAAAGATTAAGGGTGAATTGAAAATGACGACACACGCACACATATATTTGAATTATGTTCAGAAACATTTAGGAGCAAGTTTTGTCATGAAATTGAATTACTTGCTTATATTTTTTAATCTTGTAGGTATAAGCTTAACTGGCAAAACTTGATGGTTTCAATCCTAATATTCCAGTATGAGTAGGTTGATATTTGCCGCCAGGAAACTTTGAGGAAATATAAAGGAAATGAAGACAAGTTCGAAAATTTGCTGGTAAGACAAGGGATTAAGGTTGCCAGTAGAAAAAGTAAATCATAACCAGGCAACACGAAATTAAAATACGCGACAGGTTTTCAGGGGCCGTTCATAAAATATTTTTCTACCTTTTCTGTCATACTATTTCTTTAAGCATTGTGAAATTTATTAAAACAGGTAATAAACCAATGCAAAGATTAACTTAAAATAATTTGCGGTGGGTGAAATTTTAAAAAAATTTTTATGACTTCGTAAACAAACTATTGAACAAAAGTAATTCTTTCGTGATTCGCCATAATTATCTATAAATCCACAGATTTTGTGTGCCATATGACAGATAATCATGGGCGCTTACAATCACTTAAAAATAGTTGCTGTTTGCTAATTATTTATACAATTCTTGTAAACAAATGCACATTGTAACCATTTTTTCATGAATAGGATTCATTTTCTTGTATAATCGACTTGAAACGTTTCACTAAGGACTTCTTACTGTAAAATTTTTTATGAATAGAAAAAAATTTAATTATATAAATAATTTACATGAGCAAATGTAAATTTTTAACTATTTTTTTATCGATAGTCTCATTTTTTTGTAAAATTATATCGAAATAATTAAAGGCTCCTTGTTGTCATATTTTTCAAATTGATAAAAACTAATGAATCTCTGAAGGAACATTGAGAATATTCATGAAAAAATAGCAAAAATGTTAATCTTTTATCAAAATTATTTAAATAAATAATAAACTGCAACATTTATGGAACATTGGTTAGCGCACATTATTATCTGTCACATTTTATTTAAAATATATGGATTTGAAATGGTTCTAATCATTAGGAATCACGAAAAAATGACTCCTGTATAAAAGTTTGTTCATAGCATTATGAAAATTTTTATAAATGTTTCTATAAACTATTATTTTAAGTCTATAAATTATCGAAATTGTTATTTGTTGATCGCAGGTTTGAGTGATAAAACCAAATAAGAAAATCCAACTATTTTTTTTGAAAATCAAACTACTTTTAAGTGAAAAGTATACTAATAAACTTTTTGTTAAGAATTTATCTTTCTTACTTGAAAATGTAATGATTTTGTTCAAAAGGCATTTTTTTAAGTAGAAAATTCGTCTTTTTGACTTAAAAATTCAACAATTTATTTGCGAACTTTTTTTATCTCAACTGAAAAAATTTTTTGGTTCAAAATTTAACTGTTTTGTTAAAAATTGATCTCTTTGTTTTGAAAATCCATCTCTTCGTAATAATGTATTATTTTTTGTTAAAAATGCAACTGTCTAGCTAAAAAGTCATTTTTTTTGCTAAAAATTCAACTATTCTGTTAAAAATTTGATTCTTTCTATTTAACATAATTTTTTTGACTAAAAATTTAACCTGCTTATTTCTTGTTAAAAATCCATGCACTTTATTCAAAATTCATATTTTTTTTGTAAAAAATTAATCTTTCCGGTTGAAAATATAGCTATTATATTGACATTTTATTTAATTTTTTTCTTCTTAAAAAATAAACTTATGTTTGTTAAAAATGCAATCGTTTTGTTGAAAATAAATGTGCTAGATTTTTTTGAGAAAATTTTTTGTTTTTGTTCAATTTAGCTGTTTTGAATTGTATTTTAAAATCTTATTTTGTAAAAATATGAGCTAGTTCATCATTTGTTGACGATTCACTTTTTAGACTAAAAATTAAATCTTTGATCAAAAGTTAAATTACTTTCTTAAATATTCACTTGTTGGTTCAAAGATTCATATTTTTTTTTATAATTTTTTATCTTAGATTTAAAATTAAAATACTTTGTCGAAGATCCATTTTTTTGCTTAAAAAATAATTTTTTAACTACACATTTAAATATTTAGTTAAAAATTCAATTTTTAATAGAAAACTCATGTTTTCGGAGTGAAAATTAAAGTGTATTGTGGAAAATTCCTCATTCTGACTCGAAGACTCAACCAGCTGGTAGAACATTCATTATCTCAAATGGGAAATTTATTTTTCTAATGAAAATTTCATTTCATTTTTGGTTGAAAATTGATGTTTTTTTAGTCTAAAAATTCACTTCTGTGATTCAAATTCATCTTATTTGTTGAAAATTCGTCTTTTTTAGTAGAAAATTATTCTTTTTGGTCAGAAAATCAAATATTTGGTTAAAAATTTACGTATTTTGCTGTCTTGTAGAAAGCTCATCTTTTTTGGGTTAAAAATTCTCCTTTTTGGATAATTTTTTTTTCCTTATAGATAAAAAAATCTTTCTTAGTTGAGAATTTAACTGTTTTATTAAAAATTTGTCTTTTTTAAAATTTATCTCTATTTTGGGGAATGTAATCTTTAAAGGGGTTAAAAATTCAAGTCTTTGGCTAAAAAGTCCTTTTTTTGCTGTTTCATTCTTAAATCAAAATTAAATTATTAGGTTAAAAATGTAACTATTTCGCTAAATTTAATGTACTTTAGCAGTTGATTATCTAAATATTTTGTAGAACATCATCTTTTATAATTTAATTTGACTGTTTTTGATTTAGAATAAATTTTTGTTGTTGTTAAATTATCAGCCATTACATTTTTTGTCAAAAATTTAACTATTTTGTTACAAATGTATGTATTTTGTTAAGAATTAGTATTTCTAGTAAAAAATTAATAATCCCGGTTGAAAATTCATTGCTTGGTGAAAAAATAATCTTTTTAGTTAAAAATGAAAATACTACTGAAAGTTAAATTTTTTTATAAATTCAACTGTTTGGTTGAAAATGTATGTTTTTTGATAAGAATTGGCCTTTCTAGTAAAAAATCAATATTCTTGGTTGAAAATTCATTTTTAGATCAGAAATTAAATTACTTCGTGGAAAATTCAACAGTTTGGTAGTAAGCTTGTCTTTTTGGATTGAAAATTAAACATTTTTAGATCATTTTTTTTTATTGTTAACTAAAAAATATTTTTTGGTTAAAAATTCAACTTGTCCTTTGAGAATTTGTGTATTTTGTTAAAAATTCGTTAATTTCAGAAGAAAATTCATTTTTTTCGTAGAAATGTAATCTTTTGGGGTTAAAAATGCGAAAATCTGCATGAAAGGTGTTTTTTCATTCAAAATTATAAATTAAAAAAAAATTTTGTATGCTTTATTAAATAAAAAATCTTTCTTGGTTGAAAATTCAACTAGTCTGAAAATCCATGCATTTTCCTAAAAATGCTTTAAATTTGTAAAAAATTCATCTTCTTAGTTGTTCATTCAGTTATTTGGTTGATTATGTATATATTTTGCTAAAAATCTATCTTTTTGGTTTAATTTAAATGTTTTTTTTTTAAATTAGAAATGGAAAAATCTGTTTCGTCAAAATATCAACTATCAAAGTTTTTTTTAGAATTGACCTTTATAGAGGGAAGTTCAGCTATTTTGTTTAAAAAAGAACAACTTTTTTTTGCATAAAAAATATTCAATTTTCATCAATATACCCTCCTACTAAATAATCTTACTTTATTATTGAAGATTTCCTAAATAAATTTACGAACAAAATTTTGTAGGTAAAAATGACGGGGGGTCTAATCTTGAGGACTCTAACAAAGGGAAATGTGTGGTTCAAAATTTTATAAAAAAATTTACGTTATTTATGCATAGCCTTTTACAAATGCTAGAAATTCCACTGCAAGTCTATAGCTAAATTGTTTACAAAAATACAAATCTGCAATTTTTTCCTGTTCTTTACAGATTTTCAATTAGATCTCAAAAATTTTATCTTAAGAAATGTCAATGCTCAAATTATGTGCCGTAGAGAAAATCAGCCATATATTAAAAAAAATGCAGTTTATACCTAGATTGCGCGACTAGCGAAGGCTTATTTAGACCTTAGAGTCTAGTAAAACCCTGCAGAGCTACCTTGAATGAAAATAGCCTTTCGTATGCATCGAATCGCTTCTCGGTCACTAGTTACGAATACGTGAGGTGCACATCAGGCTGAATGAATTTCGTGCCTTTCGATCGAGAATTTCGCATTAGGTAGAAGGCGATAACATCAACAAATTTTCAATTGCGTATATGCAATATTTTTATTTCTGCAAGAATCTACAACCACAAAAAATTTTATTTATTCAAAACAATAATTCTGTCTACTATATCTGCTCTCTTAGAATAAACCAGTCAAATTTCGCTGGTATAAAAAGTTAGGTTTACTGATTGACTCAATGTAATTCCGTTACTGGTTTAATCAGTGAGGTTCACCGGTTTGCTAAGTGGAATATTATCGCTAGTTTAAACAATGATGTTCACTGGTTCACTGAGTAAAATTACGTCACGGGTTTAATCAGTGAAGTTTATTGGTTCACTTAGTAATATTCCGCCACTGGTTTAATTAGTGAGCTGTACTGGTTAAATCAGTGGGTTTCACTAGTTTACTGAGTAGAATCGCATTACTGGTTCAATCAGAGAGTTTCACTGGTTCACCTAGTGGAATTCCGTCACTGGTTTAAGGAGTGAGGTTCACTGATTGACTCGACAGAATTCTGTCACTGGTTAAATCAGTAAGGTTCACTGGTTTACAAGGTGGAATTCAATCACTGGTTTAAGAAGTGATGTTTACTCATTAACTCAATGGAATTCCCTTACTGGTTAAACCAGTGAGATTGACCGGTTTACTAAGTGAAATCTTATCGCCAGTTTATTCAATGATGTTTACTGGTTCACTTAGTCAAATCACGTCACCGGTTCAATCAGTGAGGTTTACTGGTTTACCCAGTAATATTCCGCCACTAGTTAAATTAGTGAGCTGTACTGGTTTAATCAGTGAGTTTTACTGGTTTACTCAGTAGAATCTCATCACTGGTTTAATCAGAGAGTTTCACTGGTTCACCTTGTGGAATTCCGTCACTGGTTTAAGGAGCGAGGTTCACTGGTTCACAAGGTGGTATTTCGTCACTGGTTTGAGGAGTGCGGTTCACTGATTGAATTGATGGAATTTTATTACTGGTTTAACCTGTGAGGTTTACTGGTTCGCAAGGTCGAATTCCGTCACTGGTTTAAGGAATAAGGTTGACTGAATGACTCAATGAAATTCCGTCACTGGGTTAATCAGTGAGGTTTACTAGTTCACAAGGTAGAATTCCGTTACTGGTTTAAGGAGTAAGGTTTACTGATTGACTCAATGGAATTCCGTTACTGGTTTAATCAGTCAGATTCACCGGTTCACTTAATGAAATCTTATCGCTAGTTGAATCAGTGATATTTGCTGGTTTACTTAGTAAGATTACGTCACCGGTTCAATCAGTGAGGTTCATTTGTTCTCTCAGTAATATTCCGCTACTAGTTTAATAAGTAAGCTTAACTGGTCGAATCAGTGAGCTTCACTGGTTCACTTAGTGAAATCTTATCGCTAGTTAAATCAATAATATTTGCTGGTTCACCTACTAAACTAACTTCACCGGTTCAAGCAGTGAGGTTCAACGGTTCACTTAGTAACATTCCGACATTGGTTTAATCAGAAAGCTTTACTGGTTTAGATAGTGAGTTTTACTGGTTTAAACAGTTAGCATTACTAGTTTGATCGGTGAGATTTACTGGTTTAATCAGTCAGCTTTACTGGTTTAATCAGGTAGTTTCACTGGTTCACCCAGTGGCATTCCGTCACTGGTTTAAGGAGTGAGGTTCACTGGCTCGCAAGATGGGATCCCGCCACTGGTTCAAGAAGCGAGGTTCACTGATTAAATTAGTGGCATTTTGCCACTGGTTTAATCAGTGAGGTGTGCTGGTTTACTTAGTAAAATGACCTCACTGGTTTAATCAGTAAGTTTCTCTAGTTCACAAGGTGAAATTCCGTTACTGGTTGAAGAAGTAAGGTTCGCTGATTGACTTAATGGAATTCTGTTACTAGTTCAATTAGTGAGATTCACCGGTTCACTTAGTGAAATCTTATTGCTAGTTTAATCAATGATGTTTACTGGTTCACTTAGTAAAATTACGTCACCAGTTTAATCAGTAAGGTTCACTTGTTCACTCAGCAATATTCCGCCGCTGGTTTAATTAGTAAGTTTTACTGGCCAAATAAGTGAGCTTTACTGGTTCGATTAGTAGAATCTCATCACTGGCTTATACAGCGAGTCTCACTGGTTTACCAAGTGAAATTACGTCACTGGTTTAATAAATGAGGTTTGCTGGTTCACAAGGTAGAATTTCGTCACTGGTTTAAGGAGCGGGGCTCACTGATTGACTTAATAGAATTCCGTTGCTGGCCTAATCAGTGAGATTCACCGGTTTACTAAGTAAAATATTATTGCTACTTTAATCAATGATGTTCACTGGTTCACCTAGTAAAATAACGTCACCGGTTCAAGCAGTGAGGTTTAACGGTTCACTTAGTAATGTTCCAACACTAGTTTAATCAGAAAGCTTTACTGGTTTAGTCAGTGAGCTTTACTTGTGTAATCAGTTAGCTTTACTGGTTTGATCAGTAACCTTTACTGGTTTAATCAGTCAGCTTTACTGGTTTACTCAGTAAAATCTTATCACTGGTTTAATTAGTAAGTTTTACTGGTTCACAGGGTGAAATTCCGTCACTGGTTTAAGAAGTGAAGTTCACTAATTGACTAAATGGAATTCTGTCACTAGTTTAATCAGTAAGGTTTACTCGTTCACAAGATGGAATTCCGTCACTGGATTAAGGAGTGAGTTTCACTGATTGACTCAGTGAAATTTCGGTACTGGTTTGATCCGTGAGATTCACCAGTTTACTTAGTAAAATCTCATCGTTTGTTGAATCAATGATGTTTACTGGTTCACGTAGTGAAATGACGTCACAGGTTTAATTAGTAAGGTTCACTGGTTCACTCAGTAATATTTCGACACTGGTGTAATCAGGAAGCTTCACTGGTTTAATGAGTAAGCTTCACTGGTTTAATCAGTGAGCTTTACTGGCTTAATCAGTGAGCTTTACTGGTTCACTTATTAGAATCTCATCGCTGGTTTAATCAGGGAGGTTTACTAGTTCACTTATTGAAATTGCGTCACTGGTTTGAGGAGTGAGGTTCACTAGTTGACTTAATGGAATTCCGGCACTGGTTTCATTAGTGAGATTTAGGAGTTCACTTAGTAAAATCTTATCGCTAGTTTAATTAATGATGTTCACTAGTTCACTTAGTAAATTTACGTCACCGGTTTGATCAGTGAGGTTCACTGGTTCACTTAATAATATTTCGCCCCTGCTTTAAACAGTGAGATTTACTGGTTTAATCAGTGAGCTTTACTGGTTCAGTCAGAAGAATCTCATTACTCTTCTGATCAGGACAATTCGCTGGTTAAGAAGGTTGAATTCCGTCACTGGTTTAAGAAGAAAGGTTCACTGGTTAACTCAATGGAATTCTGTTACTGGCTTAATAAGTAAGATTCACCTGTTCACTCAGTAAAATCTTATCGCTAGTTTAATTAATGATGTTCATTGGTTGACTTAGTAAAATTTCATTACTGGTTTAATTAGTAAGGCTCACTGGTTCACTCAGTAATATTACAACACTGGTTCAACCAGTGAGCTTTACTGGTTTAATCAGTGAGGTTCACTAGCTTACGCCATGATATTCCATGACTGGTTGAATCAGTAAGTTTCACTGGTATACTCAGTAGAATCCCATCACTGGTTTAATTAGTGATGTTCACTTGTTAACTCAGTGGCATTTCGTCACTGGTTTAAGCCAAAAATATAATTTTTGAACAAAGAAGCTTATTTTCCACCAAAAAGTTGAATTTTTATAACAATGGTTTAATTTTTAAACTTATAGTTAAATTTGAACTAAAAATAAAAATTTTTAACAAAAAATTTATTTTCTATCGAATAGAATGTTTTTTACCAAATTGTTGAATCCTTAACTGGGCCAGATTCATTTGGAACCAAACAATGCATTTCTAACCAAAAAGAATGCATTTTCAACTAAAACGATAAATTAAAAAAAAATAAATATTCAACAAAAGAGTTCAACCCAAAAGATAATTTTTTAAGCCAGAAGATTAATTTTCTAAGAATGCAATAGTTAAATTTTTAATTAAGAAGTTGAATTTACAACAACAAAAAATAGATTTTAAACAAACTGGTTCAACCAATAAAAAACTAAAATTATTATTTATTGGAAGAAGATTAATTTTTGTCTAGAGAGACAAATTTTCAATAAAATACCTGCATGAGTTTTTAACGAAATAGTTAAATTTTCGACTAAAAATATGAATTTTTTATCAAGAAGATTGATGTTCCAACAGAAAATACATATTTTCAACATTATTGTTAAATTATAAAGACAAAAAAAATTATCTACAAACCATTTTAATTTTCAACCTAAATTTATGATTTTTGTTAAAGTTAATTTTTTAAGAACGAGTTACATTTCCATAACAATAGTTTAGTTTTTAACCAAATAGTTTAACTTTACATATACATTTTTGACATGAAAGGACGATATTTTAATTAAGATGATTAATTTTTTACCAAGAAGAACGAATTTTAAACAAAATACAATTATTTTGTACAAAATTGTTAAATTCTAAAGCGAAAAGGACAATTATCTACAAATCGCTTAAATTTTTGATTTAGAAAGATAATTTGAAATAAGGCTAATTTTTTACCAAAAATTTAAATATTCAAAAGAATGGTTTAATTTTGACCCAAAAATTTCAATTTCTAAATGAATAGTTTAATTTTTTACCAAACTGGTAGAAAAAAAAACGTAAAAATCAATTTTTAATACGAAATATAAATTCTCAGCCAAAAATGAAATACTTTCATTTTAAGTTAAAAAAAATAAATTCTCAAGCAAAAATGAAATAATTTCATTTTAAGTTAAAAAAAAATAAATTCTCAAGCAAAAAAAAAAATTTTTAATAAAATAGTTACTTTTTTAATTATAAGGATGAATTTTGAATTAAATTGATGAGTTCAGAAAAAAATTAATTTTCACCAAAAGAGCTCAAGCCAAAAGATGATTTTTTAATCCAGAAGAAAAATTGCGGTTTTTATCTGAAAGTTCGAACTTTTTGTCTACTTTTTACTCAAAGTAAGTTTATATTTAATTCAATTAGGCAATAATAATGGTTTGTCACTTTTTAATTATAGTGAATTATTAATTAATTCAAGTTGCATAAAATAATTGTTAGAACTATTTTTTTTATTGTTAATAATATTTCCTTTGCCTAATAGTAAAGAATTGCGGTTATTTCAGGAATTTTGAACTATTTGTCTATTTTTGACTTTAAGTGACTCAATAATTGATTAAGTTCCGCAAAAATTAATTGTTTTTTTTTTAAATTACTATGAAAATTGATTTTAAATATAATATAAATGACCATAAATGCCTTACTCTTTAATAAAATATATTCATATTATGGGATATTCGATATGCCTCGAATCGATTTGTCTTGAATCAACACATCTTTTTTATTCTCACATTAACTTTAAATTATGAGAATAAGAACATTTTTATTTTGAAAATCGATTTTTAATATAATATTAATGACCATAACTTCCTTACACTTTGATAAAATATACTGATATTAAAGGTTTAAATGATTTGTCTTAAATCAAGGAATCTTTTGTATTTTTGTAATAGTTTTGAATTATGTTAATAAAAAAATTTTAATATAAAAAACCTATTGTTAAAATATTATGAAGTGCTACAAGAAAGTGCAATAAATATTTTTAAAAATCAGTCAGTTTCAAGATATTGGCGCTGAAAATAAGCCTTCCAAATTACATTAATTTATCTGCAACCGTTTTCAAGTATCGTGTTCACAAAAAAGTGTGACATCCACACACAACTCCACACACAACTCCACACACACACGCAGAAATCCACACACATCTCCGCACAATTGCTTAGAACATTGCATTACACATTTTAATTAGACGATCGTTAAATAAAATGGATTGAAAAAATTTTGAATATGTCACCATTATAAAGCTTCCTCTGCGAGAAAGAAAAAGGAAAGGGGAAAAGATAAAAGAAAAAGGGAAAAATGGAGAAGGAGAAGAGGATTGGGAAAGGAAAAAGTCGAGAATTGGAAAAAAAAAGTGTAAGAAGGGAAATGAAAATTGAAAAGGGAAAAGGAAGTAGGAGATAAGGAAAAGAGGAAATGGGAAAGGGGAAATGTAAAAAGGGAAAGGGGAATCTAAAGCTGGGTGATGTAATAAAGGAAATATTAAAAAGGACAAAGGGTAAAAAGAAACGGCAAAAGGGAAAAAGGGAAAGAGAAAAGTGATGGAAAAATAGAATAGAGAAAATAAAAAAGAGAAAGGGTTAAAGAAAAAAAAGAGTAAGGAATTAGAAAAAGGTGAGTTGTGAAGGGGGAAAGGAAACTGGTAAAGGAAAAATCAAAAAGAGAAAAATTAAAAAAGGAAGACGGGAAATCGAGAAGAAAAAAGGAAAAAGAAAAAGGAAAAGGGATAGGGAAAAGGGGAAACAGGATAATAAAAATGAAAATGAGAAAAAGAAAAATTGTAACGAGGAAAAAGAAACAGAAAAAATAAAACAGGAAAGGAATAAAACTAAAAGGGGAAGAAAAAAGTGAAAAAAAGAAAAGGAGATGAGAAAGGCAAAAAATGAAAAGAGAAAAAAAGGGAAGAGGAAGAGGAAAGTGCAAGGAAAAGGCGGAAAGGAAGAAAGAAAATGAAAAAGGGGAAATATAAAAGGGAACAAAGAGTAAAGAATTAAGAAAAGGATAAAAAGGTTTTGGGAAAGGGCAAATGTGAAAAGAAAAAGAAAAAATGAGAAAAAGAAAAAGGGAAAATTAAAAAAGGAAGACAGGAAATCAAAAAAAATAAAATAAAATAAAAAAAGGGAAAAGGGATAAGGGATAAGGGAAAGGAAAAAAAATATGATAAAAATGGAAATGAGAAAAAGAAAAATTGTAAAGAGGAAAAAGCAACAGGAAAAAGAAAACTGAAAAAAAAGAAAATGTAAAGGAAGAGAAAAAAGGGGAAAGTGGAAAAGGAGATGAGAAAAGAAAAAATTGAAAAGGGAAAAAGGGAAACAGAAAAGGGCAAGAAAGAGGGGTGAAGGAGAAAATAAAATGAGAAAGGAGAAATAGAAGAGGTAAAAGAGAGTAGGGAATAAAGAAGAGGAAAAATATGTGTTGGGAAAGGGGAAATGTAAAAAGAAAAAGAAAAATTTGAAAAAGGAGAAAAGGAAAAGCGAGAATTGCATAAGAGAAAAAAAAGTTGAACAGGGGAAAAGGGAAACAAGAAAATAAAAAAGGTAAAAGGAAAAGGAGAAAGAAGGAAGGAAAAGAGGAACAATTGGAAAGAGCTAGAGAGAAAAATGATAAGGAAAAAAGAGAAGGAAAAGGATAAAGGGTCAAGGAGAAGGGAAAAAAATAATAGAAAAGGTAATATTGATAAGGAGAAAAAGGGAAAGAGAAAAGAGAAAAGTGAAAGAGAAAATAAGAAAGAAGAAGGAAAAAGGAAAATAGAAAAGGAGAAGAAGAAAAGGGAATAGGGAATAAGGAAAGGAAAAAGGGAAAATTCAAGAAGGTGAAGAGAAATTTAGAAAGTGAAAAATAAAGCAGAGAAGATTTAAAAGGGGCAAAGGACAAGGGACACGAGGAAAAAAAGTAGGAAATAAGGAAAAGGGGAAAGGAGAATTTAAAAAGAGTAAAAAAAGAAGACAAAAAGGGTCAAAGGAACAGGCAAAAAGTAAAAATAAAAAGGAAAAAGTAAAGGGAGAAAAGAAAAGGGGAAATAGAAAAGTAAAAGGGTAAAAGGAAAAAGAGAGTAGAAAATAAGGAAATGAGAAAATAGGAAGGGGGAGATGAAAAAGCAAAAAGGAAAAATTAAAAAGGGAAAGGGGTAAAAATTAAAAAAGGGAGAAGAGAAATTGAAAACAGAAAAAAAATAGAGAAAAGACATAAGGGAAAAAGAAAATAGAAAAGGGGAAAAGGTTAAAGGGAAAAGGGAGTAGGAAATAAGGAAATGTGGAAACGGGAAATAGGGAATGGAAAATGTAAAAAGTGAAAAGGGAATTGGAAAAAAGTAAAAAAGGGTAAAAGAGACAAAGGAACAGGCAAAAGGGGGAAAGAGAAAAGGACAAGGAGGAAGGGAAAAGTGAAGGGAGAAGAGTAAAGGTGAAACAGAAAAGAGAAAGGATAAAAAAAGGAAGTAGGGAAGAGGAGAAAGTGGGAATGGGAAAGAAGAAATGAAAAAGGGAAATAAGGAAAGGAAAAATAAAAAGGAAAAAGGTAGAATCAAAAAGGGAAGAAGAAAAGTTAAAAAGAGGGAAAAAAATAAAAAAAATTAAAAAGTTAGAAGGGGAAAGGGAAGATAAGAATGAAAAAGAGAAAAAGTAAAATTGTAAATGGGTGAAAGGAAAAGGCAAGAAAGCAAAGAAAAAGGAGAAAACGATAAGGTAAAAGGGTTAAGAGGAAAAAAAGCGAGAAACCAAAGTAACAGGAGAATACGAGAAGGGGAAAGGGGTAGGAAGAAAAGAAAAGAAGACAAAAAAATGAGAAATGTAAAAAAGGAAAAGGTAAAATAGAAAAGGTAAAATGAGTAGAAATTCGGAAAGGGGAAAAGGGGAAAGCGGAAATTGAATTAAAAAAAGGGATATCAGAAAGGGGAAAAGAGAACTTTAAAAAAAAAAGAAAAAGGAAGAGAAAAGGCGAAAGGGGTAAGGGAAAAAGGAAAATAAAAAAGAAAAAATTTAAAGAAGAAAAAGCAAGAGGGAAAAGAGAAAAGGAAGGAGGAAAAGAGATGTAGAAACGAAAAAGCCAGAATTGAAAGGGGTAAGGGAACAGGATACGAAAAAAAGAAAATTGAGAAGAAGAAGGAAAATGGGCAAGAAGAAAATAAAAAAGAGGAAAGGGAAAATCTGAAGGGAAAGAAAGCATAAGGGAAAAGAGAAGGGGAAAAGAGAAGCAGAAAAGAGAAAGAAAAAAGGGGAAAGAAGAAAAAGAAATAAGAAAAGGGAAAAACAGGAAAGGAAAAAGAAAAAATAGGAAAGAAAAAAGGTGGCTGGAAATAAGGAAAAGGGAAAAGGGCAAATGTGAAAGGGAAATTGAAATTTTAAAAGGGAAAAAGGGAAAATTAAAAATGGTAAAAGGGACAAGAAAACAGGGAAAAGGGAAAACGGAAAACGGAAAAAGAAAAGAAATAAGGAAAAAAGAAGAAAAAATAAAAGGGGAGGAAAAAAGGGGGGAGGAAAAAAGGAAAGGAAGAATATAAAGGGAAAAAGGAAAAGGAGAGAATGGAATCAGGAAAAGCGAAAATGGGTAAGGGGAAACGGAAAATTTGAAAAGGGGAAGAGGAAAAATTGAAAAGGGAAAGAGGAAAAATTGAACGGAGGAAAGGCGAAAATTGAAAAAGGGTAAAGAGAACAGGAAAAAGGGTGAGGAAAAGAGGAAAATGAAAAAGGGAAAAAAGCAGGGAAACGGGAAATGTAAAAGAGAGACAATAATTTCTCAATCAAGACCCTGCCTGTCCTAAAATTCTCTCCCTTCTCGAAAGTAGTAACACTTAAAAAATTACAATTAATTCTTAAGACATTTATGTTCAAACAAAAATGTTCATTATGGTTTTACAAGATCATAAAGCACGTCTTGTGATTCTTAATGCATTACGGTTTTTATGTGTATAATTCAAAAACATTCCAAAGTTCCTCTCGCTTTTGGACAGAGATTCCGACGCTCGAGGCGTACGCTTCACACGAGTTTAATGAGAATTTTCTTGTCATGATGCGACATGCAAGTGAAAACATTCTCACTTTAATACGAGACACGGCCTGAGGCAGTGTATCGACGCAAAGTGGAAAACGAGACTTAAATTGAAAGTATCACAATTCGTCTGACAACTTACTGACTTTTTCTACTGATGCTCGGTATAGAAATATAAGATCCCTGCAACATTAAATCAATTTCTCACACGTATTTTCGGTTGAATTTAACTGTTTTTTATTAAAAATTAAAATATAAATTTTTATACCAAATTCTATATTTTAAGTAAAAATTTTAGAATTTAAATAGTTATCACTAGTCATAATTAAGCAGATATCTAACGAAAAAAAGATACTTTTTTCTCCACTATTTTAATTAGAATAGTAGATAAATGTATATTTAAACAAATGATTAATTTTTGACTAAATAGTTAAATTTTCAACCAAAAGAATTAATTTTTTTCGAAAAGACGATTTTTCTACAAAATTTTTTAATTGTGGAATTTTCAAGTAAACCCGATCATTTTTAACCAAATTTTCTAATTTGGGACTGAAAAAGATTATTTTTCAGCCAAAAATTAAAGTCAAATTTTAGTTAAAAAATATTAATAATGTTTAACAAAAAAAACTAAATTTTAACAAATAACTCATTTTTTAACTAATAAGATTAACTTTTAATTAAAATTATAAATCTTCAACAAGAAGATTAATTTTCAACAAAAAGTTTAACTTTCATGAAGTTATCAGATTTTTATTCCAGAGAAAATTAATTCCGAACGTAGAATTTAGAATTTAATATTTTAAACAGAAAATATTTTAATTTTTAAATAAAAACAAGTGAACTCAAACAAAAAAGACGAATTCTCAACATGAGTGAAATTTCTAAATTTAAAAGATTTTTAACTCAATAGAGAGGAAAAAATGAAAACAAGGTATTGAATTTTGAAGCGAAAAGATTAATTTTCTACCAAAAAAAAAATCGATTTTTATACCAAATTAATTAATTTTTGACCAGATTCAAATAATTTTAAAAGATACTTAGATGGTTTATTAGATTTATAAAAGAGTTAAAAAAAAGTAATTTGTGATTTGAAAATATTTTTAAAAATTTTAAAGAAAATGTAAATTTTGAAAGCTTTCGAAAAAAAATTTCGATTTTTTTTTAGAAAGCTTGCAAGACTTCAAAAAAATGAAAAATTGTTTGAGATTTCTGAAAAAAATTGTAGTGACTGTTTATTTCTTCAAATTAATTTTTTACAAAAATCAAAGAGGTGTCAAACGATGTCAAGAAATGTCTACAAGCGTTGAGGATATCTGGAAGATTTAACGGCAATTTTTCTTAAATTTTAAAGTATCTTAAAAAATTTTAAGAATAGTTCAGTTTTAAGGTGCCAGAAATAAAATTTCTGGAAAAATTAAAAAAAATGTATATTTTATTTTCAGTTTTATTCTAAAACACTGATTTTAAGCTTTAAAATTTTTTAAATTTTTTGGCAAATGATTTGGAAGATTGTGAATTTTTTTTTATATTTTTGCGTGATTCAAAAAATATTAGAAAACTTGAATTATTATAAACGATATTTCAAATTCTTAGAAGTTTTGGCAAAATTCAAAAATAATTTAAAATTTAAAAGAATTTTAAAATATTTTAAACAAAATTTAGATTTTTCAAGATATTAAAATAAAATTAAAAATTATTTTGTAAGATTTTACAATAAATTCCAATTGATTTTCATATCACTTAAGTAGTTGGAAGAAAATATTCTACAAAATTTGAAAAAATTTTAACTGGTTTTCTTCAATTTCGAAAAAGAATGTCAAAGGTTTTAAAGAAAACTTTTTAATTTTGCAGAATTACAAAAGTTTAGAAAAATGTACACCATTTCAAAGGGTATTTAAATGTTAAAAAAAATTTTTTTTAATAATTTAAAATTAAAAAATTTTATATTAAAAGTGATCCTTCATCTTAAAAAATTAATTTCGAGATAATATTCACCAAGATTTTTCAAGATAATCAATTTTTTTTTAAAGATTTCTGGTGAAATTTTAGTTTTTTTTTTTAATTTAAAAAATTTATTTTTCGAATATGTTTAAAAAGGCATTAAAATATTTTGAAAGATTTCTATGATAAAAAATAAAAAAATTTGGAAGATTTTTAGAATTTTTTTCGATTTTGCAGAATTTTTCAAAGCTTTAAGAAAAATTCGAATTTTTTTAAAACATATTTTAAAATTTGAAAAAAAACTGAAATTTTGAATATTGCGAAAAACTTTAAATGAAATGTAGATTTTCAAAGATTTCGAAAGACAATTCTAAGTATTTTTAAGTTTTGAAAAACTTTTAGCATGATTTAAGAAATTTCTTAAGATTTCTTCAAACACTGAAAGAAATTATTTACTTTGAAAAATTAATTTGAAGAGAATATTTAACAAGATTTTAAACAACTGACAAAGATTTACCAATTTTCAAAAAGACACAAAAATAATTTTAAACTTTTTTTACAGATTTGGAACAAAAACCTTTGAAGCTTTATTAAAATTTTGATTCTAAGGATTCTAAAAAAATACAGTTTTTAAAAATTTTTTTTATAAATTCACAATTAAAAAATGCTCAAATAACTTTAAGTGAAATTTAGATTTTGAAGATTTCGCAATACAATTTTTAAGTTTATTTAAATTTTGAAATTTTTCAAGCTGTTAAAAAAAATGTGAGATCCCTAAGAATATCGAAAGTTATTTTTAATTTTCATAATTAATTTTGAAAGAATATTTTAAAAGATGTTAGAACCTCATAAAAGAATTCCAAAATTAATAGAAACGAATCCGAGAGGCCTAAATACATTTTTAGAAATATTTGGGAATATATTTAAGAATTATAAAGAGATTAAAAATATTTTAGAACTTTAAAAGGTATATGATTTATCTTTAGATTCTTCTTAAGCTTTAAAAGTCTTAAATAGCTTTTAAAATTGAAGTTTCCTAAAACGTGTTGAAATCATGTGAATTAAAAAAAATCTTGGAAATTTTTTAGATACCGTTTCGACTTATTTCAACAGTTTAACTTTTTGAATTTCTTACATAAACCTAGAAAAATTATATTTATATAACTTCAAAGTTGATAAACAAATAAACTTGAAAAATTAATAATTGTTTGAAATTTGTATTCTGTACTTAAAATTATTTTTTTTTTCAAATTATAATTTGTCTGAAATTTTCTTTTTTGACTAGAAAATCTTTTTTAGTTGGAACTTTTTCTGTATGAAGCGAATTTCAAATGGCAAGCAACTTCCATATAACCTAATTTCCCGAAAAAACTTGAATCAAATTTTTTGTATAAAATTATCGTGGTTTTTTACATTTTTCACTTCAAAATTAAATATTGGATATATATTTCAGATTATACATTAATAAAAAATGGACAAATTTTTTTTTTATTTTTAAAACTTTTTCATGCAAAG
>JAUELO010000366.1:2025431-2036961 GCA_032357855.1 Amphibolips quercusostensackenii
AAATCCACAGGATTAATGGAACTCACGGAACACATAAAATTTAAGGAATTCAAGGATTTTATGGAATTTACAAAATTCACGAAATTCAAGGAATTCAGGTTATTCATGAAATACATGGAGGTTAAGGAATTCATGGAATTTGAGGAATATACAGAATTCAAGGTATGCATGGAATTCGAAGAATTCATGAAATTCACGAAATTCATGAAATTCACGAAATTTATTAAACTCACGGAACACATCAAATTTAAGGAATTCAAAAAATTCATAACATTCACGGAATTCATGGAACTCAAGTAATCATGAAATTTAAATAATTCGTGGAATTCAAGGAATTTATAGAATTAAAAGAGTGCATGGAATGCGAGAAATTCATAGAATGCTTTGAATTCATGGAATGCAAGGAATCATGGAATTCACGAAATTTCTTTAATTCACGAAATATATGGAATACACGAAACTCATGAAATTCACAGAATTCATGGAATTCACGGAATTCCTAGAAATCACAGAATTCACGGTATTCATTGAATTTACGGAATTCGTTTAATTCATGGAATTCGTGAAATTTACGGAATTCTTAGAATTCATGGAATTCACGGAATTGACAGAATTCATGTACTTCACGGAATTCATAGAATTCGCGGAATTCATGGAGTTTACGCAATTCGTGGGATTTACGGAATTCATAAAATTCATAGAAATAGCGGAATCAATAGAATTTACGAAATACATGAAATTCACGAAAATCATGGAATTCACGGTATTTGTGGAATTCGCGGAATTTGTGGAATTCACGGGATTCGTGGAATTTGCGGATTTCGTGGAATTTACGGAATTCGTGGAATTCACGGAAGTAGTATTATAATCCACGGCATCCGTGGAATTCTTAGAATTTGTGGAATTCAAGGAATTTGTGGAATTCGAGGAATTCGTGGAATTTACGTAACTTATGGAATTCACAACATTCATGGTAATAAAAACCTACTCCTGAGATGCTTTTAACCAGAATAAGAATTAAAAATTCAACTTAATCGCGCTCAGAAAAGACTACAAAAAAGAGCTTCTTCAATAAATGACAATTATTTTTAAAAAATGTTGTGGAAGAAAGAAAAAAATTGTTGCCACGCTTAAATACTGCCGTAAAATTTGAACTGAAATTTAAACTTATTTTTGCATCACTTTTGTTTTTTAGAGTCTAAACACTTATTTTAGTTAAAATAATTTTTTTAAACCTTATAAAAAGTAGGTAAAACGTAAAGACAAGAAAATGTGAGATAAAAATGAAAAATACCATAAACTGAAAAGGTTAAACTAATTTCTTGAGTAACTTTGCTACCTTTGTAATTAAATTCAGAGGCACTTTTGTCATTGTGTAAAAATAATAAAAGAGAAAAAATTCTCGATGGGTAAAACTTGGAGGTGCTGGCTTTTTCCTCTCGTGCAATTACCCACTGCGTTAACGACGTTACGTGTCAGCGTGGTTTTAAATTGCCGCTTGAGGGGTAACGTAACATGCGTGGAGTGATGATCTCGTAATTTTTTTTCAATGTTTAAATTTTTTTTCAACACACGTAGCTTTGTGGTCAATACCATCGACCACAGATCAATCATGAAGCGTGCGTCGAAACTTAAATCCCTAAAAACAAATTTTTTTCTATTTCAGACGTGCACGATTACATTAATGGCTAAAACGTATATTGCACAGTAATCCATCTATTGAAAAAAATTACTTTTTCAAAAATTTAAATAAAAATCGAGAAATTTACAGTAGAGTGGACGATTTTTACAGACGAACGAGCTTGAGTCCGTGACTGGAAATTTTAGTGGCTTCAGTGACAACTTTACAAAAATAAAATAACAATCAAAACAAAATAAAAATAATAGAAATTTACCTGGTTTACAATTTAAGCCATTTCACTTTTATTAAAAAAAAAGTAAAACATTTTTCGAAAATCTTGCTATTTTCACTTCTGGAAACCTCATTGGCTCTTTATCACTAGTTGTTTCATATCTTAAATTTGTAATTTTAAAAATTAAATCTGTAAACAATACCTTTTAGTGAAAAAATTACAAAAATCTTTTGCAGATAAATAAACATTTATGTTTTAAATACTTTTGCGCAATTTAATTTAAAGTTTTACATCATCTAAAAAATTGAAATTATTATCAAACATGTTTTTATGTTAGTGCTTTTCGCCGGAAACTGGTATTTTATAAAAAGAATCTTAATATAAAATCAAAAAGTTTTGAAAAAGGCTCAATTTTTGTTTAATAGTTTCCATTCGTATTTTACCGGAAAATAACATTTTTAAGGTATAATCATCAAATCATTATTATTATTTATATTATTATATAATATTATATTATTATATATTAATAATAATAATATTATTACATAATAATATTATATCATAATACTATATCATTCATATCATTGTTATTATATCAATTTAAAAAAATTAAATTTTAAAAATTTTTTACCATTTTTCAATATCTGTAAGTTATTATGGGACGTCTTACCTGAAATTTGCATTTTGAAACAGAAAATCATTAAATAAGTGTAATTAGTTAAAGGTTTTCATCATGAGTCAAAATTTTTATTCAAAAATCATAACAACGAAAAAAAAATTTTTTAAACAACTAAAGGTTAGGTTGTTATTTTACATAAAAAATTAGCATTTTTAAACAAAAATAATGGTAATTTTAACAAGGTGCAGAATTTCAAAATAATTTTGTATTACTATAGTATTTTTAGTCAAAAATTTGTATTTCTAATTTCGAAAAATTATATTTTTAAGAAGATTTACAATTTTTGAACAATGCAAGGTTATGTAAACTTTTTTTTTTACCGGAAATCGATAATTTTAAACAAAAATTATCAAAATTAAAAAAAGAAAATTAAAACAATTTTTTGTTATGTTAGTGTTTTTCTTTGGAAATTGTTAGTTTAAAAAAAAAATAGATTTTGAGAAATATTTACAATTGCTTCATAGCTTTAGGTTATGCTGGCATTTTTTACCTGAAATTTGTATTTTAAAAAGAAAAATCACCAGATTAGTAAAATAAGTTAGTATCTTTTTTTAGAAATTAAAATTTTTATTCAAAAATAATTAGATTTTATAAATTCATAATTTGTTAACAATTTAGGCTAAAGTACTTTTGTATTATTATAATGTTTTTAGTCAGAAATTTATATTTTTAATTTTAAAAAATATTTCAAAGACGGTTCACAATTTAGAAAAAAATTTTGTTATGTTATTTAGTGTTTTTCTTTAAATTTTTGTATTCTTTATTTTAAAAGATCATAAAAATGTTAAGATTATCATTATTGTTCAAATTATCATTTAATTTAAAAATTTTTCAAATTCAATCATTTTTGTACAATTTTTGGTTAGGTAGCGTTTTATTTCAGAAATCGATACTTTTGAAAAAAATTATGATAGAAATTTTAGACCTTTTTTGGGTTATTTTTCTTTTTTACACAAAAAATAGGTAAAAATTTCAAAAAGAATTTACAATTTTTTTGAAATTTCAGGTTATGTTAATATTTTTCACTTCAAATCGATAATTTTAAACAAAAATTATTATTAAAAAAAAAGATTCAAACTTTTAAACAGTTTTTTGTTGCGTTATCTCAGTGTTTTTCGTAAGAAATTACTGGTATTCTTAATTAAAAAATTACCAGATTTTAAGGGATACTCAAAATTCTAGTACAACTTAAGGTTACTCAAAATTTGTATTTTTGTACTCAAAATACAAACTCAAAATTTGTATTTTTGAATAAAAAATAATGAGATTAGTGTGTCTGGTTATTGATTATTTTCAAAAATTAAAATTTTTATTTGAAAATCTTTAGATTTTGCAAATTCATGATTTTTTAACACTTTAAGGTTAGGTTGGAATTTAAGATCGAATATTGACGTTCTTAAACAAAATCTTCATAATTTAAACAAGGTTTATCTTTAACAATTTTTAAACAATTTTGTATTATTTTAGTGCTTTTTATCAAAAATTTGTATTTTTTATTTGAAACTATTATATTTCAAAAATGATTTTCAATTTGGATGTATTTCAGGTTATGTTAACATTAAACAAAAATAATTATGTTTAAAAAAAGATTTAAGCTCTTGAAAAACTTTTTGTTATGTTATGTTAGTGTCTTTTCTCTAAAATTGCTACTTTTAATTGAAAATTATTAGATTTACAAAAATATTAAAAATATTTTAAAAATGAAAGAAAGTGATATTTTTCTCTATTGAATTGCCAGATCAATACAAAAAAAGTTTAATTTAAAAATATGATTAGGTTGAAAAAAATGGAAGGGGAGGTTTTTTTTATCAGGGGCACTTTTGAAAAAAATAAAAAAGTGATAAAAAATCTAATTTTTAATTTAAGAAAATAGTTAGAATTTACTTTATGCTTCAAAGCTTCTCAGCTGTCACCATGCTTTAGAAAAAAATTAAAAAATGTAATTATAACAAAATTTCTTTCGACAGGACATCCATAAGATTTTTTATTTTATTTTTTGTGCTAATAGTCTCATTTTTTTACAATATGTGGATTAGGCCCTTATGGGATACTGCTCTTTAATTATCAAAAACTTTTCTTTTTTTTCTATTATTTTGTACAATAAATACTGTAAAATAGAAACATTTTGCAATAATAATAATTATATATTTTAATTTAAAAATTGCCTAAGATGAAAAAGTGATAATCACGCGTGTTTCTTTTTTAGTAATGACCAAAATTTTTCACAAAGTATTTCAACCACTCAAGATTATTTCTACTATTTGTTATTTGAATAATAAAAAATAAAAAAAGTAATAATGATACAACTTTCTTACTTTTCTTACGGCGCTTATTTCGTTTACACAAGTTTCATAAATTCCAATTCACTCACTAAGACTAAAAAAAAATTAATTTATGATAAAATTAAATTGAGGCACGAATAATGTTAATAAAAAAAAACACTTGCGTTTCGTAAATTGATAAAAAAAGGTGGAAAGATGCTCAATCGACTCTCCGGGTCGAGAGCGGTCGCGCGACTGAAACTGCTGCGCTCACAGCATCCCCTGGAAAGGTCCAACAACCCCTTCTCTCTGGTCTACTTCGTCTTCAGATTCTGGATTCTGTTTCCCTTCTTGGGTACCAGTTACTTCCGTATCTGCCCATCGCTTTGACTCTTCGTGTTTACCACGATATACAGGAAATGGTTTTGTCTTCACTTTCATTTTTCAGTAAGTGGCTTCTTTGTTTTCCCCAAGTATCATATTTAGGATTGAGTTAGGATTTGAGCTATAAATACACGACATGAATCAAAAATATTAACTTTTAGGACGAATAATAAAACAAATAGTATTAGGGCGGCATAAAATTGGCAAAGTTTAAAAAATGCAATGTGTACCTTGAACTTTATGTTTGTTTGCAAAAAAATGTCCCTGAAGAAATTGAATCCAAATGGATGAATTTATCATTTCCTCTTCCAGGTTGAACTTTAAACTAAAAAATTAAAGTTGCTTTCGTGCCTACCAAAAAAATTTTTACTTTTTTGACTTACAAAAAATGTTTAATTTTTTTTTCTCACAAAGAACAATGAGCAATATAAGTAACTTTAACAATCTTTGCTTTCAACTTCTTTTAACTTGCTTCCAACTTCAGCAATCTTTGTCCAAAAAGTAACAAAACACCTCAATAATATTCCAGGTAAAATATCTTTTTGAAAAGCCAAGGTCATTTGTGCAGTAACTTTTAACAAGGAATCTAGTGGTGACCTTAAATTTCACCTTGAGCTAGACCTTTAAACCCCTATTTTTGACAACAGCATTTGAAAGAGCGGGAAATTTCACGTCCAACCATGTACTCAGATTATGGGTCAAAAATGACCTTGAGCCCATCTGAAAAACAAAGTTGACCTTGAAATAACCTTAAAGGTCAAGCTCAAGGTCAACTTCAAGGTCACCACTGGATTCCTCGTTAAAGGTTGCTCCAAGAATGACCTTGACTTTTTGAAAAAATACTTTACCTGGAAAAATATTAAAGTGTTTCGTTACTTTTTGAGGTATAGAAAAATCTTCTGAACGATTTTTTATCATCTAAATCCTAATAAGAAACTGTGAACCAGTTTGAAACGCATCGATAATTAATGAAATTTTTCATCTACAATAGGCAGAAAAAGAGCTCTTTATCTGCTCGCGGAGGGGCAGTAAAATAGCACTTTATAGCACCGCGACGAGCAGCACGTAAAGTGAACTTCATTATACCGAAAGGAAAAGTAAGGAAAAGGTAAAGCGGACAGGAGAAAGGGGAAAAGAAAGGGGGAAACAAAAGAGAAAAGGAAAGGGGGAAGAACAAATTAAAGGGGAAAGCGGGGAATATAGGGAAAAGGAAGGGGAAGAAGGAGAGAAAAGTAGAGAAGGAGAACAGGGAATAAAAAAGGGGGGAAATAGACAAGGTAAGCGGAAAGGGGAAAAAAGAAGAGAAAAGGGCAAAACGAAAGAGGAAAAGTAAAGGGGGAAAAGCAACGAAAAAGGGATAGGAAAAGGGGAAAAGGAAAGAGAAAAATGGAAGAGAAAAGGAGAAAAGGAAAGGGGGAAAGGGGAAAGGGCCCATTTCAGATAAAGTATCGTACGCATCACGGCAGTAAAGTTGTTTTACACTCGGATTTCTTGTATAAAGTTTAACTCTACTGCCTAGGTACATAATTTACTATTAACATCTGTATACTGATAAAGGCCTCTAAAATGTTTGCATTATTATTAACCAGTGTAAACAAAATTCATATTAAAAAAAAAATTCACGTTAATAATACTCTCATCAGGGTTTTAAAGCTTTGCAAAGTAACCCATATAGTTTCGGTCAGGTGACTATTTGTCGTAATTTTTTCTAAGAGAGGAAGTAAGGGAGTATGAAAAGTAATAGGACATAAGAGGAAGTAGGGGAATCAAGCGTAAACCAGGTAAGGTAAGTGAAATAAGGGTATATCAGAGAAGGGGAAATGGAGTAAATTAGAGAAGGGAAAATAGGGAAAGTAAGGAAAAATTAGTGAGAGAAAGTAGAAATGTTAAAAAGGGGAATCAGAAGAAGTGAGGAGAAGTAAGAGAAATCATTATAAATGAGGGTGAGTTAAGAGGGGGAGTAAGGGCTAGGAAATGGAATTAGGGGAAGGGAAGTTTGAGATGGGAAAGCAAAGAAAGGGGGATGTAGCAAAGAAGAAGTTGTGTAAAGGGGCAAAGGGTTAGGTCAGGGGAGAGAAAATAGGGAAGTGTAAAGGGAGTATGGTGTGGTAAATATATGAGAAGGTTTTTACGACTTCAATAACTTTTAAATAATTAACGAAACCCTTTTTAGGCGTACGATGCCTTTCTTAAAGAATTTTTCCAAAGTTACGTAGCCCCAAATAAAAACCCTTATATTTTCGGTGAGGCTTCCCTCCGTTTCTTGTACCTTTTCCAAGGAGAGGAAGTAAGAGAACACAAGTGAAGAAAATTTGAGAAGAAAAATAACGAGAAATGCGGAAAGTAGGCAAAATAAGCGGTGTGTAAGTAGAGAAAGTAACAAAGTTAAAGGAAAAATTAAAGGAAACTACGAAAAGTTAGGGTAAATCAAGGGAGGGGAAGTAAAGGAATTAGAGAGAAGAAGTAGGAGGAGTCATGCGAAGTGATTAGAAGTAGAAGATTTCAATATAAACAAGGGTGTGTAAGAAGGGGGAAGGAAGTCTGGTAAATGAAATTAGAAGAAAAAGGGTGTTAGCTGGAGAAGCAAGGAAGAGGAGAAGTAGCGGAGAAATAAGTTAGAGGAAGGGGTAGTAGGAGAAGTCAGAGGAAGTAAGGGGAAGTGAAAGAAGGGCTAGAGAATGGAATCAGGAGAAGGGAAGTATTAGCTTGAATGTAAGGAAAGGGAAAAGTAGCTGAGGAAGAAGTTGGAAAAAGGGATAAAGGGTTAAGTAGAGAGAGGGAAAGTTGGGAAGCGTAGGAGGAGTAGGGGACGGAAAGTATGTCAGAAGAAGGTTTGTATGTCTTAATAATTGGTGTAAGAAATAATCAATGTAAACCTTTTTTGTAGGAGTATGACGCCTTTTTTAACTAATTTTTGTAGGCTTTCGTAGCTTTGGACAAAAACCCTTATAGTTTCGGACTGTCGTCCGTCCGTTTGTCGTACTTCTTCGAAAAAAAGAAAATGAGATGAAGTGAGGAAAAATAAGTTCAGAAAAACGAAGGGAGAGTAATTAAAAGAAATGTAGGGAGTAGGGAAAATGAGCGGTGTGCAGGTAGAGGAAGTAGTGATTAGCGAAAAAGTAAGAAGAATGAGGGTACGTGAGAAGAATGAGAGAGGGAAAGTATGAAAAGAGATTTGAAATCAGGGAAAGTAGGGGAATCAAACGGAAACAAGGTAAAGCAGGTAAAATACGGGAAAATCACAGGAGGTAGAGTCGGGGGAATTAAGGGAGACAAATAGCAAAAGTAAGGGAAAATTAGGGTAAAGAAACAAATAAAATTCAAAGGGGGAAAGTAGGAGAAGTTAGAAGAACTAAGGGAAAGTAGGAGAAATAAGTGTAAAAGAGGTTAAGTAAGGAGTGGGGAGTGGGGGCTGGAGAATAAAATTAGGGACAGGTGAGTGTTAGCTGTGGAAGTAAGGAAAGGGGAATGTAGCAGAGAAACAATTTGGGAAATGAGGCAAATGACAAAGTGAGAGTAGGGAAAGTAGAAAAATTTAAGGGGAGTAGGGTAAGAAAATTATAGGAGGAGGTGGGTATAAGTTTATTAACTTTCAAATAATCAACGAAACCATTTTTGTCAGGCGTACGACGCCTTTTTTTAACTAATTTTTTCACAGTTTCGCAGCCCTAGATAAGGTCCCTTATAGTTCCAGGTTGTTGGTTGGAAAAAAAGAAGTAGGGAACACTAGAGGGAAACTAAAAAAATTATATAGAAATTAGGGGTAAGAAAGGACGGAAACAAGAGAGGAGAAGTAGGAGAACTAATGAGTTTTGTAGCCGAGACAGAAACGCTTATAGTTCCGGTCGGGCGTTAGTCCTCTGTCGTAGTTTTTTCAAGGAGAGAAAATTATGAAAAGTAAGGAAAAATGAGTGGAGGAAAATGAAAAAGAGAAATTAGGAAAAAAACGGAAGTAAGGAAAGTGAGCGGCGTGAAAAGAGTACAAGTAGGAAAATTAGTGGAAGTGAGGGGAATCAGGAAAAGTAAGGAGAATAAGGGAGAGGAAGTATAAAAATCGGTTGAAAACGAGAAAAACGAAGAAAAATGAAGCAAAGACGAGGTAAAGTAGGTATAATGAGGAAAAATTTGAGTAGAGAAAGTAGGTGAAATTAGAAGAGGGGAAAAGGAAAAAAGAGAGGGTAGGCAGGAGAAGTAAGGGAAAGTAGGTGAAATAATTATGGATAAGCGTGAGTAAGGAAGAGCAATCAGAGCTGGGAAATGGAATTAGGGAAAGGGGAAAGTTAGCTGAGAAAGTGAGGAAAAGAAATTAGAAACAGAAACTAAAAGAAGCAAAAGAAGCGATATGAGGGGATGTGGGAAGGGGGGCTTAAAGTATAGGTAGTTTCGATCGGACGTCCGTCCATCTCTGGTACTTTTTTTAAGGCGGAAAAATAAGAAGAGATGAGGAAAATAAGTGGAAGCAGGGAAAATAAGGTGAAGTAAGGAAAATGAGAAAGGGGAAGTATAAAAAGTGACGGAAAATGAGGGAAAGTGGGAGAATCAAGCAGAAACGAGTTAAAGCAGGTGAAATAAAAAGAAACTGAGAGGTGAAAAGTAGAGAAAATTAGAGGAGGGAAAACATGGGAAAACAAGGGGCAATTATGAAAAGAAAAGTAAGGTGAATTAGAGAAGCAAAGTAGAATAAATTAGCAGAATTCAGAAAAAGTAGGAGAAATACTTTCAAATAAAGGAAAGTGAGAAAGGAGGGGTAAGCGCTGGGGAATGGAATTAGGGGAAGAGGATTGTCAGCTGTGGAAGTAAGGAAAGGGACAAGTAGCAAAGAAGTTGGGCAAAATGACGAAGGGTAAAGCAAAGCGTGGGAAAGTAGGAGATGGAAACTATGGGAGGAGGTTTGTATGACTCAATTAAAGTTTTAATAATCAACAAAACCCATTTTTGCAGATGAACGACAGCTTTTTTAACTAATTTTCACAAGGTTTTTTAGCCCCGCTTAAAAACCTTTATAGTTTTGGTTGGGCGTTCGTCTGTCGTACTTTTTCCAGGAAAAAGGGCAAGGAATTAGGTCAAATGGGCAGTGTGAGAAAAATTAGCAGAGTGGAGATAGAGGAAGTCAGGAAATAAGAGTTGGTTAAGAGGATTAAGGCAAGTAAGTAGGATAAAGGAAATTAGGAAGAATGAGAGTGACAAAGTGTTAACACTGATAGGTATTTAGAAAAAGTAGGAAAATCAAGCGGAAATGATGTAAAGTAGGTAAAATAAGGCAAGATTAAAGGGAAAAGAAGTAGAGAAATTTATGCGAGGGGCACTAGGAAAAGTGAGGAAAAATAAAAAGAGAGTTAGTGAAGGAAATTAAAGAGCAGAAGTAGGAGAAGTAAGCAGAAGTGAGAGGAAGTGAGAAAAATAATCATAAATGAGGGTGAGCGAGAAGGGAAGAGTAAGGGCTAGAAAAAGGAATTAGGGAAATGGGAGTGTTAGCAGGGTGAGCAAGGAAAGGGTAGTAATAGACAGAGTTGGGAAAAAGAGCAAAGAGTAAAGTTAGGGGATAGAAAGTAGGGGAATGTATAGGAAGTATGGGGAGGAAATTATAGGAGTAGGAGGTTTGTACGACTTAATTTACGTTTTAATTACCTAAAAAGGCCTTTTTGTAGGCATACGATGCCTTTTTTAACTACATTTTTCAGGTCTTGTAGCCCCGCACAAAAACTCTTGTAGTTTTGGATAGGCGTCCGTCTGTCCATCGTACTTTTTCCTAAGGGTGGGAAATAAGGTAAAGTAAAAAAAATAATTTGAGGGGAAAAAAATTAGTGTTAATGGAAAAATAAGAGAAATGTGAGTTGTTAAAAATGACCACTTACAACCTTTCGGATGCTTATACATCCTCAATTTGAAAAAATAACCTTTAAAATCGCTCAAAAATCACGACCACTGGTGGGCTGATTATTTTTATCTGGTTTCGAAAAATATTGACTAAGGAAATTGACAAAAAATTAAAGCCATGAAAATTTCACCACAGTGAGTTTTTAATGTAGTTACTAGTTACATAAATTATTTTGAAACGAATTAAGATCGCACAATTTATATTTAGGTTTTACATTTTTTTAATAATTGTGTCGAGGAATATAATTTAAATATTCTATTTTATAAGCACGACTGATTGGATGCTCTAAGCCTACAGGAGTTCCATAGATTTCTTCTGGGGTCAATGGGGTAATTCTGCCACTTCTAATGCTTATTTTTGCCCTTTCTTCACCATGATTTACAATGTATGTATATAATCCAGCAAGAACATTATGAGTCTCTAATATTGCAAAGACTTCGCCATCGTATGTTGATAAAACAATTTGTTCTCCAGT